>PTEX01000058.1:3847467-3949197 GCA_003342815.1 Eudromia elegans
TTAAGAGTCTATTAAAATGCTAAATTGAGGAAGATTGGGATAATGATCCATTAGTTCCACTGGTGTAATCAATGCCTGAAAGAGGAAGGGGTTCTTGCTTCTAAAACATGTGTGGTTTAGATTCTTTCTTCAGTTAGTGTCTGTTTTTCTGTCCACTTCAGCGGAGTTTTTTATTGCTGTGGGGAATTGTCCTTACTGTTACTATCTTAGAACCTTCTTAAACGCGACCCTGGTGCACTGAAAAAAGGGTGGATGGAGACTTGAAACTGTAGAGGGATGGGGGGAAATAAAAGACAAGCCATGCTGTGGGGAAGCATGCCTGCCGGTGCTGGAAACTTACCTGGGTTTATCCCAGACCTCTCTAGCATCCTCAAGGAAAACCATTACCTGGGTCAGAGTAGGCATTTAAGCATAGTATGCTGTGAATATGAATTAGAATTTGGATTCTGGCTCAATTTAGGATGAAAATCATATTGATGTGCGAGGGATCTGGGGGATTTAACTAGTGGTCCTTTTTTCTTTTCACCACAAGGAGAGTCAAATCCTGAAGGTACAGAAGGATTTCCATGTTTTCATCTGTTTTTAGATAAAACTGCTAGAAAAAAACTTTTAAGGTTGTTCATTAGAATTGTCTGCTTGGGTGTCACTCTGTATTGTGTGTGGATGGGCACAGAAGCAGTGAGGAGAAAAAATATAGCTCAAACGATAGACAGAGCAGGGTATCTGGTTTGAGTACCTCTGCACAGCACCATGTGGAAGGCCTTCTCGGTGTGTATTAGTTCCTAATGGCATCCTCATCCTGCGCTGCTTCCAGTCATACCTTACTTTTCATATCTGATCTTGGTGAAGTGATGATTCCTCACRGATCTTTTGTCAGCTCAAGCTCAGCTTGCCTAAATATAAGGCTTCACTTGCACTTCTTTCACTCTTATAGGTGACTTAAAACTTTACTGCTTGCTTCTCTCCAGACTTGGGCTTTTGCTGCTCTTCTTCCTATTAACCTTTTATGTGAGAAGTGATGAGAGGGGAGAGGGCGGCATTTCATGTGGAGGAAGAAGGTAGGATGAAATCCAGCCCAGTCCAATTTAATGGGGAGTAAAAGTATCGTGTAAGGACACCAGGGTTTCATCTTGAGTAGACTGTAAAGGATGTAGGAAACACTCTCTATAGCTGTCCTTTCTCAACCACAGGCCATGCTCTTTCATTTTATTTTGTTTTCCCTTCTCTTCTTCTGATTTTTTATAACTTTACTAATATTTGTTATTTTTTTGGGAAAACCTGGTCATTCTGCTTTCACGTTAAAACTACAAATTTAGTCTCTTGCATCCAGAATGGATCCAGTACATCCAGAATGCTGTTGATTAAGAAGTGTATTTTTCCCTAGTTCTGAGCTTTGTTTGGTTCCTATTTTGAGCCTTTTCCATGGAATCTCTGAACTTGTTCTTGGGATTTTGCATAACTTGTCTCATTTTTCAGCTTTTGTGAGACCTTCAGTTCATCTCAGAGCCTTTTCTCTCCTTTTGCCTGCAGTCATTGTCATTGACAAGTGAATCTACACAACCACTTTGAGCATCTCCATCCTTTCACTGATATCCTTTTTAACATCCCCATTTAAAACCTGCACTCAGTGAAGTTATTCAAAAATCATTACCAAGTGCAAATTTAAAGTAGTTGTTAATAAAGTGCAAGGGTGCAAAGAAATGTTCAAATTGAACTAATAATAGCAATTTTGTTTCCCAAAGCAGGCTAAAAGGTGACAAGGATTGACTTATTCAGACACAGATCTCTCTGCTGACCTTTTGGCCACCCAGCGTAGTTCTGAGCTCAACTGAGCCTAATGTTGGCTGTAAGTGCAATGAGAATTTTGTGTGTGGAGTGGCTTGCAAAGTTAGAATTGTAGTGTGATATGACCACTTAAAAAGACAAGTAGCTTATCAGCACAGACTCTCAAGTCACATACAGGGTTCCATGTCTATACTGACATCTTAACTGATTATTTATTAAAGGAACTGTATTAGGTCAAATATAATCTAAAGTTTATACTCTGTAATAAAAGGTTTCATAACATCTGATTACAGTAGAAATACACTGCAATAAATGTTTATTGCAATGTGTTTAACAGACACTTTCACAAAACTCACAAGCTGATTATTGTAGCATATGCCAGAAAGAAAGCCTATTTTCCCCCAATCCTAAATGATACAAATGTTTAAAAAATAAGCTAGATTAAAAAGAGCATTTAGAAGTCTTTTGTGTGAAGAATCCAATTTCTTCTTGTTACTACAAGTGCCAAATTAGTTATCAGAAAAATAAGGCTTATGAACTTCTTTTTTAAGTTATTATTGGAACAATGCTATTTTGACATGGATGCTAAAGGTGACTGACTAGTTGTTCCCTATATGGTTTCTGCCATGTTTCTCTGCATAAAGTGAATTGCTCGAATGAAAACACGACACTGAAAGCAAGACACTTCACATGACAATTTATTTAGACTTCCAAAGAGACTCAGCCACAACCATATCTATTTATAAAGAAGAGGTTGCACAATTCCTGATTTCAGTGCAACTATGTTGGGATACAAATGTCTCACAGTATTGTGGAACAGTTGTAAAATAAGAATTTTTACTATTGTTGTAACCGTACCATATTTATCGATATTGTAGGATTTCAATTGTAACAGTACAAAGTAGAGCAGAGACTTGATAAAAGTCTGTGATTTGTCCTTGCAATTTGCTGTTATGGCCCAAAGCTCCACGAAATCTTGAGGAAGAGGAGGAAGGCAGCTGTGGAATCCAGTGATCACACCTTTGCCTATACCCCATCGTAGAACAAAGTTTTGGAGACAGAAGACTATGTAAGGCAATGCACTCATTTCCCTCTTTTCCAGTTCCTTACTTTTACTCTTCATTGCTCCATCCTGATTGTGAAATACCAACTTAATGATAAAAGGAGCTATTCATGCAAGGAGGAGCCCTCTTGACCCTCCTGTCACTATTCGCATGGGCAAAGGTTTGCAACGCTGGCCCACGACTTGTTTACTGGGAAATCGTTTTTTACTGGCCCACCACAGCCGTTAAGAAATTAAATACTTCCCATTGATAAACCTTAAGGCTGGTGAAAAGAAAGAATTTGAAGATAAGTGAAAATGATTACTTTCAAAACAGAATAATAAAATGAAAAGAGAAACTGACAGCTCCATTTAGGAGAAGCAGACAAACATACTAAGTATAAGAACAAATAAGTGAGGTATTTATTTGACTGTAAACAGAAGGCCTGAGAGAAACTTAAATGTTTAGACTTGGAGCCCAGTGCAATGGAGAAACTTTTAGAAGACTTTTAAGAGGAGCTTCTTCTAGGGTATACATGGCACACAAGGATTATGCTAAAGGAAACAACTGCAAGAGGCTTGATAGTAATTTTCCTCCTATGTTATATATTTTCAAAGCCAAGACAGTCATCTCTACACCCAAATACTGACAGATGCCTTTGGGAGCAGGGTGACAAAGGGAGGGCAGTGGAGTTTCATTTTAGGCTTGTTTCTTGGAGTATGAAACTTGATAAGTATACACTGTTTCTGAGCACATCCAAGCTGAAGTTCAAGGTTCAAACCTATATACAATACATTTGCAAACCTTATGGTTTGCAGAGCGATCCTAAAACTTAATATGTTCATTGACGTAAAGTGAATGTGGACATATTTCCATTATCCTCCCCTTCACTTATGCCCTTCAGGAGGTGTGCAAGTAAGGTAGGAAAGTTCCCCAGGCTACTGGGGTGGGTTTGTTTGTTTATTTGTTTTAAGTCCCTGGTCCCTTCCAGCTCAGATCCTGGCGCTGGGGGATGGGTGAGGAGACTAATTGGAGGCTGAATTCCTTAGTAGGAATTGCCAGATAAGCTGCCCTTTTCAAAGACAAAGACTTTTGCATAGTCTGAATGAAGTAAAGCTCAGCAGCTGTGAGAGAGGCAAGTGCTTGCTAATGCAAAACCTTTAATGGCGAAGTTGTTGACAAGAGCATCTAATACTGCCCACCTAAAATCTTTGCAATCATTTAAGGTTTATGCCTAAGACATAGCTATTGCGAGTGTTTTCAAGTACGTGTCTTCAGTTCTACAGAAGTTCAAAAGGGACGTTCAGCAGCTATGAGCTCTCAGCCTATCAGTTCTAACGCTGCAGTGGCAGTATCTGTAAGATGAAGATTTAGGATGGGGAATATTACCCAACGTCATAGCTTTTCATTGTACATATCCAAATGCAAAAGCATATGTAAGCATGGAATGCTTTTCCGTGTGTGCATTTTTTATCTGTTTAACCATTATATTGTTTAAACTTTCTTGGAACATAGTTAAACAAAACTGATTGTGTATATGCTGCAATTCTGTCTGCTGATGGAGCAATAGCAATCGATCAGAGGTTCTACTCTTTCTGCTGTGGAATTGTCCCTGAGTGCTTGCAGTATTTTGTCCTTTACTTATTTTAGGATAGAATGTTAGTATTACCTGGCATGTTACCTTACTCTGTTAGGTGTGTTTTCTGACAAGCTTTTCTGTGGAGCTGATACCCTACAAGAAACTTCACAGGCTTCAAGTGCCTGTTGTCCTAAAAGATCTTGGAACCACTCTTTAGCATCATGCAGTCTACACAGTTATTGGAAGGTACCTGAATTAGCCAGTGGAAATACAGTGTAATGAGGACTTTATATAGATTTCCTTTTTGCAATAAATTGTTGCTTTTGTTCTTAATCAAACTGAACAGAGGCATTATTGTGTTTTTGTTTTTTGTTTGTTTTTCTCCCGATGCTGTTGACCTTCAGAGCAATCACATTACGCACTGATACTGCAAGTAGATGTCAACATACTAACATACAACCAGCAACAAGCTGGACTGCAAATGACAGTCGATAGCTTGAGTAGCAAGGAAGTAATTGAGAATGCTTTCGAGAAAAACGTTGCTAATAAATATATATGTGTAATCCAAATGGACCAACCATATTGACCACGGTGATAATTTGTGGTTTGTTTTTCGCTTACCTCTGTGCTGTGCTTAAATCCCATGGTAGTTATCTTGAACAATAAAGCTGATATTATGATACAGTTTTCAAAAGTGCGCCTTTTCAATTTTCCAGAACCCCCTAATAGTATTAACCCAAACAGAAATGAAAGATTTCTGAGGCAAGTTTGTTGTAAATTTCATTTGTGTATTTTTCTATTATTAAACTGGGTTACAATCTAATGGGAACTCTTGAAAGGTTAAAATCTATATCCTTTTTCTGCCGCTGGGATAATCCTTTTGTTCTCATCATGCCCTATGTGTTTAATGCTTTGTCAAAACTGGAAGCCCAGTGCTCTAAAGCTATGTCTATATTAGCAGTTAGTGCAGCCCAATGGGAGCAGACGCGTAGAGCAAAACAGCTGGTGCCCAAGACCTGAAGGTCCCTGCGTCTGCATTTGCAGGAATTGACTTTTTACTGCCTGTACCGTGATCCTACAGATTGAATGATCATGAGCAGCTCATTGCGCTAGATTTCTTCCTGGAACACATCTTGCAGTTTGCTTTAGTCCGAAAGGAGCTCAGCTCATGCACTGAGTCTGCCCCGCGGCGTCAATCAAAGCATGATAATTGGGGACAATAGGGAGAGCAACTTCAGCGGCGCACTCCTGATCTGCACTAAATACCAGTGCGTGACACGCAGAGCTGTGCGTGTACCCTGCCCATACACTGGCGCGCTCCTCAGAGGCGGCTTCCAGGCCAAGTGAACCCCTAGAACAAGGCCCGTAACAAGCAGCCTCGTTTTTCCTACCCTGATTGTTGAAGGGATGGCATAGGTTTGAAGGCAGAGCTTTGGGCACTTTTATTTTCTGTTGTCTTTCTGATTCGTATTCCTCAAGCATGAACAGCACGATCTAGTGTTTAGAGCTTTGCGCTAAAACACTAAGTAGATCTCTAACAGATAGCTCTATATAAATTGTTTTGTTTCCATGCGTACTCTTTGGTCCTGTCTTTAAATTGGAAGCTTCATATATGACTGTATTAATTATGTACTGTCAGCATTTTAATTATAAGAAGAAGAGATCCCTTCCAGGCATGCCTTTCCCTAGCAGGTCTATCTGAAGTCAAATTGGAGCAGAAGTTACCCTTCCTTTTTCTTTTTACATTGCCCCATATAAAATTACAGCGGCTCTATGGCACTACTGGGTGCTAAGTATCTTCAGCATTGCTTTAAGTTTAGACTTCTTGCACTGTTTTTTTGAAGAAGAAGAAACAAGCCTGATGTAAAGGAAGTAGGAAACTAACATCAGTAGACTGCATATTTCAGCCTATGCTGAAAGTTTGAAATCACCATGGCACAAACCACTCCTTTTCTACAAGCGTGCACATCTGTAGCGTTTCTCCTGATTTTGACCCTTGACATGACCTGATTTTAACACTTGCTGTGGGGCTGGCTAGTACTGTGCCCATCTGTAGGACTGTATTTCTGCCTCAGAGAAAAGGTGGAAGCTGGACACGATTGCACAATCTGGCAAATAGTGAATTGACTTTGCTCTATACTGACATCTTTCAAATATTGCATAAGCCACTCCCAGCTGCTGAGAAACAAAACCTAGATCTGCGGTCTCTGAGGTTGCAGCAGGTGCAAAATCAGTCTCAGAACTAGTCTCTAGACCTGTCACAAGTCTTAAACTCTGTTCCTTTTTAGCAACAAAAATATCAGTTATTTAATATAAATATGGACTCTAAAATAAGGCATGAAATCATCAGATGATGGCAGCTAACTAGAGCTAGCTAGTGGAGCCTGAAAATAATCCTGCAAGTGATTATGAAGGTCCTGAGGAGGAAGGTATAGTCATCTATGATGCATCTATTTCTGTGGCTTGTGCTGAAGGATCAAGTTTATCAGTGATGACTTTTGTGCATGTGACCTCAAAAAGCTCATATTGCTGCTCCTTTCTTACCCTTCTAACCTCCTGTGGGGGAGTAAAACAACAATAAAAAAAAGCTGTGGAGGGAAAGATGCTTAAGAATCATGTGTGGTTCTTTGGCAGAGAAAGAGCAGCTGTAAGTATGTTTGCTCTGGCCTTTGAAGGAAGCGAGGCTGATGCACCCRTTCCAGGCACCAAAGGAGCAGGATGGAGCCAAGCAGCTGCATGGAGGAAAGGGGTCTGATCGACCTCACTCACGGTACTGGCTTCTTCCACAGACTTCTGTTGCATCAGTCTGGCTGGAGCCCTTGCTCTGCTACACATGCAGCTGTAGCAAGCTGCTAACAAGCTCCATGGGCTGTTATGAAAATATGTTAAAATCAAAGTAAATAATTGGACCATGATAACTTGCCAATTGAATCAGAATTTCAACCTTCAAGCCTGTGTAAGCCATGATAACTTGTCAATTAAGTTAGAATTTCAACCTTCAAACTCCTGTAAATGGTGCGTACGTGASTGCAGAATGATAGAGGGCTGTTCTGTAATCAACGTTTGCCTTGTTGGCACAAGGATTTTTAAGTGGCATTGGAGTTCATGCTTAGAAAATCACTCCTTATGGTATCAGTGTACACTGAAAGCTTTGCAATTGTGGCAAGTGATCACTATCAGTTTGCCCTTCTAAAATATAATTTGCATGTTTCCGCTTTCATTTGTTTGGSGGTTTTGAGGTGGAGGGCAAAAGATGGGAAAAGGAAGATCAGTGTTGCTCCCCTTAAAATAGCAAAAACAGTAGCAAAGTTTTTTCTGTCCCAAGTAATTTGTCACAGGAGCACTGGGTGTTCCAGGTAGACTCTTGGACTGGACTGCATGGCTTCATAGTTCCTTCTGGGACAGCAGGATAACTCCAGTATTTAATGAAGTTGCTACATAGTCTCTGCAAGATCCTAAAGCTACCAGCCTACTTAGTGAAATGAATGTAGTTGTGTTTATTTTGCTTAAATGTGGGATGCTGTTCAAGTTTTGGGAGAGTTTTGGATTTATTTGCATGTGTTTTAAGAATGCATGCCCAGCTCTGCTGCAGTATAAACAGCTGGTCATTTGGACAGATGTCCCAACAGCTGCATTTCCTTTTCCTGACAGAGAGGCACTGAGATAAAGTAGTTTTGCACTGGGTGTTGTCTAGGTGCTTGCAGCTGAATTTTGTTCCTCTTTCTGAAGAAAATCTTTATGCGTTTGAGGTTGTTGTAGCTTTTCTGCAAATTTGATTTTCTGTGTGTTTCTAATGCCAAGTAGGCCTTTTAAGTTGGGATGGGGTGTCTCTACCCRGCAAAGTGCAAGTGCCTCCTCTGCCTCCAGCTTCTAAGGAGGAGGAAATAGATGCTTGCTGAACAGTTAGCGATGACAGTTGCAGGAAGTCAAGTGTTGGAAGGAAAGAGTGTAGTAAACAGGAGGCAGCAATGATAGCACTGCTGCCAGTTGTTCCCTCTTCTCATTACACAGCAGCAAGAAGAGAGCTGGATGATTTGGCTTTTTTGTGTGCTCAGGATTGGGCCAACTGAGACAAGTGGCAGAGCACAGGCTCTACCTACCTGCCCCATATCAATGCTCTGTGTTGCTCTTTGCCTTCAATTCAACTCATGTTAGAGGTTTAGGAGTGACCTACAAATATAAGCGAAGCTTTACCAGTGGAAGTGAGCACAATTTGGTAGTCTCTTAATTGGGGATGAAATGCAGTAGCTAAAGTAGTTGCCCTCATTCAATCCAAAGTCACTGGTTAGGTGTATTGGCCCTGTGTAATGGCAGTGGATTGAAACTGGGATTTTTTGTCTGTCATAATTCCGTATCATATGAAATTATTTTTCTTCTCTCAATGTTGTCTGTGGGGAAAATCATTCCACCTTGCTTGTTAGAATATTTCCCTTCTTGCCTTTATTTCAGTAGTAAAATGCAAAGCACCACCATAAAGACACCAGGCACAGCAACATCCTCATCACAATTGTGAACTACTTTCAGTGGTGCTGCCATTCCAAAGCCTAAGCAAAGCTATTTTGACATTTAAGTGGGTGGAAGTAAAAAACATGGTAAAAACAGCTTGAAAAAAAATTTTGAACTGATAAAGCTGAACTTTAAGACTGTCATCTAATTAACAGCCAAGATCTGCTAGCTTAATATTGCAGYAAAAACAATTCCAGGACAAGCTCTGAAACTAAACTCAAACTGTGGAACAATTTTCTCTAGAGGTTTTTCAGTTGAATAGAACTACTTGTTGTTTATTTGTTGGAAACACTTTCTACAGGATATAGTCCAGTTAAATGTGATGACTTGTTTACCATGAATTTCTGCCCACGAACTACATGAGATATGGAATTGAAAAGATACTTTTTTTTTTTTTTTTAATGTACTATCACCTTGGGTTTTGTGTGTGTCTATTTTGTTTTTATCCAACCAAGTTATTGATTGGAAGCCCTCTGGAAAAGAAAGAACTATGTGTATACTTAGTAATTTAGTGCTGAACATACTAAAATAGCAGAAGATTGTTTTCCAGCACGTGTGGCAGGGAGTGGGTGTTAAGGTTATACTACTCCAGCAAAAATGGATTTTGTGCATGGGCAGATCTTGCTGCTCTAGCTGTGTTTAAGGGATTTYCTAAGCCATGTGTAGCTCTTAGCAGCAGTGCTGTTATTACCAGTAAATTCATTCCCACACCACAAGAAGCAAGACAGACTAGCCAAGTTATGCTATTACAGGTCTGACGATGTCTAGATTAGACCATTTCCCGGCACACTTGTCTTAGTCAGTGACTGCACTTCTTTATATCCTGCCTTAACTGAGCTAGCAGATCTCTACACCTATATGTGCATTTATTTGTCCCAAGTAAACCGTCCTCTTTGTCTCCTGCCACCACCCCAAATCAGTCTTGAACTGAACTAGTATCGGAGTGATTTGTAGTTCATCAGAGGATCAAGGTGAATGATAAGATTTTGTTGCACAGTAACAAAAATCTCAAAGCAAGCAGTGTTTCTGTGGAGGTGTTTTTTTTCTTGAGGCCCTGTTAACATAAACCGTTCACCTTGCTGTTCTTACAAAGCATCTCGTCCTTGTTGACTTTGGACACCTGCCTTGCTTTGCCTCCTCCTCCTCATTCATGGAACACTACAGGGCAAGAGACCAGAGTGGTTGAGGTTACWTAAAGTTTTCAGGTGATTTACACTGGATTTTTTTGTTTCTTTGGCTTACCAAGGTGAGTTAGTCGAGTTTCTACCCCTGGAGAATTAATAGCCTACAGGGTAGTCCCTCTTCCTGTTTTGTGGTTCAAAAATCTGCTAGGTGAAAAATGCTGTCATTGCTCTTGGCACTCTGCTCGCCTTAAATTGGTTTAACTGACACTTYGTTTCTTTGCTCTGATGCTGCTAGAAGGCAGAGAATTTTTATTCTGTCATACAAGAGCTTGCTAAATTCTCAAGCAAATAAGAGGTGTCCAGGAACTTTTCGTTTGTTTCAATTTTCCATAGATATTGTTATCTGAGATGTCATTCCCTTTCAAACTATTTTCAGTTTCTAAACCTATGAAAAAAATGTTGATGGGGGRTATTAAATTTTATATTCAACTGATCTTTTTACTTCTCTTGTGTAGTATCAACATGTCTCTGTTAATATTCCAGTTGGATTTTATTAGTGGGTGAAAGTTTACTTAGATGAACTAGATCCCTGGGTTGCTGCTCCAGATCTGGAGGCTGTGTTTGTGGAAGGAAAAAAAAAGTGTTTCAAAGATTGGATACAACTCATGCACTTCTAGCAAATTAATTTCAGCAAACTGTTTTTATTGATTCTAAGATTGTTTGGGTTTAATTTAAATCTTCTTGAAATCAACTTCGGCTAAACTAAACTATTATTCTGAAAAGATGGGTTGCTGGGTGGGCTAGCATCTGCATCTGCAGTTAGTACCAACTCTATAGTAAACTAGTGTAAAGTCTCATGTAAACATGTTCTGGTTCTAACCCTACTAAACATAGGTCACCAACTGGTGTCAGGGCTTGATTAAACTACTTGACCCTTCTGCTTCCACTTTCTTATCTGTAAAATGGGGACAACAGCATTTACCCAAGCCATTTGAAAGGGGAGTTGGCTATGTTAGTCACTGTGTATGTATTCTGATAGGAAGGAAACCTAATCAGCCATTACTACTTTCCAGCTTCTTAATTCAGCTGGTGCAATGTAAGGGTTGTTAAAATGCTTCCCTTTTCAGCCAAATAGGATACTGTAAGCATATCTACACAGGAGCTCTCAAAATTAAGCTCTATTAATGAAGCTATGGAAAACTCTGATATGTTTTATTTCTGAATAAGAGCAATCTTTCTTCTGAGGAAGGAAAGTTGGGGCACTTAGCATCTGCAGAACAGCTGCAGTTCTCAAGCAGCAGTAACCTTTAGTTAATTTGTCCTCAAAACATGTCTGTGTGGAACTTGGGAAAGTGTAGAGGAAACGGTTCTGTAATTGCATTAATCACAAAAGCAAGGCAATGCTGGTAAAGCACTGAGTATGCTTTTCATCATACTCAGTTCACTAGTTTATTAACTAGTTCATTAAACTGGAATCTAGTCTTGAAATTAATAGAGGGAAAATCTATGTCAACTGTTAAATTTTGTAGTCATCATCTAACAAAGAAGCCAGCTGCCTTTTCAAAACCATTAGTATTCAAGCCCATTGCACATAAATGGAAAGGTGAAATAAAGTTAAGCAGCATTTAGTTYACTCAAATATGGAATTTGCAAGTATTGCAAGTGAGTGAGCTTCAGGTCTCGATTCTGCAGTGACAAAATAGTTCCACTTAACTAATTTGCTGAATTATGAGTTTCACTTATTATTTAACTCTGCAGAAAGCTGCAAAAGGAAATAACCTTGCTGATCTCTTTCCATTAATATCTCTCACATTGTTTGTCCTATGAATTATGACTTATAGGAAAATTAATTGTTCATGCTATACATCATACATAAGCAGGTCTTAAAGAGCACATGCTGTAAAAATATTGATGTACCTCCAAGAGGTTAATATCCATAAAAGTTAGAAGTTTTTTCCAGAGGAAAGAGTAACACCTATTTGTGCTGCAGGATGGAAGTAGGACTCAACTTGTCCCCTTTTTTTTTTTCTTTTGATGGATTCTTACAACCTAAGTATCAAAGCAACTTGACTTTCATGTTCTGTCTTAGAAATAGGAAGTATACCCAAAACTTGAGTGTTTATTGCAGAGGAATTCATTCCTGCTTTGATCACAACAGTTTGCTCTTTGACTTCTTTTTACACATCTGGGCTGGGAAGTCACAAGGAAGCAGCCTGCAATCTAGCTGTTGTAGCAAGGAGGACATTAGGAGCAGGATGTCGATGTTAGAGTGCCTAGATCTGTCTGCCTGATTTCTAGAAATTAAAGTTGACCTCTCTACCAGTTCCACTGCAATGACAAATGAAGAGATTTGAATCACTTAAATCTTTAAAAAGTCATGTGCCTTTGTCTTGAGTTTCTGTTGTGCTGGGGTGGAGGTGGAGGATGGTTGGTAGCAAGGAGAAATGTGGAAAAGCTGCACAACTGTAATCGTTCAATTTGTTAAACTCAGCTTTTACTAGATTAAGCCTGCCTGATTTCCGATTGCAAAGCAGCTTTACCTCGCTCTGTGCTTTCTGTTAGCGTATTGCAAAGTAAGAATGAAAACTACAGCAGTAGCCACAAGAGGAGTTCATTATTACACACAAAGGTGCAGAAATAATAACAAATACTTTGGACTACTCAGAGCCTGTATCTCGTTTGAATTGTAAGTCCATAAAAAGAGTATTTAAAAACCTGAACAAAGCAGTAATGATTGCTAATTCCTTGTTAAGCCATTATCTTTTCCCTAAGGGCGTATGAGCAATGCTGGTTTGGCCTTCCTTGCTTTGGAAAGAGAGAAGGGATATGTGATTAGGCCCAGCTTTGTTTGGGTGAATACTGTTTTGTAGCATCATCCTTGAATTTAGAGAGCAATAACTGAAAGTTCAGAATTATGAAACAGATTTCCACAAACACCAGYGCAATGGTGTAGTCATTTTTAGAAAATGACTACATATTGACTAAACTTCTCAATCTGTATTTTTACAAAATAGAGGTTTATGACTAGGAGCTGCAAAAGTAAATTGAACTCTTGCTTTGCTTTTCACCAAAGCAAATAGTCAAAGAACCTGCTTTCTTCCCCCCTCCCCCCCTTTTTTTTCCCTTCCCTCAAGTTGCATGGTGTTCTCACTGCAAGCCTTGATTAGGGTTCTGTTTCCATTATCAGCTGGAATATTTTCATGCAAACTTTGCTTAATCTGAAGAGGACAGCTCTTGTGTTATGTCTGATAGCTGTAGACGTAACAGCTGTCTGTAAGCCTTCAGTAAAACAGCACTTCATGCAAATAACGTGTGGAAATTATTGCTACAGAATCAGTAATCTTGGCTTTTATTTCTCACTAAATGTGGCCTTAGGATGGGATTTTACAAAATCAGCAGAGCAGCGTGCCCATTTTGGAGAACCTCGGCTATACACAGCAAAGGAAATGACATGTATTTGGTGATGTTGCAAGCCTTGTTAGAAGAAAAGTCTCCCAGAAAAAAAAGTAAAATTCAAACTGGTGCTGTTAAAATATTGTGGTTGTCTATTTATTAGCACAGTCGTTTCTTTACAAGTAATTCATTTTAATCTTCAGTCTTTATTTTCTCCCTGATTACTTTGCATCATGTCAGTCCTTGAGGAAGAATTCTGACCTGTCCTGCCACAGGAAAGGGTGGTTTTGTTTTGTTTTGTTTTGTTTTGTTTTGTTTTGTTTTGTTTTGTTTTGTTTTGTTTTGTTTGGTGATATTTTGCTGTCTGAAGAGCTCCTGCTCTATGTTATTAAGAGGATGTTACACCAATGCTTTTCAGAATGACAGTAATACTTCAGGAAAGAGATTTCAAGCATCCCAGGTGTTGTGCCTTGGGATTCTTCCCTTTATTTGTTTATTTATTTATTTATTTTTGGATGTGCTTCAGTTTGTTGAGGTGCCTAAAATATATGACTGGACTAATGAAATTTAAGGACAAAATTTATTCCCTTTCTATTTACTGCTGCTGCTTCTGATAGCYCTTTACTTGTTACAGGAAAGAAGATACAGATCAAGTGGTCATGAGTGATTAGAACATCTAATTCAATACAGTCTACAATGTCACCTGATTTATAGGATGGCCAAATGCAAGGMTAATACAAGTGAAAATTCCAATGCTATTCTTGCTAATGATACAAGCAGACAACCCTGAAAGATGTAGCCAGTGTGTTAGCTGACTGCTCTCTCAGTACTTTTTTGCTGTATTTTGCCAGCCTGCAGTCTCTGGTAGGAAGATACAATTCAACCAAGTCAGATGGGTTTGCCTGTGTGTGTGTGTTGTTTTTTTTTTTTCCTGTAAGCTAGTGATCATACTGTATATATATGTGTTGTAAAATCAGTGTCTTTTCCTGGGTTTGCTACTTTTTTTGTAGGTTTTCAGATGTTGCAAAGTTGGGAAAAGAGTACTAGCACAGTTAAGTAATGGAGTCAGATGCATTCACTTCCCRCCCACTTGTTTGTCTCACAAGAAAGAATTCTCTTGTCATGTCCATGGTGATTATTTCTCTGGATACTTYCCATTTCCTTTAAAACTCTCAGTCTTCATTCTTCATGCCAAGGGAGAAACAAAGAGAGAAACAAAAAGAAGAGTGCACTTTCATCTGGGGAAGTATCGTGTCCTCAGGCAGGTTGTCTCTTTCAATCAGGTGAATTATTCRAATGTAATTTTCCAGACAAAAGACAGAAATATCAATAAATTCTGGGAAGCTTACGTTCAACCTAGCAGGAGCAAAGAGGTTGAGATAAAGCATGAGTTACAGGGATAGGAGTGAAAGAAGGTGTTTGACCCGCGAATAAAGCCTGCTAAGTAGGTAGTCTGGGAATACATTYTAGCAATACTAAGACTCTTTTCTCCCAGATGGAAACATCCCATATGATCTGCTGTAGCTAGTGCAGACTTTATTTAGATGATCATCATATTCAACATACCTAATACTGGCCCTATAAAATGCCAAAGATATTAATCCTGTCTTGTTACATATCCCACAGGCTTTATCCTGCTCATGCTCATCCTGCTTAATTTTGATAGTCTTTCAGGGCATAGAATAGCTTGCATGGTTATTTACCTTCTCTATTCCCAAGCAATAATATGGAATTAAATTGGCTGTAGGCTCACAAATCACTKTCCACTGCACTGTGCCCTGAGGACTCTAGACTCATAAACAGTAGCCACAATTAATTTTTAAGAGTCTTTCAGGTTCAACCATCTCCATGTGGAGATGGTTCATTACACCTCTGAATTCTTGATTTATTGCATTGCCTTCAGAAAACAGGCTAAAAGCAAGGCAAAGCATTGCATTCATCTTCTAATCCTGCATGACTGTATTTGGAGAAGACCTTTTTGTCTCTGAATGATTTGTGATATTTCTGGTTATTAAGTTGAGGTTATGGTTAAAAAGCATGACTTGTGCTGCCCGATATGAGTTGATTAACAGATCGCCTTTTAAGGATCACTTAATGTGGTTAAATTGTAAACTAAGAACAATGACACAAAGGAACAGTTGAAAGAATGAAATAAGTGTTCCTATTCATTCCCATTCCTACTCCACTTCTTCCTGCCAATTAGGTAGGCCACAGAGTAGACGAACAGTAGTTTATGATGCTGGGCCTGTAGTAATGTCTTCAGCAAGAATACCCTTTGCAGGTTAAACAAATGCCTAATCTGGGTTGCCAGCAGTTAAAGATTAAGCAAGATTGATGCTTGGTCCCTGTTACAAACTTGAGCTTTTTAAATATTTCCATCCCCCTACTTCCATGCTCCTTTTACAAAAAGGTAAAACAACAACAACAACAACAACAACAGGAGAGAGAAAAAAAAAAACCCCAACACTTATTTAATCTCTATCTGTTCCTTTGGGACTCAATCCGCCTAGGAATTTCTTGCATCGTTTAATATATATAATTTGGTGTGTACTAAAATAATGATGCCAGAGTTAAAAAAMCAAATCTGTCATCAGTGCTTGGAAGGACATATTTTACTTACTAGAATCATTAGAAAGAAGATCTCTTTTGCAAGGCCAGGGTGGATTTTAGGCCCTTAGGCTGATAACATAAGGAGCTCTTACAGCCTTATCTTTAATGCTTTCTTGATGGCTAGCATTGCATTCAAACATAAGTGCTTTGAGAAGACTTCTCTGCCAGCGCTCTTGAAAGTCCCGGAGACTGTGTGCAGAAGTGCGCTAACACATCGGAGGGATGCTCATGTTTAAATCCTCTTTGTACATGAGGGATAAGGATTATTCTAGGATCAGACAGTGTGAATTTTAAACAGGACACCTAGCCTGATACAGCTTCACTGCAAATAGGTATAATTTGGCTTATCTGATGAGCCTGTCTTTCTCAGGAATTTCTAGAAGAGCTCATTGTTCAGTAGGTCCAGTTTGTTTTGCAATATTTATCTTCTTCAGTTCTGTGTACCTAAATAAATCTTGGATGAAGCTTCCTCAGAACCACACTAAAAAAGTGAACGTTTTCTAGCATGAAAGTATGTATGCAGGGTTTAGATTTGGAGGTTTTCTAGTCTCTCTTCTAGCTCAGTTTTGTTCTTTGGAGCACCCCAAATTAACAGGCACAAACACTATCTTCTTTGCTGTCCTGTTATAACAAAATTATACAAAATGAAAACTAAGCATCTTTTTTTACATGTATTCTTTAAATATTCAGCTTATGGACAGCTTTCTATGAAGTGACATTCAATGTGGGCTCTGTTAGAATAAAATAAGGTCTGCTTAGATAGAAATCCAAGTTGCTGATGGCCCGAAGTGTAGTAAAGGAAAACCAGCAAGACCTGCAGAATGGCTTGGATCTGCAATACAGCTGTGTGCTGAACAACACTTTTGAATAGCACGAAACACCAGAAATTGGGGTAAATGAAAAGTCATCAAGAATGTCTARAAAATCTTTTTATTAGGATTGGTCTTGCTTTATCCTCTATTTGGATAAAATCTGGAGTGTGTTTGACCTGTACAAGTGCATTTGACCTTTCTGTTTTGTATGCTGACATATTGGTGGGTAATTTACCATCCCTTTTAGCAAATTTAACTTTTATCCTGCCTTATTTAAAAAGAATCCACTAGTGTGTTGGCTTGCTTTAAAGAAGTTCTCTTTCCTCTGAAAATCTTGAAAACCTGAGAAGATAACACTATCTGATGTGTTGATAAGAATGTGAAAATATCTCTTTCAAGATTATGTCTTGCTGTTGCTGGAGAGAAATGCCCCTCTTAAAGTACATTAATCTGTATGTTACCAGGATATTTTTTTCATGTACTTTCAAAATTTTGCCCTTTGATAGGAACTATATTTTAAGATAAAACTATTGATTAAAAATACAAAACATGTTTTTATTTGCAATAACACTCTGTGTRTAGGAATGCTCTGTGTAGGAATGTAAATCATGGGACTAACACTTGCTTTGTGGGGTTTCATTTTATTTTTGTTTTGGCTAGAGCAATGTTAGCAATGTCAAGCAATGTTAGCGTGTGCTTCTGGTTAGGTTTACCATTTACTACTGTCAACACTGAATATAAGGTACTTTTATTATTCTTTTAAAATAAAAAGATAACATTATCCCCTCAATGGCTACTTCCTATWTTCTTGAGACTGAATTTCTACTTGAGCCTTGTGATAGGTGGCTACCCTCCTTAATTCCATTGTGCTACTAGAAACATAAGCAATTTGTGCCTGGGATCCTCCTGGCATTCCCTGCTGACATAAATGACCTGTACAAGTTMTAGGAGCAACTTCTAGTAGGCAGATGGGATGTACTGCCTCACACAACACTTGGCTTAATATATACAAATGGCAACTGAGTTTAGCTGATCAGGAATCAGACCTGTGCAGTCCTGTGGTGTCTTCTTTAATAAACGTGGATTTTTTTTGTTGTTTGATTCATCCCCATCATCCTTTTCTAATGCAGGTGCTGATGACTCATATCCTGCATCTCTTGCCCCAACCACCTTCTAACTCCACTCTCTACATAGGTCAGTAAAGGACAGTAAAACTTCCACAGGTTAGCAAGACACGAGGGTGTTGCCCGTTACACTGAGACAATGTGGTTCATGTGTCTTATTTTTCTTTCTACAAAAAAGGTCGTAAACCATTCCCCGCAAAAGCAAAGTAGGAAATTCAGGACTCAGCTAAAAGACTTCTTTTTTACATCTGGCATGGTTCTTGTCCTGACAAACATCAAATTTGTATTCCAAACCCAGATAATGCTGAGAGAGAGGGAGGGAAATGAAAGGTCAACCATCCTAAGTCCTGTTGATTAGCATAGTCCCGCAGAGACCGTCAAGTGCCTGAGGCCTGAGCCTGAAAGGCTTGTTCACTTGGCCTTGTTTGCTGCTCCTGGTCATGTGCCAGCGTGTTTCAGTCAGCTGGGGACTAGGAGTCCAAGTAAGCAATCAGGATAAGGTTGTCATTACACTGGAGATGGGGAAAGAAGTATGGGCAGGAATCATAAGTCTGTGCTCTTCTGAGGAGTTAGCGGGACGTAGTTACTGCCCTGGTTTCCTGAGCACCTTTGGTCCGAACAAATAGCTTAGAGAATTTCTCAAGTGTCAAAAGGCTGGCRAAAATATGCACATCCAGAGTAGGTGCTGCTATTTGTACTCCCAGCCATGTGTTTCTGTTTCCTTGAAGGATTTTTCTCTATCCCAGAAGCAAGGAGCTTTGATCTCCCCATACACATACACAGACACACGTACAGCAGCACTGCTAAAGGTGACTTTAGTATAGCTGTCATTTGGCTACTTATGGATCAAATAATTTAACTTTAACTTAACCCAACTTCTCTTTCTGCCTTTCTGCCACCTTGAGCCTTTGGCTACCAAAGTAAGCATCGTGGCATTGAAAGATCTCCTTAGCAGTAGTGTAGCTGCCTTTGGAAGTGAAGGTTGAGGAGAGAAGGGAACTATTCTAGTCTCAAACATTTGAATAATATGAATTTCATATTATTCATTGCTAATATGAAATTGTTAGAGACCTCAAACCGAAAATTTTTGTGAGTCATCCACATATGTATAAACACATATACATCCAGACAGGCAAAATGATGATGGGAGGAGAAAAGTGTCTCTGAGTTTTWTCATTAGATGATCATTAGATGCATAACGGGCTTCTCTTTCTTCTTCCTTATTCAAATCCCAAGCTGCTAAGATACTCTGTTGAGGAAAATATTTTCTATGATGTGCAATATCCTCTATTCAGTCAAGTTACAGAAGGCAAAAAAAAAATCCAGTTGGCTTTAAACTTTATTTGCTAACTACTACAACTCAAAACAACAAGTTATGGGATTTTACTGTAAAAATATCTTTGCTCAAACACTACAGGCACAATCTTCTACAGACAATTAATATCAGCTCCCAGCCAGGACTAATATATTCCTAGCTTGTTCATGAAACTACCACTTTTGATCTGGCTATAAAGGATGTCCAAATTCAGGCTGTGTCTGTGGAACAGTTTCTGCCTCTGGCAATATGCCAGCAGATGTCCAAGTGCGATGTGCCAACAGGGCAGGAAATTTCTGGCTATGGAGATTATTTTGCTTGCTTGCATGATAAGTCTGAGGAACTTCTGTCAGTCCAGCTGTGACCACACCAGGATTAATTTTGTTTGAGAAGGGATACTGATGGAGAGGGGGTCTTTCCTCTTTACTTGCATGTAATCCTGAGTCGGTGATACCTAGATCAGCGGAACTCGGTAATGCAGGTCTGACCTGGGAGCCTTAACACATTTTTTTTTCTTATTGCCAAGATAAGCATTAACAATTGGATCTGTTCTAATTGCATTTAAAATTGGATTATTGTAAACATTCAATTGCTACTTTAACAGTAATGTTGTAGCCAAGCAACTGCAGAAAACAAGCAGGACAAATAGAAGACAGGCAGTTGCATTTCCTTTGAAGTAGTTTAGGAAGTCCAAAGGCTACATAAACTACCTTTGGACCATGTTTTTTTATTCTGTAAGCCATGAAAAATGTCCATGCAAGTTCTAGCACCACTTCACCTATTTGTCTCCAAGTGACTGGATGTGATCTCAACATATGTTGCATTCTTCTTTGCACCTGCCGAGAATGAGTCACCGGCATTTTTGAAGATGAAAACATCCCCATCCATGTTATATGGATGGAGCCACAGGTAGAGGCACTGCTGTACCTGGGAGGGGCTGTGACATCTGTGTATGAGCACATGTAGCTGCATCTCTGGCTCTGGGTCTCTTTCAATGTCTGTTGACTTGGCCTCTCCTCTCCTAAAATGCGTTATGGTGAAATCCAAAACAAGACCGCAGTGCTGATTGCCTGAGGACTTCTTGTCTCCTGCTATTTTATTCTGTTGCTGCTGGATTCAGTTAAAGTAAAAACTGGTGAAAAATGAACAGCAATGTAAAGTTTCATCCGATATTTATGAATGCAAAACCTATGACCCTGGACAGCTTTATTATGATAGGCTAAATTGTCAGTATTGTGTGTTCTCATGATTAGATAATTACTCCACAGTTTTCTAGTTTCTTCAAATTATATAAAAGATTTGGATGTCAATGTGAAAAATGATCTCAGTTGGATAAAAACTTCAGTAATGCAAGCAATGGAGAAAAGTGTAAGTAGGCTATTGGGAGAAGAAAAAATCTTTCTTGGGTGGTTTGGGTTTGTAAATGTCATCTATCAGCACAAAAAAGACAGATTCTTGGTATGTGTGAAATAGAAGGTGGAATAGCAATGGACTATTTTGAAAGGGAATTGGAGGATTTTGTAAAAATATTTAGGTACTAAGCTTGCATCAGAGAATTCAGAAAAAGGAGGAAAAAATACAGCTAATTTACAGAGGATTAGAACAAAGTTCCAAGATGTAATTGCTTTAAGCAATACTGCATTGGTTTCCATTTATGATGTATGATGGATTAAAGGAAGATTTATGCCTTGTGGGAATGTCTCTAAAGTACTGGAGAGATCTGTAATTTTAAATGCTCCYCCACATATTGTTTGCAGCATAGACATAAGATCTTGAGAAAGAAGTAAAGCTGTTCCACGTGCCCTTGGAGTCAGAAGTGGCAAAAAAGCTCTGGAGTCCTGGAAGGCTGTAGCAGTTATTGCTTTAACCAAGAGACTCTGCCTTTGGATGCCTCAACCTGTTGCAGCTGTGCTTTCCATAGTGGATGCATGTTAATATTGTGAAAAGTGTGGAATTAAAGCCAGTGGGTCTGTTTTCAAGCTTAAAAGTTCAATTTTCCTTTTGGATCAAAGAGAATTGCATTTGCAAAAGATAATTGTTCATACCAGTGTAAGAACTTTAAAATTACAATTAGACTTACATGCCAAATCTCCTGGGATTCCTTTGAATAACAGATGGGAGGCTTTAGCCTCTTCAAACAGAGACCGAAAATTGGGTGGTATCTGGTTGTTCTTTTTGTAGGTGATAGGGTGTCTATGGGGATGGAGCTGTTGCTTTGGTTACATAACTTGTTTATTGTTCTGTGCCTTTAGTTCATTTGGCCATCAATATCTTGGAAGGGCTGCTTCTTCCTATTGCTTATTGTTGCCGGACACAGCCAGTCCTTACTAAACGCCTCAGATTTCTTTCCAAATATGAAATTATTCCTACTTGATATACAAAACCGGGATCACATCTTTCTTGCAGGCCTTAACTCCCGTACTAATGATGCTAGCTGCGTGTGTATTCCTGCACTGGTACGCAATCTCTCGTGTGCTAAAGAATACAGCAATGACTGCCATGACTTGGGGAAGTCTGCTTGTGCTGGAACAAAGGTAGTCCTATGGTCCATCAGATTCTTCTGCCTTATCAAGGCAAATAAGTCAAATGTATTCAAGCTTCTTATCTGACGATAATTCGCTGCTAGTTGCAGCTGTAACAACTTGATTACACACATTATGAAACATACCTGGGTTTGGGGAATGTTGAATTAGTTCAAAAATCAGCACAGTTGTCTAAACARGGTAATAGTGTGTGCAGGGCCTCCTTTCATAGCTATTTTTTGTTATATGGGTGAACATCCTTTCCTAAGTGTACCACTTAAAAGATATTTCAAATTCTCTTTTCATAATGTGAACTTCCTTGCAATTAATATTTTGCAGTGAAGTCGTAAAACCAACTCTGTAACAAAGATGCACTTCTTTACTAGACACTTTTTATAGAATGGAAGCTGTTTTCTAGACATGATTCCTAAAAAGAAGAAAGTAAAGCTATGGCTTTCTCATGGTTGCAGAGACATAAGGTGTTTGTCCTGTACATTTTTTCTTTATCTTCTGAAAGCTAAAAATGCAAAGTAAAATAGCATATTAAATGTAGTTATAATAATTCCCATTCCTTGTCATGTAGACAGAATCTTGTTTGCTTGTTATCTTCATTTACCCTGGACTGGTATTTGTCAGATTTAACCATTCCTCATGTTAATCTGAAACTGAGAAGGGCTGAGGTGGGTCCGCTGATTGTGGCAAGTTCTTGATCCACCTGAGCAAACCTTGACAGACCAGTGCGTTTTGCAATTCCTAGCAATTTGAAGAAGTGCTCTAGTATGTGGCTTCCCAGATTAGAAGGACCTTACTGTTGTTCTGAGACATAATACCAACATGTCTCAAGGCTTCTCCCCTTCTTTTTGTTTTCTTTTTTTTTTGTTTGTTTAGTTTTGCTCTGTTTTTGAGAATTCTTAAGTCCTATCTKTATTCATATGAAGGATGCAACTGTCTTGTTCCCAACAGCATCTCAAATTCTGTCTACAATAAATTCCCCTTTGCCCAAGATAATACATAATGGAGATGTAATAATAAGTAGTTCTCTGACCTCTGGTAAATCATGAACCTGATTATCAGAGAGCTAAGGAGAATGTCACTGAAGCACAAGAACAGAGCTGCCCTGGAGCAGAACTGCAGCCAATTTGTGTGTGGGGAAGCACCTGCGAGTGGAACAAGTGGTTTATTTCCTTATGTACAAACAGCCTCTTCACCTCAAAGCTTCTATTTCTGCTAATGTCATCAAAAGATAGATTAATTTTATGTGTGCCTTAAATTTCCCTCTGCAATTGCAGCGTCTGTTTTCTTCCAGCAGTAACTCCAGCATCTAGAGCTTTACTTTCCTTGCTTCACTTGCCAAAGTTCAGAGCTGATGGGGCAGTGGAGGGAGAAGAGGTTGCACTGCTGTGAAGTCATTTGACCTAAAATAAAGTTTTCTCTTTATCAGTACAGACAGTCGTGAGGCAGAATCTAAAGCAAAGTGTAGTCCTCCAGTTAACTATGTTCACCTTGTTAATTTGGGCATCCATTAAAAGATGCTTTTAAAACGGCTTCTTTCAGGATGCTAAGAGCAAATACAAAACCTTACCTCTTCTCCCTCTCCCTCCTCACCCCCAACAAACCCAGTCAAAGGCTTTTTATGAAGTCTGAGAAACCTGACACAGGCAAACGAGGGATTCTGTTTTCTAGTATGTGAAAATAAAGGCATCTTTAAACATTGTCTAACAGATATACCAAAGGGRAAAAAAAMAAAAGCATTTGCTGTTCAGTTGTATAGTGTCCATTTGTTTGTTGCAGCCAAAAATTTAATTATTTCAGTATGGTCAAAAGTTACTCCACTTGGAGAGCAGCTATGTATTTCCCACCGCACCAAAGCTAACTAAGCTTGTTTTGTGTCTGACTTTGTTCCATCAGCTGGGATGTATATGTTGGGCGCAGCAATGCACATTCAGGCCTAATACAGGCATAAAGTAACTCAGAGGTTCCGCTGGAGCTTGTCAGTAGTTACACGCTAATAACAAATAACTGTGTGCTAAGAGAGAYGAGAAAAGGGGGAGGCAGCTTTGGCTGGAGAGTAGCTGCGATTTTGAATTTCACATGTTTGTACAACTCGAGGAGAAGGCCATGGAGAGAGTGTGAAGGGCAGCTGCTACTCATCCCCACTGCTTCCCTGYGCCTTGCTTGAGTCAGGGCCCCCTTCACACCTCCAGACCTCAACCACTGGCAGGTCTTAAAGGAATTGCAGCTGCCGGCTGGAAAGGGAGCTGGTGAGCTCACACTGAAGGTGGAGTTGGGCAATGAGATAATGGCTCGGCCACAATGGAAACAGATACTTCATTGCATCTCTGAGGAGTTCCCTTGCTCTGCAAGGAAAAGCAGGAAATCCRAGTGATCTTAAAGCACAGAAAATAACTGGAGAGATGGCACTGCAGGTAACATTTTGTGAGGTCTTGCTCGGTAGTAGGATAAGTAGATACCTTCTCACACCACAGATCATATCCATCAGGTGCTTTGCATGTTGAGACTTTGGGAAAATCATTTGCAGATCATAGCAGAAATGAATTAAGTTATTTGATTGGTCTTTGCTCAGATGAACTTCTGTCATCCAGTATAGCTATCTTAAGTATTAACAGGCTCCTTTTTATGGAAGGAGGTGGCATTGTGTATGCTTACCTGCCTGCTCTCTGCCTGCCCATTTTAGGGCTACTTCTGATTTCAACACTGCTTTCTTATGACAAATGACCGYCTCAGTGAAAGCATTTTCAATATCTTATTCTATCTGGAGCCTCTAGGCTATGGAAAGACACCGCATGGCACTTTGCACACACGCCAAGTTTCCCAGGAGAAAGATCTAGTTTAGTACCTTCATTCACTCCCCGTGCCTTGACTTTTATCTTCTGTAACAGCTTCTGCATTGAAAGTGCAATTTTAATTAAATTGTTTGCATCTTGTATATGCACAATACACTCACTTTGAGGACAATTTATTACAGTGGGAGTGTGGTGATATGTAATAAGTCTCAAGAATAATTAAAACTTGTGTTAACATGTGTACCCTTTTTAATGGTGATTGAACTTTATGTTGAGTCTGTGTTGGGTCCAAAATCAGATCTTAATCAAGTAGGATAGAAGGAAGGAGGGAGGGGATGAGGGAAGGAAGAGTCAGTTGTGGACTCCTGTATTAAATGATACTAGTTTGAGCTAAACCTTATTGTTGTGTTGAAAAGTAAAAAGTGTATTGTCTGTAATTTTAGGCATTCAGCTCAACCAGCTGTTTGTGCTCTGCATTCTTTGAGGAAGAGGCATAGGAGGTGGTGTAATGGGATGAACCATCTTTTGTCCCTCTTTGTGTATGGCTGTACCTTTTGAGCTTGATTTAGACCACAGCAGTTTACTTTGAAGGGGAAAAGGCAAATGCMGCTTGAGGAGGCCTCAACTGCAGTGTGAAGTAGCAGAACAAAGATTTGAATAATTAGGGATTTCTAGGAGAGAGAAATCTGCCTTTTTGTTTCATCTTAGGGAGGTAGAAATACATRTCAGAATCGTAAGATGCATTATTTTGATTGAAACTTTCGAGTTTTGGCAAAACATGCATTGGATTTGGGTTTCCATGGTCTAGTTTTTGAAAGCCAGAGCAGACTGAGTCCAAGTCCATATCTACAAAATGTAAAGATGGCTAATAATTTTTCAGTTCCTAAYGACCTGAACAGATGTCAAAAGATTGACTTGTTGAATCTGTAGAAACACCAATAATTACACTTCTCCTACCCCCCATCTCAACATTATAGGCAAAAGTTCTGCATTCATAGTAGCTTACTAGATTCAAAGGGAGAGGATGAGAAGGGGCCTGAAAAAAGTCAATGATTAGAGTTCTATTACATGCAAACAGCTTAGTTAGYTTTGCAAAGTGTAATTTTAATTTATTTTTCTTTGCTTAAAAGGGTGGGTTTATGCTGGCTTGTACATAGTCTGGCTTTGCCAGGAAGAGCAGGTGAATTAACAGTGGTGTTATAAAGCATTCTATGATGTCCTGTCATACTCAAAWCAAGCTGAGGCATGTAACTTTTTTTGAAATGGGTGGTAATTCTGAAGACACTTATCTAATATTAAACCAAACTTAGGAACTATACTAGAAATTAAATGCCAACTGGGTCTGGAAGAGAGATCTGGAAAAGATCCATTTGGATAAAACTGGTAAATGAAGTCAGAGCTTATCTAATTAAAGAGCCCTCTTTGAATGAGTGTCAAAGCACCTGTGCTGCTACTTTTCATATACCAGGCCAGCCTTCACCAAAAAAAAAAAAAAAAAAAAAGTGATTATTTTGCAAGTATTAATAAAATGGGGAAAACCTGAGGGGAGGATGCTTGCCTTTCTCTTTCAGACTGCCACTGTTTTCCAGGAATGATTGTAAACTGTTTCCTTATACTGTTTCATTATAGGTTGTGTCAAAAGCTGCTGGACAAGGAGTTGCCATCACTGGGAACAACACTTTCAACAACTGGAATTGGCCTAATGCTGTGATCTTTGCTGCTACTGTAATCACTACAATCGGTAAGTAATTATATCAACTTCCCTAGCTGCAATTTTACACGTGCCCTGGGTGGGTTTCTACTCTGCTGTTTCTATGTCAAGATATCTTCTGAATAAAGCAGATATCACTGGAGCTGCACAGAATACCTGTCTTTTACAGGCAGCTTCCTGGAGAAAAACAATTCTTAGGCACTCTGTCGATGTTTGTACATGAGAGAAATGCTGCCTTTTGTGATGAGTAACTGGTTCAAGGTGCTGGTGTCCGGGATGACTGGGGTCATTCCAGTGAATTGTGCACTTCAGTTTCCAGATCATAAAATCCAAGAACAAAACTATTACAAAATATTTCATTAAGTCGAAGCCAGCATGTTTATATGAAGTTTTTATGTGGCTGTCCTACTACTCACATGCACCCTATTAAGCTACTGAATTGGCTTTCAGAACAGTCTAGACTTTTATTCCTCCATCTTTAAGAAAGCAAAAAAGAATAGGTGTACTGTTACAAATCTCACTGTTAATTTGTGCTCTGCACTGAAAGACTTCTTCCTTTGAAATATTGAAGAGCTCAACATCATCTGCGTTCTGCTTTTTCAATAAAAATCTTTGCTATAACATTTTGTTACCTCCTTCATATGCCTATTATATAAGAAACAAGAATGCAAATTAACTAGACAAAATTTGAAGTATACAGAAATGGAAACCTTACTATTAAACTGTATAGAGCATCATGTTTTTCATATATTATTTTAAACTCATAATGGCTGGCTTATAGCATAATTTGTCACAAAAAGTTGAATAAATTAGGAACTGACCTTAATAAGAAAACTGTGGTGGGGTATTAGAAAGTAGACTGATTTTAGAGCCAGAGTTTGCGATGTATTATTGGATTCTGTGGCCAGCAAAAAGCTAAATTCAGTCAAAAACACCTTATTGTGTCAAAAACTCATCATTCACTTCACCCATCGACTCTCCATGTTTAGGCACCAGATCATGATGTCAGTGGGCGTAATGGATCTTGGAAGTGGAAGCTAATTTGGGGGGCAATGTTGAACTATTTCTATCTAACTTGATTCAGATTAATACTCAGGCTTTTCATACTGCTCCTGGAAGGAGGGAAATCATGTCAGAGGCCTTGAGATAAATTTTATCTTTTGTTTATCTCATCTAATTAAGAGAAAGGTACACACAATCCAAGAAACATTTAAAATGCAGCCCTCCTCTTAGTCTGCATTAATAGAATACATATCTGCTGGAGTTGGGTTGGAGTATCTGAGACTTAAGAGGCCTACGCAGTGTTGTTTTATGTAGGTAGAACTACCTTGAATTCTCTGCAACAAGAACAGACCATGTACCTACTTACCTCTTTTAGGTTACGGAAATGTTTCTCCAAAGACACCCTCTGGGCGTCTGTTCTGCATATTTTATGGGCTCTTTGGAGTTCCTCTCTGTTTGACATGGATCAGTGCTCTGGGGAAGTTCTTTGGAGGACGTGCCAAGAGGCTGGGCCAGTTTCTGACGAAAAGAGGAGTAAGCCTGGTAAGGTCTTCTGCTTGTTTATCCTCTGCTGTGTATTTTCAATGCATGAATTAAGCTTAGATTTCTTCACTTATGTGCAAATCTTGATAGTAAAGCAAGCATATACATGAGTATTAATTTTCCAAATGGTGTTGCATAGGTATAACGGCAGGACTAGGTCCTGTAGAACGTATGTTCTACCAGAAATCTTATCAAATTGAGATCTTGAAGAAAGCCTTGAATGGTGCTAAATATAAATATGGTAACATATATGGAGATAAACATTTTCTCTATAGTAGAAACTGTAGGTTGAATGTAGATGAGGCTGTAGTTTCACAAATATTCCCTTCAAGCATCTCTGGTTCTGAATTGAGCTGCGCTGCTTTGTTCCCAACCACTTTTACGACAGCACGAGCATTTTCTGCAGTGTAGTGAACCAGAGAAGAAATGATGTTTTTTTCTGTGTTACTGTGATCTTGCTTGCTTGCTTTCTAGCTTTCTTTTCTACTTTCTTTTTTTTTTTTTTCTTTCCCCCCTCCTTGCCATGTGAGTTTATTTCAGTTCTAGCTCAGTGCGCAGTTGGGAGGCAATGCAGGGGCAGAATGCCTGGAAGAGGCTGAGGCTGGTTCGGGCTCTAATTTCACTAACAGAGCTAGCCTAAGTGTGAATACAATGAAAATCTTCTTGGTTCAACACCTGAGAAAGTATAGAAAATGATGGTGAAATGCACATGCACATGCAAACTGTGCAGAGGTTAGACCAGGGGCATAGAGGAGGGAGAACAAATGAGAGAAGTACCCTAGCCTGTCTCCTGATCCTCCATGCTCAAATGAATAAAGTGAAAATCAGAGATACTAACTGTGCTTTTTAGACCAGAGTGCTATGTCCATATACCACACCTACTTACAAAATATCAAGAGCTCTTAAACTTTTAGAATGTGTGAAACAGAAATATGAGGAAATGACCTGAAAACAAATAAGCGTTTTTGAGTAAATAGTTATAAGAATAGTCTGTTCTGCATAAAGGATGAATACCTTTACTTCAATGTTTACTTCAGCCAGTGACTTTTAGTTACAGCAATTTCTATCCCTGAATTTTCCTTCTTCTTTCTTTRCAGAGGAAAGCCCAAATCACATGCACAGCTATTTTCATTGTTTGGGGTGTCTTGGTACATCTGGTTATTCCTCCCTTTGTCTTTATGGTGACTGAAGGCTGGAATTACATTGAAGGTCTCTATTTCTCATTCATCACTATCACCACCATAGGATTTGGAGATTTTGTTGCTGGTCAGTAGTTGTATTTTTCATATTATTACACTATGTGGATAGTGTGGCAATTGTATTTGACAAAAGAGATTTGACAAAAGATGAACACTGCTCTTATGGATTGGATCTGGCTTCCTTACAKTGGTTTAGATACCTAAGCCCTTGGCCTTGGTCTAGAGCAAAGTTCTGGGGTTCATAACACTCTCAGATGCCTCAGATCCCTGTTAGAGGCAAGAAGCCTCCTATCCACCATAATAGTTAAGCACCTTGCAAAGAGTCCTGTGTGCTGAGCAAGGAGCATCAGATGGACGAATGCTCTCCGTGTAGCCAGGCTGACAGTAAATGCTGAACATAGTGGTCCTCCCCTCTAAATACTGTTTTTCTCTAGAATACTGCCTTGATTAGGCCTTTGGGATAATTCCACTTACAAGGRCTACCAGGATGAACCCTCTCTCAAGGAAAACTAGGGGCAGTGACACTGCATGTATTTTTTGAAGAGAACAAAATTCCCTTGAGAAATTACAAGGGGAGGACAAATGCTGCAGTTTTATGTTGTAGTCCAACTGTTAGAACACATGCAGGCAAGAAGTGGAAGACCTGGGGTCAACTGCTTCTGTCAGGAGGTTGCAGGTCCCCACTTACCACTTCTTAGATCAGTATCCAAACAGTAAGGCTTTGTAAGTGTGGGAGGGAGTACTTTTCTGGGTAATAACTTTGAAACCTTTTCAGTTGTGAGTCATCTTTTAATAATGTTCTGGTTTTGAATTCTTTATAGGTGTAAATCCAGATGCAAACTACCATGCCCTTTACAGATACTTTGTGGAGTTATGGATATATCTGGGACTGGCTTGGCTTTCACTTTTCGTCAACTGGAAGGTCAGTATGTTTGTGGAAGTCCACAAAGCAATCAAGAAACGTCGGAAAAAAAGAAAAGAATCATTTGACAACCATCCTCGGTCTAAAAAACCCCTTCAAATGGGGACTTCAAAGGATGTGAACATTTTCAGCTTCCTTTCAAAGAAGGAAGAGACCTATAATGATCTTATTAAGCAGATAGGGAAGAAGGCCCTGAAGACAAATAATGACAAAATGATTAAAGTGGAAAATGTCAAACAAAATATGCAGAATGCCAGTAAAGATGCTCAGGTGATTTACACAAAGACTAAGTCATTTGAGTATGATGAGACTTCCCTAGACATTCAGAATGGTCACGTGCTGAGACACCTGCATGATAAACGTGCTGGAGATGGCCCTCTAGAAGGAACAATGTTTGTAAACCAACTAGACAGGATCAGTGAAGAAGAAGGGGAAGTGTGGGACTCAAGAGACTATCGACCCTTAATCTTTGAGAACGCCAACATAACATTTGTAAATGAAGATGACGATGAAGAAGAGGATCTCACAGATGATGAGGAAACTTCAAAATCATCCATGGATGATAATCTTGTAGAGGAACCTGAAACTGCAAACAAACTAGTAAAATTCCCATCCTCTGATGAATCTACCTTTACCAACAATGAGCTGGAGCTTTCTGTGCCTTATGAACAACTGATGAATGAATATAATACAGTAAGCAATGTGAAGGCTGCAACGTGAAGCACGTTAGACAATGGTTTTCTGAAAGTGGTCAGTGCATACTGAACAAATTAATGGAGCAAGGAGAAAAGCATGTCTTGCATTTTCTTCTCTGAAAACAAAAGCAAGACCCAAACTAATAAACTCCGGTGTCCTTTTGCCATCCTAGGTTGGCTTCTGAGCCCATAAGCTTTGCTTTGCCTTTTTTTTTTTTTTTTTAAAGAAAGCTTTTAAAGTAACAGTTGAATTTGGAGTCCTTCCCTTTCTTGGGAGTTTATAGTTCCTGAACAAACTAGAAAAGAAAAGACTAGTTATTACACTGGACCTGCTCTGCATTTGTGCATTTCATGGAGAAATTAGTTTGGGAGTAAAACTATACTGTCGTGGACAGACTGTCTTGGGCATCAAATGTGTCCAATTACTCCAGTAGCCCTTCACCTCCAAAAACTTGGATTTGAGTTCTGCTTTGATCACAGAAGGGGAAAAAAAGAGGAGTGTGAGGTTTTTTAGCTGCCCATTGTTAGTTGCTACCACAAAAAATGGTACAACTGCTAGTTGTTCTTGATGAGAAACTTGAGATGGAGTACCAGGGCACACAGATCTAAGCTGAGCTGCACTGACAGACTGGAGAAGCTTTTAAAATAATTGCCTAGAATATATTAGTGCTGGTCAAAAGATAGTGAATAATATTTCTGTGACTAAAATATTAAGATTAAAAAGTCCAAATGAACAGATTGAGAAGGAGACCTCTAACAAAGAAAACTCATCTGGGATGAAGCTCACCTATTGGGCARCTAAACTGCACATCAGCCCCAGAACCATTGAAGTGACTGGAAGAACTATTGATCAAAGCATATACAAGCACAAGCAGGTTGCAGCTTTGGGGTTTTTTTAATGTTGAAAGTGTCCTTCCACTGTCCATTTCCTAGAGGAAATACTTGAATGAACCTTACACAGTATCTATGTACAGGTGAAGTTTTAGTGACGCTGTTCTTCTGAGAAAAAATCAGCTTTGGAGGAGCAGACACTCTCYGAATGCCCTGTCAGAAGGGACCTTTAGCACTGCTGCTCTAGGCAGTGTGTTTGTCAGTATTGTTGTTTGCTGTTCCTCCCTGCCTTGGTACTTCAGACTAGACTTCAAGGAGATGGTTTCTGAAACAGTTGATTCTTTTTTTTTTTTTTTTTAAGCCTGACCTGTATGTGTACAATGGTTATTCTATACCACTTTCAAGAAGGCTGGATAATGTAAGAGTTTGTGTGACATGTGATTATGGGACTTAAGATTGTAAGGCACTTTGTTAAAGCAGACTTCAGCTCTGAGCTTTAGAAAGTATTATCGGTTGAATTGGAGGTKGCTTCTGGTTGATATAGGGAAATATATAATTTAATAACGTTTAAGGCCAAATTTTTGCCTATAAAAAAAAGTATACCATGGTTTTTATTTTTTTTCTTCCTTTCTTCCATATCTATGGATTAATCCTGAAAACTCTTTCAAATCAGGCTCTTGATCACGTGCTGGCAAAAAGTACTGATTTCAGTTGTATCAAATATTCTTGGAACAGAAAATTGCCAAGACCTTTGAACTTACATGACAAGTTCTGTTGTTTTGTTTAGTTTTACAGTACTTAAGTCATTCCAGTATGTCCTGAAGTTTCCAAAGTTCAGTGAACACTTAAAAGTTGTCTCACTTTCATTGTCACGCTGGCTGACTCATTAGCTTTGTAAGAAGGGTTTATGGAATCAGGCAATGCTAATCTTGATTTACTAAGTTTTCTAATAACTGCAAATAGTGACTGCTGCTTGAAGTGCTGGCCTCTCCTTCCTTGTGAGGAAGAGGACACATGGGAATCCAGCTCTCTAGCTGGATATCCTGTTGACAAGAAGTTTTGAAGACACCTACTGTGAAACAGGGGAATGATTTTATTAATTTCTTTTTAGAAGTTTACACGTGTATGAGATTTTCAAATAGAAAATTTAACACAAGGCCAGGGCCAACTCTGGAAGAAATGTAWAATCAACATCACTGGATTCAGCAGTTAATTCATATTTTCTGATAATATTGATGAAGGGCARTTCTAATTTGAAGTCCAGTTGCATTATATTGCTGCCATTTGGAGTGGGGATGGCTGGATTGATTTGAGTTCCAGCTGACAGGAAAGAAGGATAGGCCCTACTGAGAAGGTTCTGATTTAGCTCTAGTAGATGTTCCCTCCACCCCCCTCATTATTTTAAAAGTACTCCAAGTCCTTCAGCTATTTTGTTGTGTATGAAGGGTTGTGGCTGACAGCTGTACCTTGTAGCCACAAGAAATTGTAGGTAAGACAACATACATGATATAAAAGATGCTTGTGTAGCAAGTCTAACCTTGACCTTTAAAAAAATGCATATTAACTTACAAGAAAATAAAAAAGCACTCCATACATCTTTTGTTGTCCTTCAACTTGTCTTCCATTATTGAGGCAAAGATCAAAGTTTTGTCAACAGATGGTGTGCTATGGGAGAGTGAGGACAGAAAAGGCTTCCAGGTGGAAAAGCATAGCCAAAGTGTGATCTTCATATCTTAATAATAAATAAATAAAGGCATCCTCTTTAATATAGAAATAATACAACCCAGACATTTGGCTGGGCTTTTTTACTGGGAGGGGATGTTGCACACTGAAACCCAGACTCTCCATAGCAGAGTGCACTTGTATGGTAGAGCTGAGGAAGGATGGGATCTGTTTCATATTATCAAGCTAGATGTAGCTCTTTGGCCTTTCCCAGTGCAGTCAGCATAGACTATAAGTCTGCATAACAAGCATCACGGGATTTAAAGTAATGGCTTAAATTTATTAAAACAAAGTACAAAATTCCCACTTTTGTGGAGAAACATGATTACACCTCACAAAACTATTCTCAAGACATCCCACCATGTGCCTTAATGTAATTTTAATGCTGGGGAAAAAAAATCATCTCTTTGCACAGGGGCCAGCACAAGTGGTATGTTGAAGATAAGATGTTGTTCTCTATTTTTTTGGAGGAGTTTATTTGGCACACAGCTTTCATACTGGCTCTCTACAAAAAGTTGAACCATTTCCCAGGGTTTTTAAAATGATGGTGCCCTCTCAGAACATCTCAGAGTGCTAAACAAGACAGCTTTTTTGCCTGCTTGTCTTCCACATCTTGAGAAAAACAGCTGCCTGAGGAACTAAAATTAATGCTGTCTTTCTGCCTTCAAATTTACATGTAGTGAATTAGAAGAGTGTCCAGGCTTAGTTTTGAGCTATTCAGCCTTAAAAGTACCTGGGGTAATTTGGGGGGAAATCCCCAATGCTATTTGGTAAGGTCATATAATTATTTCAGTTATTTTGGCAATCTGGAAACATTTTCTGTGGATGCCATTTAAGATTTCATTTGGCAAAAGAGCAATGTTAATAGCTCTTAATTCTGTGTAATTAATTTTTATAGGTGAAACAGATCTCCCATTGGGGAGAGAGAGAAGGGGAAGGGGTGTAGATTTGTTTATTTTAAAGCAAGCCTATAAGGATGTATCAAGAAGGGATGCAATAAAAGTGAAAATACTTCTTTCTGGCTATTGTCTGCAAATATTTTTTTTCAKTCACTTCTAGGCCATTATTTCAAGCTTAGGTCCRCTTGCACAATATTAATTTTGTCAAGATCCAACRATTAAAAAAAAAATCTTTTTTTTTTTTAAAGAAAAAAAAAGTCTGTCCCTATGACATGAATTCGGAGACCCTATCCTTCAAGACATCATTGTGACACTTACTTTTGTGTCTTGTGTTATTGAAACCTGTTTTAGGGTAACCAGAAGGGCATCAGTAGCAGATACATATTTCATGGTAGGCAGTCTAACACAGCTGGTACACTGGTACGAAATCATGGAGAAAACACGAAGAAGTCTTGTTTGATGKTTTTTTTCTCCTCTAATGATTTGTGAATCCGTTGCTGGCAATGGATGTCACAAAACATGCAGAAATAAAACGACAGACTGATAACAGGTCTAGGGTGACACAGGTGTTTATACATTGAGATATTTTTTTCTCCAGTTGATCTGGGAGAGTCCAGGTAAAGATAGACAAGCCTTGCTGATACGGAGTGCAAAAAGCAATATACAAGTCTGTTGACTTAAAGAGAAACCTAAGAACTCTGTCGTAGACTTGTAATTTTTGTGCCTCATGGGCTTTGTTCCATTTGTGATACATTTACCTTTTAAAGATTTTGCTTGTCTTTCATATGGCTTTTGAAGTTTGTACAATCCTGACTCGATCACTCCATAATATGCCTGTTTGTTCTTTGTTGCTGATCGTCACTGGAATCACACTGTATGTAAATATTTGCTAAGTCTTTGTAAAATGTAATTTATTTTAATATTTTGAAATAAAAAAATGACAATCTATCCTGTCTATCATGAGGATCTTAACAACTGAGGAATGAGATTTCCTTTTACAATTCCCTAAACATGTAATGCACCTCACAGGTGAGACTGATTCTGTTCCAAACAGCTTGAAGGTAAGGAGCTGTTAAAGCAAGTTGTTTTTTGCAAGTAGATGCCTGCATTTATATGGGATGTTGGTGACTTCAGTACCATCTGGTCTTCAGTTGGATACAGCATAGTGAATTATACAACAAGGATTACGGACAGCTGTTGAAAGAGGAACAAAAGTTTATTCTGGAGGCTGTTTTTTGGGGAGGGCGGTTAAAAGAATGCACTGAGACAGGAAGTGTTAGAATTGATTACTACTTCAATAGAATAAAATGTGCTTTTATTGTTGCTGTCTGAATGCCAGAGGTACTCAAGTATCTGAGTGACTATTAATGATTTTTTTCACAAGRCTTTGAGCAGCTAAGTCAGGTCTAGCATTATTTACAGTCCTTTTCCTCTCCAACAATTTCAACACCTTGCAAAACAAGTAACTACCTGCCTTGAGGATTAGCAAAAAACAATTCAGTGATACCTAGGATAAAGGTCTGTAGAAAGGAGGACATCCTCATGTGAGGGAGAAGAGATTGAACCTTAGTTTTATGGCAGCTAGGCCAAGTCACTGAGGTGCAAGTTAGGAAGGGGAGGATTTGTGCAGGCACAGGAGGGAGAGGTAATGCAGTCATGAACACAGGCCTATGCCTACATTAACCCTTAGCCCCACAAGAATTCACGTGGAAAGATGATTAAGGGCCTGGAATATCTGCCCTATGAGCAAAGGCTGAGAGAGCTGGGCCTCTTCAGCCTGGAGAAGAGAAGGCTGAGAGGGGACCTGATCAATGTGTACAAGTATCTCAAGGGAGGGAGTGAGGAGGAGGGGGCTGGCCTCTTCTCAGTGGTGGCCAGCAATAGAACTAGAGGAAACGGCCAAAACTTGAAGTTCCAAAAGTTCCACAGGAACCTGAGGAAGAACCTCTTAACAGTGAGGGTGACAGAGCCCTGGAACAGGCTGCCCAGAGAGGTGGTGGAGTCTCCTTCTCTGGAGATCTTCCAAACCCGCCTGGACACCACCCCGTGCCACATGCTCTAGGGGACCCTGCGTGTGCAGGGGGGTTGGACTAGATGACCTCTAGAGGTCCCTTCCAACCTTAAGTATTCTATGATTCTATGACAGAGGAAAAGTAGTGGAGGAAGAGGACATGCCAGACTAGTGACTGATGCTGAAACAGGGCCGAGCGAAGGGGAGGTGGGATCCTCTGACAGAGCCAAGGGCAAGACACACTGCTGAGCCTGGTGAGCACCTGGCAACATTTCTACCAGCTGCCAGCAAGCTGAAGCCCACAGACTAGCGTTCACCTATTGCCCTCAGTGCTTCATTGGAGAATTAGTAATTTTGAGCGGTAGGGTAGCAAGAAGAAGAAAAACAGGATAAACCTGAATCTGTTAAGCATCTGTTCTTATGGCCCGTGCCTGGCTGTGTCAGCCAACACTTACAGAAGGGAAGTCTTTTCACAGGACGCTCATGGTGGCTCTTTATGAGGTGTGCTGCAACATGGTACCAGCATGGAAAGGTACAACTTGAACTTTCAATCCTGGTAGATGAAAACGGTGACATAGGAGGCTACGGTGCGGTTCAGGATGGTTTTAAATAACCAAATGCTTGCTGTGTCTCTTCGGTGCGTTTTTCTATGGTTAGTTGTGTATCCCAAGGAAGCAGTGAAATACCTCAGCTGTTACGCGGGGCTCTGCCGCTGGGGTGGCGTACTTCGCTGTGTGCTTACAACAGGAAGGTGTGTTGTTCTTGTTGTTGTTGCTTTAAATTCACATGCCTTTTAGCACAGTTTGCCTCAACTTCCCCCTCACATGATAGCTAATACTGTAATACAAGGGAATAAAAGTTTGGACCGAGTGCAGCGTTCACTAGACTTTGGCCTCCTCCGGCTCCTTGGAGCGCACCGGGAGCTCCTGCGCTGCCCGCACGCCCCRGGCTTCCTTATCCGCATACCGCGGCCGGCTCCCCGCGCTAGCACGGGCTGCGGATCGCGCCTGGCTCCGCGCCTGAGGAGCAGGAGGAGGGAGCGGCGCCTGGAGGCAACCCCAGCCCTGCCCATAGCACACGCAGCCGCTGCCGGCCCGGGCCACGTGCGCCCTGCGGCCCGAGCTCTGCTCAGACCCACGATCCCGTGGCCTCCCCGGCCCCATGGGGGCGTTTYGCTGCCCCAAATCTGGGCTGGAAGGACTGGATGGGAAGGCAGAAGCAACATAATCTTTCCTCTACACTCCCTTTTTTCCCCAGCCTAGGAAGGGAGAATCCTGTTACTTGCTCTCCTGAAAATGAAGCAGAGCGGGAATAATGGGAGGAAAAGGGGCCACTGCAGATGTTGGGGCTCAGCCRCAGCTTCTGCTGCGCTGGTGTCCCCACTCTCCCACTGGGCTGGCTCCGGAGCTGGGACCGCTCAGGCGGCCGGGCCGATTCGCCCCCCCRCCGTGCCATGGCAGGCAGCACCCAGCCGAGCCCGTTCCGGGCAGGCCTGCGTGGTGTTCACGTCTCTGCTCAGACGTGCGTGGCACCTCCAGGCCTTACACAGCGCGGGGCATTTACGGGGCTTGCTTGGTGACTGCTTKTCACTTTCATGGTGGCAGGCACCTTCATCGTGAGGCAGCTCGTGCAGCTCGCGCTGACTCACGCTCACGTAAGGTCCCGGGAGGAAGGCTCTGCTCCTCACCGCCACACACCACCCCTTCCTTGGGAACTGCCCCGGCTCCCGCGGAAATCACCCTCGTGGGTTCCCTGAAGAAAGCATGGAGGCTGTTGGTACATTGTTTTTTTAAAGATGTTTCCTGAGCACACAGACAGGTGCCATAAGGAGGTGTTTTATGCCATGGAATGAAACCAAATTCACACGGGGTCATCTTTGCTTATTTGCGCCACTCTAACACAGGGAGCAGCACATGGGGACCAGGGTGAGCACAGGGGTCCAAAAAGAAACGTGTGCGTACGACGACGGGTCTCGTTGCTGAAGACGTTTGCCATTTAAATGAGAGGGAACGATCTGCAGGAGGAGAGTTGAGGTGACRTGGGAGGCTGGAGGCATCACCCTGCAAAAACTGTCTCTGAAAGGCAGCTAACATATTCCTCTTAGGAGGCTACTTTGGTGTCCAAGTTTCCAGAYACAGACTGAGGCCAGAAGAGTTGTTGGAAAAACAGCCAGTTCTGATATATGAGAAATAATGTCATGGGAATATTTAAAGAATTGGGTCAAATTTACAAGATGACCTGAAACAACTGCAAGTAAAACAATTTATCTTTCCTGGAGCCAAATTGTTTCCTGGTTTTAGAATTTCTTTTCTTGGGGAGGGCACCAGTAGTTACTTCCCTACTGTGTCTCCTTGCAGCTTATAAGAAAGAACAGAAAGATGGTCACAACTCACTTATTTTGCTGGTTGTACAGTTTTCTACATGGAGGAAGTACATGGGAACTTCCTTCCCCTTTCTRCATGGGAAAATGTGCTGCTTTCCCCCTTTTCTCCCTGTTTGCATGGAACTGTGGATGTAGTCTGAATAGGGGGAGCACCAAAATAAAGAGAGCTGAAGTAAAAGCTCACTTTTTTCCCCCATGGTGACCTTTTTTTTCTTTTTTTTTTTTTTTTTCTACACTATGAAGAAAAGATCCAGCTCAAGGCCTGTCAACAGCTTGTTGTGTCTGCAGACTTACAGCTTAGGGCAGTTGTTGATCACATATTTGTTTATCTAGTTAAGTTTCTGGGTGTGTAAGGAAGTATCATAATTAATTCCTAATGCCTTTAAGATCAGAGACAAAATTCCTCTCGTGTGCTTATTTGTGGGTTGGGCCCTGCTTGCACTGAGCAGCACGAACCGGGTGCAGAGAAGCCCTCATTCCTCCGCTCTGCTGGCTCCTGGGCACAGCTGAAAAATGTCCCTGTCCACAGATGTGAAATACATCTGTATCCRGCTGGAAATAGAAATCACAAGCTAGAAGATAAGCGTTCTTTTTTATGTAAATCTCCATTGCACCTCTCTGACAACCTTCATCTTTGCTGCTTATCTGCTGTAGGTTGGAGGTTGGTGGAAAGTAAAGAAACGAATCAAGACTTGAGGCACAGGCAAACTCTTTTGATATTTTCTATTCCTCTCAGCCTGGGACTTTTGCCAAATCCATCTCTGGCACGGCTGGAAAGGAAGGAAAAATAGTCAGCTAATTGGTCTGTTTTTTAATTGCTGATTAGAATGGGAAATGAATATAAAAGCAAGAGGAAGCAGTACGAATCAGACATTTGAGGGGGGGATGCTGCCTTCTTTGATTGCCTATTTTTAATAAATAATAGAAAATTGGTGACTTAACTAAGTGAGAAAGGCTTTTAAGGAGGACTTTTGTACAAGCAAGAAGATGCAGGTTGTAAGATCCTTTCTCCTCTGTGCTGTTCCTTCAGAAAATGAGGCCCCTGTGTTTTTAATTTTAAAATATCAAACTAGACCCTGAGTTTTGCAGCAGGAATMGGCTAAAGGCAAGAAGATAAAGTGAATCCCTATACCTATACATTATATTCAAATTTGCCCATAGTTTTGATGGTGCAAGTTCTTCTTCCTTTACAACAGGTGAGAGAGCCTGAAGCCCAGCACCACCCTGATAACCAAATGCATGGCATCCAAGTGAAATTAGACGAGGTGGTGAGGTCCTTGATGGATTGGGTTTTTTTAGGGTTTTGGGGTGGGAGAAACAATTTGGATCAAGGGCAGGAAGAAATCAGAGATGAAAAACTACAATAGTTAAGGGACCCCTTATCTGTGCAGATTTTTGATCTAAAATGCCAGGATGTACGTTTTCTGACAGATAATTTATAGCTGTTTTCTGAAGATATTGTCTGGCCAAATGGCTTTGACTTTTATGAGAGAGTTTAATTCTGAGATGTTTATCAGTAACTAAAAAGTATAAACTTATGAGGGCATGAGCAGCTGAAAGCTGCAAAAGCTGCAGGAAAGAATTGGCAGCCTGTTAAAAGGCGTAGGCTTGAGATACTTTTTCTTTCAGAGTATGTAATAAAAATAAATTTTAAAAAGAGTGGAAATGGATTAAAGCTCAAACTGGCTTTTATTTATAAGCTTTTGACCCCATATGTTACTGTGTCTTCAAATGTTCAAATGTAAATTGATTTGGAAATGCTAGGGATAAACTTAGCTTCCTCTGGCATGAGAGGGAGGAAAAGGCTTGGGGTTATCACAGTTTATTTACTGTACAATGGTTGTTCTTTAAARCAACAACAAAAAAATTCAGGATGAGGRGAGCAGTGACTGATTTCAAACACTCTTGGACCTACGCACTAATGATCCGATTCATTTTTTACGGAAGGATCCAACTTCCACCCCTTTTGTCTGGCTCTTCTGGCTCCTGCCGCTTTTCTCCTTGCTTATATGTCTTAATTTTCCCTTTCCTCCGCAATGTTGCATGTGTCCCAYAGTGACATCCCCCAGGAATGTCACAGCTGCCAGCGGGCAGGACACCAGTTGGCACCACAGGCAGACAAACCCGTGACAGATTCGCTTCCCCTGCTCGGAGGCACCAGCCTGGCCGCTACTGCTTCGGTTGCAGGAGGTGGCTGGTGACCAAGCTCGGTGCTCACGGCCTGGTTCCTGGTGAACGCTCACGCTTTTGCACAGTCTTAGCCACGTGCTGCTTCTCTCCCCTGTGGATTTGATCTTCARTGTGTGAGCAAGGACTTCACTATGGGCATGGGGAGAAGGAGGGAAACCTGTCTGAAGCCTTGTAGASACTTGTAATGGTGCCGGGATTCAAAATAGTCTTTAAAATTGTTGTGCCTACCATGGCTTGTTGTAGATGCAACCTTTTCACATCCATTTTCCTTTCTTCTTCTCACCAAGGTCCCTTTTACCACCACGCCCAGACTCCCCAGCTCCTCTTGGAGACAGCAGTTGTCCCACTGGCCACTCCAGTGCTCAGACCGCGAGCCTGAGCACGGCCCAAACCCCACTCCTGTCTCTAGAACTCTCCAGAACGCCTCCAATGCCTCAGAAACACCGTCCCTTGTTGCTGTGTGCTCAGATCRCTCAACATGACTGAATTTGTCATGGAGATGTGACCTAAAACTATGTTCCAGTTGCACCAAGTAAACAGCGAAGTTATCACCTGTTTAAATAAACCTTTGGCTCCTAATCAACTATTCAACAGAAGAAAAGAAATTGAATAGAACAAAATATGTTTGATTATTTACTAAAGGCAAAATGGTCTAGAGACTGAAAACAAAGAGTGGGACTGAGWGCCAGATGGCAACCAACATTACCCAGACAGCGTACGCGTTGAGACTTTAGGCTGCACAAAACTCCTCCACGCTAGATCTTTTTTTTTTTAAAAAGAACAACACACAAAAAACCCCACAGAAATCTGTGTGTGCTACTTTTCCAATTATATTTGTTCCTGAATAAATGTTAGAGCGATTGTGATTGYAGAAATATCATAGATCAATGTCAGCATGTATAATTCACAGCATGCAAATGCAGCTGATAGAGGACCCCAGCAGGGAGAGCAGGAGGYTGCCTGTGCACCAGCCCTGCAGATGTGCAGTACCCCTCATCACTAGATTTGTTACCCGTGTTACTGAGGAAGCCAGTAGCATGTGAAAGATCAGGCTTGTAGCGTAGCTGTAACCGATGTCTTGCACCATGGTTCAGTTTGAATATACTGTGATGCCAGGGAGCCCAAGGAGCACCAGCAAAATGGGGCCAATAGACTATTAACATGGAAGAACAGACCCAAAATAGCCAGGGCATCAAGCTCGGGTAGAGGTATTGATGGAATTAGCACACTTTGCATTTTCCCTGTACCCTGTAGGTACTCTACATGAGGGGTACTTGAAGCTGCCTTGTTAACTACACATGATGATTATTTTTGCCATCTTTGTTTCTTTACGTACCCACCAAACCTCAGCAGTTGTCCTGCTAAACAAACCTTTTCTTTCCCTTATGTTTAAGGTTGGACAATACTTGAAGAGAGAAGGGGAAGAACATGAGTTRGGGAACACAGAGCAACTCTAGGGAGAACAGAAGCTGAGGGCCATCTCACCAGACATCCCTGTGCACTGGGCCTCTAATGAGGCATGTTCCCTAAGAACTGATCTGTAAAGCAGGAGAACCTCTGAGAATGACCAAGGATGATAACCTTGTTCCCCATTGCTCCCCAGGCCAGACTATCAGATGTCTCTTGGCTTGTTGTTTCTTCTTCATCCATACATCTTCTTTCAGGGCAGGTGGGGATACAGGAGCTCCTGGCGTCAGAACAGAACCCACACAGGTCTCCTCAGTAGGTTCCCTTCTGAACACCAAGTTTTCTCTCACTCATTCAATATCATTTGTATTGTGAGAGGGTCAGAGCGCATCGACTAAGCTCTTCTTTCCCTAACTTGTGACTCTTTTCAGAATGTGTTTCTCTACAACTGCATGCTGACAATGAGTCCTCATGAGGCCTTAGTCTTGAAGAGATCTCCTGATGTTTCCATCACCTCCCTTGGCAGATTTTTTTTCAGATAGCTTAATTATTCTCATGTGTAATATGCATCTCTCTGAAGTTTAATTTCATGATAATTTTCTATTCTCATTAGCAAGTAGAAATAATTAGTTCCTGTTCTCATAGTAATTTTAATTTTTGGCTATCTTGGGTGCAGAGGCCTCTGGGCAGCGTAATAGGAAGAAACTAAATCCAGAATTCATTAGAAAAAAACAGCATGAGTCATTATAAAACCCAAATCAGGAATCCTTAAAATCCCATCCTTCCACCTCAGACAAGTCATCTCGAAGTCTTTAAAGATAATTAAAATCAAATAAAAGAATAACTGACTAGGAAGTACTACTACAGGGAAGATCTGGGGATGAATGAGCTCCCAAACTAGCCAAGTGTAAGTATGAGTTTTATCCTCAAGTGCATGAGGAGAGAAGGGGCACGTGAGTGGATTGGGAGGTAACGCTTCCAGTTTCTTAGAGCAGGAGGACCTGCTATGAGCTCAGATGACCACATTTTAAAGGAGATATAGATGAATTTAGAGAAGTCCGTATGAGAAGAACACTTTTTTTTTTTTAAGAAAGCGTGTTATTTTAATAAACTATTAAATAAACCCTATTTTTCAGATAGTTTTAGACTAGAGAGGAGAAATGCTGTCAGTATACATAGGTTCTTCACAAACAAAAGGGTACTGAAGAGTGCTAAGGGAAGCTGAATTGTTTCTTGMAGACCCTAGGCAAGAGCAAAAATGAAATCAATTTACGTTGCAATAAAGAGAGGTTCGGTACTATGAAATTCTCTCCAACTATAACAGTAATAAGCCTTAGTAGATGCAGAAATCATTGAAGGATTTGTGAGCAGTTTAGGCAAACATCTGCCGCAGGTGGTCTCACTACATTTACCGAGTCCCAATAAAGCAGGCTGGATACAATAATGTCTTGAGGCCTCTTTCAGATTTACATTTCCATCACTTCTGTGTTTCATCTCCCTTTCTAAGAGAACTGGTGTACTCTTCTTTCTCTGAAATATTAATTACTGTATTGTGTTGTTTGGGTTGCRCAGAATTCTGAGTGTTTGCTAGAAAGCATATGAAGTATTTCATATATAAGTAAATTTCTCTTCTACTTATTTACTAAGATTAACTAGTTGCCCTAATGCAGCTGAAATGTGCTAATTTCAAAAAGAAATAACGAAGTCTCATAAATAAAAAAAAGATGAAGAAACGTCTTATCACTACAAATCTTCCTGAGCTTCCTTTGCTGCTGAGGTCCTTGGAAAATTATGTTGTTTAGGATTTCCTAGTTCTTGTCTGGCTCCCCTTTCCATTGCTGGGTGTTTAGGCATGATAGTGTCGAGGGAAAAGTTTGTGCTAAGGCAAGGCCAGTCTATTCCAGCTGCATTTCTTCTTGGAGAGAAACAGCGTTTCTTGTCTTTTTTTTTCTTGAGCAATATCTTCTCTGTCTAGTTTTTCCTCCCATTCCTTAGTGACCTTCCATTGCTTCCCAACCCATGCATTTTGGGGGCTTGAAGTGGCTGTACTATACATCTTTTTTTATTCAGTTATGAAATTAATCTCTAGATCATAGTCCTTTGGATTCTGAATTTGGTGGCATTTGGCTGCTGGGTAGTAGATTCCTGCTCATTTACCAACCTATTTAATTTTTATTAAAAAAAGAGAAAGRGGCTGAAAGAGAAAAGAAACCTCATGAAAGGTTCTGCTGTCTAGGGRAGCACAGACACTCTATACAACCACAGCTAAAACACAGGCACTGACTTCCAAACTAATGTCATTCTCCTTGTGGGTGAGAGAATTGGCAAAACCTCTGTCTGTCGGGAAGGTTTGTAAAAACAGTTTTCTTAGGAAATGGAACAAGAAGTCTATTTCCAATTCATATCCAATTTTACTCCTATTTTTTTTTGTGTGTGTGTATGAAAGGTTTTACATCTGCTCCTGAGTCGGACTCCTACAATTTTACAAAATGTTAAGCTCTTTATGTTTCTGGAGTAGAAGAATAAAGAGATATCTCAGGTCTTATAGACTTAGGTTTCACTTTTATATAAGGCAAGATTTTCTGTTTTCTTATAAAGAACTGACAAAGCAGCTGGACTTGTGAGTCCAAACTGCAGTGGAAAGAGAAAAAATCTTCACTAGGGTATATTAGAGACAATCTGAAATACTCACTGACTTAAATTCTCTTTTATTCAGCTCAAGGAAAAGAGTTAAATTTAACATTAGCAGTAAACAAGCTTCTACATTCCTGACTTAATTTCTTGGGTTACTTGGATTGCAATGCCGTTAAAGATTATTTATATTACAGCAGGTGATGTTTGTGCAAGACAGAATCAAAAGTCTATTTTTTTTTCACCTTTAAGTGTCCCCATAAAAAAATAAAAATAATAAAAAAGGAAAGGTGGGCAGAAAGCTCATGAAGAAGAGTCTAGGGGTGGTGCGATGGACCAGGCACACACCCTTCGCAGGCAGCCCCTGCCTGGTAGTGCCTCAGGCAGGTAGGGACCACGGCCGCCACCCACAGACAAGGCTTAGCCCTTGGGTCCTTGAGTCCTTGAGTGGCTCCCTGGCCCACTGTGATCCATGGGCAAGGCTTGAGCCACTGCCCGGCAACATGTGCAAACTTGTGGGTAAAGATAGAAGAAAGTGTTAAGAAAGTGATGTGGGGAAAGCATCTTTCCCAAGGACTCCCTCATTTTTGCATTTTTCCCCTCTATCCTGAGACATTTCTGCTCTGTAGGGTGTTTCTCCCAGGCCTATAGTCATCTTTGCCCTCTACCGGCACCCTGCAGAAATACAGGAGCCTTCAGGCGGTGGCTCCATCGCTTCATTGGGAAGGGGGGATGCAGCCGGACTGCATGCACAGCAGCCAGGCGCTTTCCAGTGGCAACTGCAGCCTCACACAACAGCCTCCTGCCAGCTGCATGCGCCAAAGTGGCCTGGGCTGGCACCAGGCATGCACCCCCTTGCMCTGCTCCATCCAGCTGTTTGCAAGGAAAAGAAATCTCTTGTTATTTTGGACTACCTTGATTTCAGGTTGTTTATGACCATGCCAATGGCAGCCCTGACAATTATTGCTCATACGGTTTCTTGATTTTGTCTCTACGTGCACTACATCCCACTTTGTTTGATGGCTGAGTGAATGAATGCAAGAGTGAAAGGTCCCTGGAAAAGGACCTGGATGGTCTTCATGGACTGCAAGTCTGCTCATTCACTGATAATTAGACAGCACATTTCATCTGAAGGGCTCCATGGTGCTTGGACAGAGTTTGGGCTTGCATTGAAATGTTTCATTGAGGCATTGTATTGAAATTGGATGGATGGAAAATTCACCTTAGGATGGGATGCAGCAGCTGCTTAACTGCATGTAGATATTTAAGTCAAAGTAGGTAGAACATCTTACTTGAAAAGATGTGGACACTTTATCTTGGCAACAGACTACTGGGTAAATGGAGTCAGCACACCAACGGTTCTGAAAGTCTCGATGGCAGTTCTGATTTTGGACTGATCTATTCCTGCCTTGCAAGGTTTGGAAGGATCTTTTACCTCTGCTATATATATGAAAAGGCTCACAGAAGAATCTGTTAGTACAAAGGAGCCTGCAGCAGTTAGACAGTTAATTCTAAATAAGTCTCTGATAGTATATATAGAAAAATACATATATTTTAAAATATCATGTCAGGATTAAACACAAAATTATGTATGGGTAATTTTTTTTTGAAAATATTTATCATGGTTCTTGTCCCTTTGTCTGCATGTCAATAACAGCTAGGGAAAGACATCTCCAGTAATGACACAACTTGCTTAAGCAGACAGCAGCAATTGTTTTCTCTGAAAAAAATACTCAGGTKGCAACTGTAGAGCAGTTATAGTCTTTAGCTATATAGGCATCTGCTAATTTTCCTTCAACCCATTTCATTTGGACCATTCTTCACATTTAGGATGGACTTCTCCCACTCTTTTGTGCTATTTCTATTTTTTTTCTTTTTGACAACCATAACCCAATCTCGAAAGCTCAAAACCATCTTCAAACCTCTCAGCATCACAGAGGTAGCAGGATYTGTGGAGGAGCTTTCAGCTTTGGCTTTTGCCAGCCAAGCCCCTAACCTGGCCTATACCATCCTGAGCCAGAGAGAGAGAGACTCAGATTTGCCATTTGATCCCATTCCAGCAGTAAATCAACTTCTTGTTTCTCTTCTTGGCTTGGGAAGATATCCTTGTCCTACTTACAGCTGCTGTTGCTTTTAACCGCAGTACAAACACTTATATGAGAATTATCTGATTCATTAGCCTTTGATGGTACAATAACACTGAACTCACCAGCCTTCCCCATCTTTCAGACTGCCGTCCAAATCTGTAGCTGAGAGAGGTAGCCAGGAGACTTCACCTCATCTTACTGGCATTTGGTGCAAATCTGCTCATCCCTCACTTTCCTCTGAAACTCCAGAAATAGGGSCAGTGACAGATATTGGTCTTTCAGACATGCTTTGCCAGAACCATGATGTTTGGCTTTGCATCCCAGACACCATTCCTCTGTGGCTTTGACCATGAACTCTGTAATGGCCTGATGGTTCAAAGGAACCTCAAGTGTTCAGACCTCAGCATTGGCTTATTTTCTGTCATTTGTCCAGGTCATAAGAGAGTTATGGAACTGAATATGTGCCAAAACCAGCCCATTACAGTCCTTTTTCCCTGTAGAAGTGATTGTCTCTCTAAACCAAAAATATAAGTATCTGACACTCCAGGCAATTCCTCAAAAGTCCATTTCTTCCTCTCATGCTGAGAAAGGGGGACACACTACCGCTATACCACTATAAGGCAATAGATCTCAGTGATCAGCTACTTARCCTCTTCCCCCTGATTACTAACTCCAACTTGTAGTCTCCCATACTTTCCAAAGATGTATCTCTGAAGATCCTACTCTAATAGGATATTTCTTTGCTACTTATTCCTTTGCAGTACTGACAAAGCAATGGAGAAATTCCCCTTCTGTGATGTGGATGTTCAAGGCAGAAAAGATCTGAGGCTCTTGGTGAGCTTGCATTTTCTGTCAAAGCCTTAAAGGGAGAGGAAGCCTTCTGGCCAAAGAATTATAGTGACATATTCCACTAGACATTTAAATGAAATGTTATCATATTAATCAAAGAAACAATCCCAGGATTGCTAGTTTGTTTGTCTGTCATGAGATCTGAATGTACACTGCCTCCGTAGGATCTGACAAACGATGCCTTAGGTAACGGAATTTAATTTTAATAATGTCTGTGAAAACTGCAAGGTTCMTTTTTAATGTTTTTGCGTAGAGTAACAATTTCTTTCAAATGACTTAAATGTAACCTTTTAGCCACCACTTTCTTCAATCAAGAAAGGAAGAGAATTATAATTTATAATTTGTAAAGTAGGCTTTTATTCTCCAGTAGCAAGAGTCACCAAGATGAAAGCAAGAGAGACATCTGGTCTATTGAAGTCACTAGCAGAACTCCCACTGCCTGCAGCATTGTCAGAATTTCACACTCAGAACTAGGCATAGCCTAACCTTTTATGCAAAAGTCTGGCAAACCAGCACTTAAAGTTTTATCAGATATGACACACACAACAAATTTCAGGCCCTTCAAAGAGAAGCAGGACCTGACTCACGTTTTCTGAGTGTTTGCAGACTGTGATTTAATTCTGCTGAGGGGGCTACCTGGCTCAGGCTGGTGATCTCAGCGAACCTGGTGCCTCAGAAATCATGTAGGTAGCAAAAAAACACAAGAGGGAGTTTTGCTCAATGGTCGGATGTAGCAAACGTTTGGCAGGCCCCGTTCCCAGTAGACTCTTTTGCCCTTCAGTTTCACCACTTTTCATTATATTATGTATTTTGTTTCCTCTCTCTTGTTGCCTCTTCATGATAGGGAGGATAACTTCTGTTGCTATAAACATGTATTAGCAACTTAATCTTTCCTATTGATAGGTGTAAAATAATGCTGTTCTGGAGGAACTCAGCAAGGTCATTTTTCGAATGATAAACGTTCATCCCTTTTCCTTCCTACTGTGGGAGTGCATTGCTGATTCCTCTCTTTTGGGACAAAATATAACATGGAGGGAAACAAGTAACTTTTTTTTCTTTCACTTGCTGTATATTTGGGTTTGTTTATTTTGAATGAGAGCATCCCAAAAAGAGAAGCTTTCAATGCCACATCTCAATTAGAACTCAGTGCACTGAAAATGCAGAAGATGCTTCAAATGTGAGTTTGACTAAGGGCATGCTTTAAACCACTGACAGAAGTACAAGTGGTGTGTCCACCCTGTCCCATAACTGTATGGTGACAACATCCTGACCTATGGACCTACTGAGGTTTTCTCAGTCTACATCCAAAGGAGGGGTTGCAAATAAAAATAGGAGAGCAGAGACCACCTCTTGGGTCATCAGTCACACTGCCTGGGTGTCCCAGGTACTTCTTCCATAAACAGATACATTTCCCTTTTAAAATCAGAGACATTGCCCCATTACCCCTATAGGAACGCTATTCCAAATTCTCCTTTCTCTACCGTTGGAAAATCTTCTCATTGGCATAAATTTGTTCTTGGCCGGTTCTTACCTGGCTTGACTCTGTCAACATTGTCCTTTAGCTTAAGAATTCTCTTTCCTGTTACATTTACTGGCAGTAGTGGTATCCTCTCTTTACTAATTATATTTGTTCTTATTTTGCTAGACTAAACAAGCTGAGGTCCTTTATCTTCTCCTAAACTTGCTTGTCTTTCTCAGTCTCACTCCTCTGTGAATATGAGTAGCCAGAATTAGAGATATTTTTAACAGATTAAATCTTGGCATAAACTTACTAAATAAAAACTCTCTTTTCTCTACAAGAAATTCATCAAGGAAAAACATATTTTATCTCTGGTTCTTGTTCATAATATAATCACTTAATGCATTTCTTTCTTTCTTCTCCTCTTCCCTTTCAATGTATGCTGAAAATCTGTCAAGGGCTTGCTATCATTTCAAGGGCTCAGTTTACTCRCATTTTTCCAGCTACTGAAATCCAGACATAGAGCCAGAGCCACTCTGCTTCTCGATGATTCACATAGCATTTAACACACTTTAATCTGTGAGGGATAACATCACATTTTTATTTYACTTGTAACTTAGAAAATGGTTGAACTCTCTTGAGGGGGATAAAAGGAAAGTCCAGCTATTCCAGAGAACAGCCCCACAGGATAGAGAAGAAATGAAATTAAAAGCAAAGCTTGACTTACTCTGTAAAATATTTGTGTCATATTGTGGCTAAAAATGAGRGTGGAAAAACACCTACCTTTGCACAGCCATACCTGGGAGACACAGCTGTAATAGCAGAGAAGTGTCTGTTCCTGCTATAGCTTATATTGCACGGGGGAACTGCTTGAAGCTTCCTCAGCCAAGTGCACTGCTGTGCTTTCTGTAGCAGGTGCAGGTTGCTGAGAAAACTGTAGCTCTGGAGAACACAGAGTAGCAGCACTTGCGACTGCAGCAGCAGCTGGAGTCACGGGCTGAGCACTCGAGGTGCTTCGATGCTGCACATCTAAAATGTCACTCCTAGGGGGCCCAGAAAACGCTCTATAAGCAGGAATGGTGTCACTGGAGCAGAGACAGCAGTCCCCTGTCCCACCTGGCAAAGCTCCCCAATGAGGTTTGCTGCTCCAAGAGCAGTCCCTGCTCCTGGACCCTGCTCGCCTGCCCTGGCAGAGAAGGTTGCAATCCCCAAAAGCCTGGAAGGGAATTAGCCGGACTGCTCGTGTCAGAGCTGTGTGTGCACCGTGATTCCTGAAGCCCTGAAACTTGGTGCAACGTTTGCCCTTGATGGAAACCATGTTCCAGAAACTAGTTTTTCTTAACTGCAAAGTTAGATTTCCAACCAGTGTAGCTGCAAGGAAACTTGGGCAGAAGCTGATGCAGTGGTATTTGCTGTCCTAAAAACCAACACTTAAAACTGTAGCACTCACCTTAACAGGGTGTGAGTGTCAGTGCCTTGTGATGACAATGAAATATTTGTGGGTTTTAGGGAAAAAAAAAAGTTGTTTATCCATCCGATACGGCCTCCCATTCCTTCACAGCTGCTTAAAGAAGCAGCTGTCCTCATTCCAGCTGTATCTCCTTTTGATAATTCTGCCACACTGTTTCATGTTTTCAACTCACAGTTTTGCAGCACACTGGGATTTCAAAAGCCTCAAGGACTTGTAAAGCAAATTGCATGCATAGGGAATATTGTTTTAACAGTTTTCTCCATTTTACACATATTTCAGTAAATGCATACATTTATTTAACCAACCAGCAGATTTTTTTTTTTTTACTCTTTCAAATTCATATGCCCCAAAACCTAAGCACCACGCTGTCACAAGTGGGTCTAATTTGCTAGAGAATATCTCATCTAAGTATCCATCAGGACTGTGCTGCCAGTGTCTTTTCGATGAAGGTGTTTGGTTATGGAACATCCTTGCATTCATGAAGAGCTGCACACATGAGCTGTGCAAATCCTGAGGAGACACAGTGACTACAACCCCACCAGGCTTCAGGGAGAGATATGAAGACTGAATTTCAGTGGCAAAGAGATGAAATACATAGGATTTTTTTTTTTTCCTTAGGATGACTTTTTCAACCTTATATAGTGCACATACCGCTAGGCTCCAGAGTGAAAAGCTTTAAAATCACCAGAAAAAAAAAAAAAAAGTTCACTCCAACTAACCTTTATAAAGCAATAAATAAATAAATGAATAAATAAAAATTCTGGCTGTTGTTGTGCAACAGCTGCTTTGGCTGTAAAAACAAAACTTGAAAGTGCAAGTGAGGAGCAGCAGGGAGAGGGAGAAGGGAAGAAAAACACCCCAGGGGACCTCCTGCTCTGCCAAGTTGGCACTTCAGAGGCTCTCTCTCCTTCTAGAAGGGCTGGTTCATTGACATACCTTGGACACAGGCAGTCTGAGTGCTGATGATAGTCCGCATTGTACCAACCTTTCATGGTTTTTTTCTTCTCTCTTGGGGATCAATATCTAATCTTTATCACATCTTTATTAATATAAAGTCTAATGAAGCCCGAAAGGAGATCTTGTTCGTGCAAAGTCCTTACCAATACACTGTTGTTGTATATGTGCATAACTCTTCCTACATTATATTAATTAATAACAATAAAATCAATTAATAGTAATTAAAAAAAAGTGTTATTGGGAGTGTCTGGTGCACTGAATTCAAGCTCTAAATTGTTGAATGTTTTTCTGGGTAACTCTGAACATGTTTTAGTGCTTTCTAGCGCCCTAGTTTTCCTAGCTAGAAAAGGAGTAAAAAATTCTAACTTTGCCTTGTTGTGAAATACTTTGAAATCCATAGGATTAAAAGAATAGTATTATCACACTACTGTGAAGGCAAACCCCTTGTACATATTGCCAATGTCTGATTGCCTTTCAACCCCTTCAATGGAAAGTGGGAGCTACAGAGAAGGCAAGCCTGGTATTCACTGTCTTATTGGTGGCTTCAGATGAGGACAGAAAGAAATGGAAAGAGGAGAGCCAAAGGGGGAAGAAATCTCCATCATTTTGCATCCTCACTTCAGATCAGTCCCCTTTGGTTCCTGGCATGTGCCCGGTTTGGGCATAACCTGGAGYTAATATTACTCTCAGGAGAGGCCTGCATGCAGTCCATTCTGCTAAAGCTTAGGCTTCCCCATTGTTTTAAATATAGCTGGGAGAGACAGTAAGTTTAAATACCTTCATTCAACCTAAACTTGCTGGTTCTTGCCATCAGTAGGAATACTTTCTGAGCACGAAATGATTTAGAACAATGTTCTGAATAACTGAAAGAATAGCATGTACACCAGGTGTTACTCTATCATGACAAATAGGATGAATGAATTGTAGCTGACCTGTAATTTCCCGCAGCATTAACCAAAGCAAATATTTCCTTTCTTAGATTGTATTTATGGAAGTGTAACTACAGCAGGTCAGAGTGACTTGATACATGGTCAAGGCAACTGGAGATCTTCATAAAATCAGAGCAGCTGGGAAGAACCTTTCCTCCTGTCAAGCTCAAACATATGAACCTGTCGCTTCTCTCCTGCAAACAAGAGCAATTCAGGTGAGTGGTTGGAATAAGTCACAACACGGTGGTGCAAAGAGAGACACAGTTAACTATTTGCAGCATACAAGAGGTATCTACTCTGAAATACCTGGCACTGGTGYCCAGTTAATCATAGGTAGAGTTTTGGGCAAGTTGTAATATCCAATGTTTCTTAAAAGAATTTTGATATCATGCTTCAGAAGAAATTACTGCCCTTCCTCAAAGTAAGGTTTTGTTAGTCACACACAGTACTGAAGCGTAATTTTATACAGAGCTGCATATTTTCATTCATTTGGGAAATGAGGACCAAAATCCACGTAACAGAAAAATAATGGTATTAAAAATAAGCCCACCAGCTACTACTTGCATGTGGCTAAAATGTTAGTGTTACTGATTACAGCCTAATGCAGGCCAGCCTTTCAAGGAAAGCTCTGTACTCAGTATCACTTTTTGTCTGAATCTTTGTGAAGCCCAAGGGCCTTGCAGAGTATGACCTAAAGCTTTCAGGCACTTTCCGTTTCTACCTTTGCTCTCCACTGGGGCCAGGGAGCTGCCTTGAACAGTCTCTAGGAAGCAGGTAACCAGAATGAGAAATGCCTGGGCAAACTTCAGTGTAATTATCTTAAACAAGGTTTACCATCATGCCTTTTTTTAAATTTTTTTTTTCCTTCTCATTTTTCCTATTTGCCTTGCAAGTATGGATTGGGAAAAATATTCCCCACCCTCAGACATGAGCCATTTTGGGAGTGTGAGTTGTACATATTTCAGAACTTCGTGTTATGACTAACTGTCTGGAGCCCATTCACATTGCAGTCCAACCAACCAGCCCCAGTGAATTCTCTTGTGCCACCCTGTGTCCCCTCTTACTCCTTACCCCTGCCCAGACTGCTGGGGGCAGATAACGGGTAAAAGACGGGGAGCTGGGAGGCGCCTTATGCCAAAACCTGCCCTCCCTGCCCTGCCCTCCTGCCTCCTGCTTCTCATCGTAGGGCATGAGGAGCTTGGCAACCAGCTGCAAAGTCTTGCACTTGGCCTTTTCTATGACGGGATGAATCAGTGCTCTGCACGCTCGAATCCCGCTCCTAGTGAATGATGACCGACTGCAGCTCCATTGCTCCCTGCCTGCTCCCGTCCTCCCCTCCACCATGGGCTGCCGTCCGCTGTAGGCAAGCAGCGACCACCGGGCAAGTTCTCCTGCTATTGCTCTATCTTCCTAACCCCAGGAAAGTAAAAACCAGTGGTTTTCCAGAGACGTCACAGTGGGACGTCTCTGTTTGTTAGAAAGGGAAGCAGTACACAGGCAGCGTGTCTGGAGAAGAGTGAAAGGTTCCTTTGCTAAAGCCAGGGTCTGCCAGACACTTTTGCAAAGTAAGTAGTGCCATCTATGTTTCTATTCCTTCCCTCCCTCCTCATTTGTGACTSTGCTAGGAAAAAGCAAGCGGTGCTGTGACTGCTGATCTCAGCAGTGCAATGAGCAAAGCTTACCAATGTGTATGCAGTGAGCCTCCTGTTCTGTCTCCTCAGTATAAAATAGCCTGCTTCAGCTTACTAAACATTATCAAGAAATTCGGSACTGTGAACACCACTCCCTTTGCAAGAAATATACTCTCTCCACCCAAATGGAAAGAAAGGRTGATTGCTCTGTGGGGAGGGTGACTCAGAGTTTGGTGGCAATACAATGTGCCTTTTGATCACTACGTTGAACAAACAAAGTCTACAGCTGAGAATGCCAATAGCTCTTAATGCATGAGAGGACCGTTAACACAGCATTGCCAAACACTTGCACAACATTTTTGACTGATAGATACCCAAATGCTGCGTAAGAGGCTGAAAAAAAAGTACACATATTTGCTAACAAATGTTTGCAACATGCTTGTATTATTAATCTCATTTTACTGAGTGTTGGCTATAGGTATAGGAAGTCAAGGAAATGTCCCTGCTGTGGATAGCCGCAAAATAATTATCAGAGAACACCAGTATCACTGATGTACAAGTTAGACATCTAAAATGATGGAAAAATTGATCTGTGATACAGCTCCATTGACTTTTGTTCTGCTGAGCAGATGGAGCTGAAGGAAATCTTGACGAGGTTAATATGGTCAGCAGAAATGTTGTATTAACCTGCCATCACAGATAGACAACATAAAAATGTATACACATGGGGTATATGCTTTCCAAATTTTTCTAACAAACGCATCACACTTCATTTCATATACCAAAATTTGAAAAATCAAGAGGAATGATAAGAGATATTTTTAAACTGGATAAAATTTAAAGATCAGTGATCAGTTATTCTCCATGTCCTGTATCATCGGGACACTGAGATGAAGAGATCAACATTCATCTGTAGGACTGAAAAGGATTTTCTAAGGGTAGAACAGTGCTGGAATAAGCTAAGTAGCACGTTTTGAGGACTCTTATATTGGAGAGTTTTCTAAAACAGCTGAGACAAACACAGCCTTTTTTCTCAGGCAACATCTAGGTGCAGTTGACCTTATCTGGATCACACAAAGCTATAGGTGATACCCTGAGGTCCTTTTAGCCCTAGATTTCTATGAGCCCAAGTTACTGATATTTCAGTTTTTAATATTTTCCTTTTTTTTTTCCCAAAATCAAATCATTTTAAATAAGCTATTTGAAAAGGTATCCTATTCCTAGTGCTGTTATGGGATGAGAGCAGCCCAGAAAATATTGCAGCGAGCCCTTTCCGCAACTGGGAAGTTAGTTTAGGTTGCTAATGGCTTCTGGCCACCCAGTCTGAAGGCTATTGAGGCCTTCAACAAGTGCTGTTGGACATCTGCTCAACAGTAGCAGCTACTTCAGATGCATTTTTTTCCCCCTGGATTCTATTTGTAGCTCCCACTAGTTAGTATACAACCTAGTATTTAGTCTAGCAGTCCCAGTCGGAAGAAACAGCACATCCAAAATACACTCCAAGCAAATGACCTAAGAAAAAGTGACTTTTAAAAAACAGCAAAGAGCATCACTGTAGCAAAATATTTCTCAATCCCAAAGTTTAGGCTGCTCTCCAAGTGATTTTCAAACCTGAGGCCAGGGAACAAGAGGGTGTTAAATTTACTCAAGGCACAACAATAGATATAGTGATCCAGGTGATAGCTTTGAAGAAACAGGCTTGTGTGACGCATTGACTCAATCCAAAGGTGACTGCTGGGGAACTTTTGGAATAGAAAAGGCTAAATTAGATATCTCAGCTTTGGAAAAAAATATAAATAAATAAATAGAGATGAAGGAATTGTTTATTCTGCTGTTGTCAACTTTGGGACAACCCAGTCAGCTTCTTCTACAGACCACGAAGCCAGTGTGAGTGCCAGCCTGAAAGTGTGCTGCCTACCCAAGCCAGGCCTCCGAGCAGTCCTTACTATGCCTTGAGCAGGAGCAAAGTCAGCARGTGAGCACCATGGGCCCAGAAAGAGGCTAATAAAGCAGGGCGCCAATGCAGGAGAGCCTTTATACAAAAGCAGGGAGAGAAACTCCTAATGCTCACAGAATCAGTGACACAGCCTGAACGCATAGCTGTTTTTTGATGTTAGGAACTGATATATAGATTTGGCCAGGGTATTCCAGTTCTCCTCTAGCATCTGTCCCTGATTAATTCCTTTAATGGGCCCCTTCTGTGGGCCTTAATAAGGAATCAGGGCCAAGTGGTTAGCAAAATGGTTCCTGTAAGTGAGTGGTATTTGATGGAAGAATGACCAAAGATTTGGCTTTTGGATCTGTGTACAGTGACAGGATCTAAATTATTTTATTGCTGTCTTTTCCCCATGTTGCACTACATGCATCAATAGAAGAGACCACAAAGAAATTGGAAAACAAGCTAATAATTATTCACTTCTGAGTCATGATATTGAAACAGCAAGGATCTAAGTGAAATCTTAGGCATGCAATAATGTGGTTATATAATATGTTCATGATGAATACAATACTTAAATAGTRCACATTAGTTACTCTTGTGTAGCTGTGATTGGCCTCCATAATGAGGTAGTGTTTTGTTTGTTTTACTTCAGGTTTAGCGTTGTTCTCAGGTTTAGTGTTGTTCCTGCTACCTGCCTCCTTGGCTCCCTGGAGACACATGTGGCCTTCTACTCACCCACTCCTCCTTAGGAACCCTAAGTGGGTTGTTTTAATTTCCATATGGCTTGTCACCTCAAAATGTTGGTAACACAAGTCTTGCACATGCTCTGGTCCTGCTTTTCTCTGGCTCCTCCATAGCAGAGAATAGACAGAAAACACTGAAGGGAATTTGTGAAAACTGCTCTGCTTCTGGGCAGAAGAACCTCTCTACCTTTTTTGCAACCTTGGCAGTCTGAATCATTCAGAACTGGATTTGGATGGAGAGGACTGATGCTGAATGACCCTGTACTACCATTAAGTGGCCTTAATAACCACTTGAGCATTATAAATGAGGTAACATAAAAAAGAGGCCATCTGAATTATGCATGGGCATGCTTCACAAGCGCAAGAGTGGATAAACTCCCTAAAGGAAATGTCCTTGGTGCAGTCTGAAACAATAAAGGTAATAGTGTAGCACAAATGTTTCTCATCATTTCAGAAGTTTCCTCCTACCTTTCAGGAAAAATCTGAAATGTATCAGTTTTTCTTTCCCAAGAGGGTTTAGATGTCCTCCAGATTCTTGTAACGAATGCTTCATTATTTTCAACATACCCTATGTATAATTCACAACCTTCTTGGGACCTAGGACTTTTTTTTTTTTTTTTTTTTTTTTTGTCAGATAAGGAGATAAGTTTACTTCCTAGTTAGTTTGCCTTCGAGAAAGTTTACTTTCTAGTTGTATTCCGTGGTGGGGGTACAATATATAGCACACAGGGTAGCAAATGCTTTTCTGGAATTTTGGGGTGCAACTTCGGTTTGCCTTTAGCTTTGGGGGCCTCCTACAAAAAGCACGTACTCTTCATATAAGAAAATAGGATGATCGCTTAAGTAGGGTCTCCTGCAAAAGGCACAAAAATAAATGACGGTTTACACTTTTCATTTAATAATTTAACTTTTTAGTAAGCACTGTCTTTTTCTCCCCAAGTATTGTTAGTTTGGAACTAGATTGTTTGTCAACAATTATTTTTTCTACATATAGCTGGCAATTATAGTAGAATGTCGCATAATTTGAAAGTGGTTTTTCACAGGAAAAAAGCCTTTGCTCCTTTTCTAAATCTTTTCACAGGACATATCTGGATGGAGAATGCATAGATATTCCAGTACTCAGAACGGTCCTCATGTAGAGCAGCTTTAAATTTCCTTTGGTGCTGGCTCCTATTTCCAGGCCAACTTCAAACACTGCTTCAAGTGTCTCAAGATTCCTGCTTCTAAAGAAAAGTGGAGGAGGGAAGAAAACACTTAGGATTTTTTTTTCCAATTCCACAGAGAATTTCATGTCCTTTGCCCAGGTATTGTGTTTTCCTTTTTAGTCTTGTCAGTTATATGTTAGAATAATCTTCTCTCTCTCTTTTAATAGGAATATAAAGCCATTAATTCTGCCAGGTAGTTGTGACTTTCTGCATACTAATTAGAAAGAATAACTAAAACGTCCTTAAAGAGGAGGGGAAATGTGTCATACATTGGCAGATCACTGTAGAATATTTATTGGAAGCCTGCGGTTAGTGATTTCTCATCAAATCCTAAGTAGTTAATATTTAAGCAAGCCCTATGAAATCTTTCTTTGTTGTACACAATAACAACATTGCTAAGGGAGGAAGAAAAAGCCCCAAGYCACCGAGACAGGCTGAGGGGTTTTATGACTAAACCTAGCTCCTTGTGTTGACTTTGGCCTCGGCTCTTGACTGGACCAGACAAAAGGAACATTTCTTTTCATTAGTGTTTACCTGCCCTTCTCATCCCCTTTTCAGTGCAGTTTGCAGGACATGAAAGAAGGCTTGTCAAGTCACCAAGCTTCGCCAGTCCACTGAGTTTCCTGCCCTCTTCTCTTTTGGCCCTGGACAGTGTTTGCAGAGGACATTCCTGCTTGCGGGTTTCATTGCTTCCCGGTCCAATTCTCAGGCAGCCATGCTGGTCATTTCTTCATACACAACATTTTTGGTAAAAGCAGTGCCCGTTAAGACAAAAAGACTCACAATCTACCAGCAGATCAATCTCTGAGGATCCARTTGCCTGACTATTGTTTCCTGATTGTGGCCATCCCCATGTTTCTACAGGGTTCTCTCCATGGGAATGATGCTAGCATCATTTCTAAACAAAATTGTTCCTCTATTTTGCTTCTGCAGAAGAACAAGTCAAGAAACATAGCATGTTTTGGAATYTGGACCCTGACACGCATTGCAAGTCCCACACAGAGCAAGCTCGAAAATGCCAGTATGTGCCTTCTCTTTGAAGCACAACGTATTCATGTAACAACTTAGTTTTAACGAGGTTTATGTTCAAACTTTTATTGTGAAGCCTTTGAACAGAGGAAGTTGGCATTAGTTTATGTTTTCTATGCAGTGTGCTGCTGAAAGCCACTCAGCATTAGTCCCAATGTCAAACAGCTTCCCAAAAGATGGATCCAAGCTGCCTGGGTAGGAGAGGAACACAAGAACTTCATGGTCTTCCTATTGGTCTCTTCAGTGAGTCACAGGGAGACATGAAGTAACACTTTTGTTGGCAGCCTTGTGTGTCTCAGATTGCTCAAATAGCCAGTTTGCATCTGCTACTGACTAAGTTATCACGGAACTCATTTAGTCCTTTAGAAGTTGCTTTTTTGGATCAATGAGTCAAGAAGTGGAATAATCCCAAGCTAAGACAACATCAGTGCATCACTGTATTATAAAAAAACAGTCATGTCACTTTCACACCACAAAACCTCAAATGGTTTTGCTGAGCAATTATGAGCTATGGATTTGACCTTTATCCTTCCCCAACTTGGTGCTTTGCTTCTTCTCCAGAGGGTTTTTTTTGCGCATGTAGGTGGTTTATGGAGATTTTGTTTCCCTCAATGCTGCAGTATTATTAGGAATGTTGGTAATGAGCCAAGTGASCTTACAGCTTCGGAAAGGGCACCGTCCAACCACAGAACAGTAAATAATAATTTTTAAAAAGTCAAAAATATATATTTTTTTTTTTGTAAATGTGTGCATATGATGGAAGTAACAGGAACAAGAGGCAGGGAGAAGTCCTCTTAAAGCTTGTGTGGATGATTTCTTTTGTATATGGAGGCAGAGGTAACTGTTACACAGRATAGTGTGCATTTTGTTGCACTATACTTAAAAAAAAAAATCTTTTTTTGTAATCTGATGGATTAAAAGAAAGCACAACAGAAAAATATTCTCAGTGCTTTTTTTWAAAAAAAGACATTTATTATAATGAGAGGAAAAGATTATGCCTTTTTTTTGTTGCGTCATCATGCCATAAATCTTGCAAGAATATATTYCAGTGCTCAATACTTTTACTTCGTAAGAATATGCCAAAATAACATGTAAACCTGTGCCTGCTGCTTCTGCATGCTACCAGAGGCCTTTTGCATYCAAGGTAATGAATCCAACATCTCAAATTGAAATATATCTTAAAAATTGTTGTGAGCAGGCTTAAGAAATAAACAGAAGGTTAAGTACATTCCAGATTCATGGTGTAGACAGAATAGGAGCATTATCTTAAAAACCTATGAGTGTCAACTTTTTTTTTTCTGGGTGTGCAGCTGTGGCATTTGAGGAAGATTTTAGGGTAAATCAAGACATGCTTTGCWAGTGCTGTGGCCAGGAAAGAATAGATGGCTGATGTGAAAGCTTTAGGTGCCATTAGAGAGGACTGCTGAAATACCCACACTGTATTCAGCAGATAATGAAAAGGGTATAGGAAGCAAAATAGTGAATTGGTAGATACACTAGTTATTAAATTTTTTTTGGTGCCTACATATTTCCTTATGTAAACTCAGACCATAATCCAGGTTTTTCTGGTAGCTCTAGGAATTGTTAAGTCTTCTATTTTCACCAAATCCATGCCCAGATATCCTTGGCGGGGGGGCTTTTCCAGCAGTGTAACTCTCCTTAGCACCTCTAYCTGAAACCGCAGCATAGGGACCTAAGCACATGTCCTGCCTTGAAAGTGTTGTCTAAGACCTTTAGAGAACTACATAGAAGTCATGGGGCTACAAAGTAGATGCCAAATAAATTAAGTTTAAATCCAAGAAATAAAAGGAGGACTTTATTTGGGGATTGGTTATTTCGACAGGGGTAAGACTTAGAAGTTTGGTGCTGAAGTTTGGTGGAGACTGCCAAAAACCTCCTCTCCTTGCTGTCTTGCTGTGTCTCAGAAGATGAACAACTAGGTTTATAAGTATGAAACTGATCAACAGGAAGGATGACTTGAGGTTTAAAGTTGTTTTGTGATGCTGGGACACTCACAAAAAAAGTTGCCTGGAACAGTTGCAAAATTAGATCTTCCTGTCCTTTCATACAGTCACCCAGAACAAAGATGGAAAAGAAAATATTTTCCCAGCCCTAGATCAGCTCAAGCTTCAGCTGATTCCTCAACTTCAGATCATCTATAAAATTTTACAATTTAAATAAACAAGTTCCTCCTTGTCTGTTTCTCATATGGGAGAGAAAGACCCTCTGGCTGTTTGCTTAAAAAAAGCAAGCAGAGAAGCAAATAGGCCTTTCTTCTGMCAGAGACAAAATCCTTCCTTTATATCCTTTAKCTCCTGACCCAGATATACACACTTGTCATCCTTYTTGGCAATACTTCTSCTGCAAGTARTGCAGGACACGTGCRGTGCTCCTGAGGAGAGGGCACCACYGCCACATCTGCAGCCCTTCATCCTGCAAACTGTATACTGTCCCTRMYGGTGGCAATGGCCTGAACGGGTGTGGGTATGACTCCTGCCATGCTCTTCTACTGAGCAGCACCAACTCTGCCTGGGGTGTCCATAGCAGATGGGCTGTTGTGTCCATCTCTGGAGGGATGGCACATGGGGTACCAGAGCTGACAGAGATGTTTCCTGGCTGYCCAAAGCTACATATCTGCTATCCGCAGGTAGGAGCCCCAGCTTGACAGGCCYAGCTGTGCCACATGCTGCTCGCTGTACACTTATTGACTTGCTCCTTCTGGCACCTGGGCTGCAAACAAAACAGTGGTTTACCAGAGACCCATGAAAATGACCTGTTCAGTCTACAGATTTTCATGCTTTCTGGAAAATGATGATGTGCCAGTTTGCTCCTCAGTTGGATCAATCTTGTGCTTTTTAGTACTGGATGCACAGAGGTAGGTTTGTTTTTCTTTCTCTCTCCCCCTCCCTCCTTTTTTCTTTTGTTGTTGTTGTTGTTTGTTTGTTTTAAACAGGACAGCTACCAGGCTGTAGAAACAATAATTTGTCAAAAGGAGAGCAGGAGAAGAGCAGACAAGTTTCAGTTGTGTTGCATTTGAATTGCCTGAGAAAGAGAAGATCCCCACAGCTGATAAGGCTGTGCTGAAAGAGGTTATTTCCCCTTTGTCTTCCCCTGAGCTCTYCTGGCCACCTGCAGCTCAGGAGCAGAGTAAGACACTTGTGCTCTCCTGTGAGGAACCCTGGCTTTGGTACTGCCTACAAGTAGGGCAGTAGTTGCCTTGCAATTATTGCCGGTCTCCACAAGGAATGCTTTTCTACCAAGCAACTGCATGGGCTAGGTGGAATTTAGCCTGGCTGAGTCTCTGCTTTGCAAAACTAGTTCCTCTTCAGTTTAAAAATGGAGTGTAGAATCAAGCCCTTTGGGTAGTACTTGTTGGTGCAGGTTGGAGCAGGAAAGGTTGCACAGAAGCAGCTTCAGGCCAAGCTGGTCSCAGCATGGAGCCATCCTGGTAGTGGGGAGCAGCAGGGGAGGGAGCACTTGTGCCACCAGTGCTTCTGGGGCACACCCCAGTGAGGATGGGGAGCAAGGGAGCTGTGCCATTTGAGGGTGGCAGAGAAAGCAGCTCTTCTGGGGCCATTAGGAACATTGGGCACAAACATATTCAGACTGAGAACTAGGGACAGCTGGAGAGCTTGCTCGGGTTCAGGGATTCTTGTTTTGTTCGGGAAGAGTTGAGCTGGTCATTGAGCTGCTGAGTTCATCTGCTCCCACTGTGGAACACGGGGTTAGGCAACCACAACGCGCGTGGGAGGCCCTACGGGCAGCAGCTCTGCTGCAGCGGTCTGAGGCTCGGGAGGCTCGGATGAGAACAGCAGCTCGGTGCCAGGACTGCTCCTTATACGGCTGCCAAATGCGTGTATCGTGTTGCTTGGTGTAGTGCTTACAGTAAGAGCTTCAGGTGCTGGGTTGTTGCACTGCTATATATCAAGAGCGAGCGCTGAGGCTGCACTGAGCAACGCTGAGCCTGGGCCAGAATCATGCAGGTCTCTGGGAGTTGTTCAAATCCTGATGCTTTTGAATAGCCAGCCCTCATATGGTCTGAAAAACCATTGGCAAAAATCTCTCCTGTGTCAGCGGCTGATAGGGGCAGTACGTGGTCACGAGGAAGCCCCATCCGGCTGCCAGCCCCACACCCCCTCACAGGTGCTGCTGCTCCCCATGGAGCTGGTGGGAGTGAGCAGGGCAGGGAGCTTTCAGGACGTCCTCCCCAAAAGAGATTAAACAGCCAAGGACGGATCTTTTTCTTTTTTTTTTTTTATCAGGCCTTGATATATTTTTGTTGCTTTGGCTGAGAACATGAGGCGGGAGTGCTCCTGTGCACTGGGAGAAAATGCCATCTCGGCCACGGCAAAACACCACCTGCCAGACTGTGGGCGGTGCTTGTTTTACACGGCACCTGCTGGTGTTTTCAGGGCCTCTTTTTAACCTTTCTAGACTYTGCTGCCACTGCCAAGCATCTGCCAGTCCTGCTTGCCTGGTGGCTGCGCCATCATGGGCTGTGTATAGAGAGCAGGGCCACGTGCCCCATCGCTCAAATCCTGCCTTGTTCTCATATGAGAGAGAGCTGTATCTGGTGATTTTGGTACCCTAATGTCATATCCTAAATGCACATTTCATATCCATGATAGTATGAGTCTTTCATTGAATACTATTACTAGTTGACATATTTATTTCTAAATTTGAAGCCTCAAATTAAAGATTTTGGGTTTTTTTTCTTCCTGTCTAAAGTGTTTGCCAACCCTTCTGAACCTTAGGAGGCTAAAGAAGTCATAGGATTTCTCTAGCCCCCCAGCTACTCTGCTACCAGATTGCACTGCTGGATTCACTGTTTTGCATTTCTCAATCCTCTCTGAAATAACAACTTTTTTCCATATCTTCTGCATTGCCTTGAATGCTAGGTGTTTTTACATCTTAGCTTTTTTTCTTTACATCTTTGTAAGATCTATTGTAAATAATGTCCCGAAAAGATCTCAGATATATTGACAGTGGTTTGAACCAATTGGGTTTCTCTTCACAGTACAGCCTGAGTGTTGTTTTCCTTGGAGCTCCCAGGATCTGATGAGGAGGATCCAACGTCTTCTGTCTTCTCAGGCTGTTGAATTTTATGTATCTGTGTGTTATGGGACCATCTTAGAGAAGAAAAAGATGCCATTGCACAATATGGTCAAAAATTAATCTATCTAGGGAGATGTAACAAGCTTACAGGCTCCTATATCCCTGATGAGTCACTTTGACTTTGAAGTTATGGCAATAAAATAGTGAAGACGTGTCCAAATTAATTCCTAAATTACTAAGATAAAAGGAAGTTAGTTGAGACATTATAAGCTATAACTCATGGTAAGGAAACAGGGAATGTTTCTTATTTTCACAGCAAATCTAGTACAGTGGGCTTGCGATGAAGGCTTCTGACCACAACAGATTCCTAGAGGGAAGAGTCTTCAAACACAATGAAATGACAGAAAGAGGGCTTCTGTAGCCTTTATTTTAAAGTAGCCTCCAGGAGTCAGTGGCCACATTTAAATCAGGTGTTGGGGAAAACAGAGCTAAGTATCATATGCATGAGCCTGGAGGGATGTACGGGCTTGTCAGGAAGATGTTGAAGAGGAACATGGAAGCTCTGTGCTGTAATATTAAGTTAATAACACAAATGCGTCTATATAGGAAAGAATGTATCTATTCTACTTATTAAAGTCCAGTAAAAGATAAATGCTCTTCCATACCGCCTCTAAGCTCTTGTTCCTTTAAAAAAAAAAAAAAGGGTCCTCACTAAATAGAGGTGGACTGAACTGCTGTAGACAACACCTATAACACCTACAGGTAACAGCTTAAAATCCTTCTCTTGGATTTGTTATGTGGTTGTTGTGTTGCTCTCTTCTCCTCTGCAGAGTTAAAGCAATTTTATGCAACTTCTCCATCTTTAAGTTACTTCAYGGGAAAATCTGTCCAAGGTAAACCGCATGTAGGACTTGCACTTCATTACCAGCAATTTTATAATACTTTGCATGCTGTGATAAATTATGTATCTCTGTAAAGGCATGGCATAGAGAAATAAAGTAGAAACAGTTGGATAAAGAGTCGCTGCAGCAATTCAGACAACCTTTCCTATGTTGTAACCATTATATGATAGCTGTGACCATGAAATGCAGAAAGTGTATGAAATAGGGAATTGAAAGATAAGTGAAATCTCAAAAACAGACATAGCTCAAGCAAAGCTGTATTTCCCACAGGCTGCAGGTGCAATTTATTAGGCTCAGCTGTGATCAGTTTTTGTGAGTGTGCGTGCGTTTTTCTGWTTCCTTTTAGGAGGCTTTTTGTTTTCCCTCTCGAGATGTCTCTCTCCCAACAGGGCTCCCTGTTAGTAAAACCGTGCTAAACCAAGTTTAGAGAAAGTATTGTGGTCTATTTCATGCCAACTCTGGTTATTGTTTTACACCACTTGGCACTTTCYCAAACTGCACCAGACAAAATATAAATAAATGTAGGAAAGGTAGCGGCCTTGTGCTTTTCCCAGGGAGAAGAATTAGATAGGACCRAGGTATTTTGTGATGCTTGATAAAGAGGGTATGCATGTATCTATGGCATCCCAATAGGGGATAAAGGAGCAAAAGAAACAGCTGAAGGCTGCTTCAGRAGGAAGCTATCTATGTGGCTTTGAGGGGAAAAATAGACTTCTGTTCAGGCACAAAGATCAACAACTGCTTTTATTTTCACCTCTTGCTCTCAACATTTCCTCTACGATTCCTTCCATGGTTGCCACCCTGTACATGACACCAGTTTCATGTGTCTTGCTCTTGGGGCTCTGGATAAGGAGGGCCAACTTAAAGCTCAGGCTGCCTCTCTAACAAGGCCGAGCGAGATAAGCTCGCACTAAGGTTTTGTGTCACCCTGCTCTTATGCCGTAAATTCCCTTGTAGCAATCAGGTTTTCCTCAAGGGCCTCATTTGCTAAGGATATTTGTTAGCAAGTGTTATTTGTGTGTGTTACCATGGGCCRAGACTAAGTAACTTCATTCTCTTTAAATCTCTAACCTGTTACTGGTGCGAGATCAGCAGTTCCAAGGGACATTCAAAGTTTATGGGACAGCTCTCAGCTTTACAGGAACAAAATGTCACGGAGATGCCGGCTCTCGGCTCCCTACCCGCAGCGGCAGTAAACATTTGATGCAGGTACTTTSCATTGGGCTCAATGTCCTCGCCTTGGCTGGGCGCATGTGTGCTCCCGGAGAAGTCCCACGTCTGCGGTACTGTGCTCACAGAACTGTAAGGAGGATCCTCCCTTAGGACTTCAGCGACGTTGTTGTGGAAAACAAAGCAAGGAGGAAACCTGGGGAGACTTTAAGCATGTAAGCATGAGGCCTTTGGTCCTCCTGACGCCACATGTGCTATAGGTGTATAACAAAATGCTTTCCATGATTTCTCTCAATTTGAACTGGACATTTTATATAAAAAAACCCCATGGCCTGACTCTTATTATTCTTTATGAATTATGGCTGGGGAGCAGCCAAACTCACAATTTTTAAGCAGTTTCCATCTTCGCATGCTGGTGTGATGGTACCTGGCCAGCAAAGGTGTATCAGAGAGCAGGACCTCTGCTGCATGGCATGGTACAGCAAGAACCAAGCTGGGCGTTGCTCATTTGCTCTCCAACACAGCCACCCGGCCACCCCACCACACGGTGTCCCAGAATACCGGGAGCCCTGTCACCKTCTGCCAGCCAGTGGCCCCAAGCTCCCTGAGGCACAGGGCCTGTGTCTGGCAGCTCCCTGCCAAAACCTTTATTTGTCTTCAGTTGAAACTGTTCTCGCTGGGAAGCTTGCCCACACCTCTGAGAGCTCTAATGTTGTATGTTCCTGCCCTAGCACTGGACAAAGTGGAAGGGAAAATTACTGTGGTGCCTCTGTGCCAGTGCAGTGCTATTGAGGGAGACCTTCTGCAGGACAGCCTGGCGGAACCAAAGCGTAASTGAGAATCAAGGAAGTTATCAGTCACTCCAAATACGGTCAAAAATTGTACAGAAGCAGCTGCATAACATGCTATTGCCTCAAAGGAATAGAAAAATGACTTATTCTTTTAAATCTGAGCAGAGATGCTAAATTCCAGAGAAAAATGCACTGGTAGCAATAAAACTAAGATTACAGCTGAGACAAAGTAGTCTTGTTCTGATTCTCTAAACAGGAAATCTACTAGCCRACACAAACCATTCAAAAGAGCCTCTAACAGGTAATTAGAATCCAAAATTCTACTTTCAAGGTCTTGTCATATATTACTCCCTGTTTGTTTTTTATTGTGCAAGCTCAGACACTCCAGTGATAAACTGTTTGCTCTGTGGCCTTGCTGTCGTACATGAAAACTTTCCATGACTGTGCTGCTGTAGAACAGAAATAGCTAGGCATGTCCCAAACAGCTTTCAAAACCCAGTTTGGATCCTCATGTGAAGAGGAATTATTCAAGGCTCATCAATGTCCCATACAACTTGTTTGTTTCTCCTTAAATGTGCTATACCAAAGACCGTGAAAAGCTGAGATTTATTTTTTAATGTTCTCTTGATAGCATTGTACCCTTCTTAAAGCTGGGCAACTCTTAAGAAATTTTCTTTCAGAATGATGAAGGGAGAAAGGGTTTCCCCCACTGTCTCAAACATTGTACTGTGTTGAAGGATCTGTCCTGTTTTTCAGGAAGTAAAATTATTTTGCAGTGTTCACTTTGCCTTCAGGTACTGGAAAATGTAGTATTAAACTATTTTTTTTCTTTTGGAGATCTCTAGAGGCAAAATTTTCCAAAATTATTTTCTGGTACATAACGTATTTCAGATATGAAGGGGAGGGATAAGAAGAAGGTGATAACTATTTCCAAGCTAAGTTACCCAAACTGAAATCAGAATTCCTTCTTTGTAACCAAGCTCTTGGGGTGACTTCAGGTGAGTCGCTTCATTTTTCTTGTCCTTCCTGGAAAGACACCTTCAATTCCCACCGTGTCCTCCTTTGGATTTCACAGGGCTAAAAAAGCTAAAGCTTTTAGCTTTTTAAAGCTAAAAAAGGCAACAAGTGTTTGTAGTATATAGATATCAGATGAACTACTTCAGATTGTATCAGGTTACTTCTTGTTTCCCAGGCAGCTGGAACTGGTACTAAAATAATTATACCTTTAAGAAATAAATATTCTTACTTTGACATGTAAAAATGATTATTAACTCTTCTTTCTCTGGTTCATGCTAAAAGTTTTAAAGTAGTTTTAACAATTTATTAGTGTTAATATTTTTGGTTTGGCTAATTGTTTGCGAGGTGGAATCTTAAGCCATGTAGGAAATGACTCTTCTTTATTTATCTTTGAAAGATTTGGGGGTTTGTTTTTTCCTCTATAGTAGAGCTAAGGTGACTTCCAAGAAAATATTAAACTCAAAAATTGAATTCTAGTCAGTAAAAGAGCTTGTGGGGAAAAAATACTATTCAGTGATTGGCAGAGAACAGTGGGATTATGCACCTCCATGAGGAAGGCATAAAATTACTGGTGGGATTCAGTTTTTTGTACTAGCTAGATGAATTTTATGCAAATCTATTACCTGTTAGCAGTCTCAACAGCAAAGAGTATTTATACAACGAATGACAGACTGACCAAACTGCCTTCTTTACAAAATGACCTGGTCCACAGTCATTGCAGAAAATGGTACTTATGATGTGTGTGCACCGTTGTCAAAGTCTATCCATTTTCTGGTTCTGCCACAGGCCATTCGTGTCAGTGTTATCTGTTTCCATCACCTGAGGCCTTGACTATCTGTGGTCAGACTAGTGTGAAAGGCAGGTACACTGGACCCTTCTAAGCCTGGGAAGAGCATTAGAGAGGGCAGCATAGCCCTGCCTCCTGGGTCAGGGGGTATCATAGCTTACAACATTGAGTCAACTAGCATTCCCAGAAGCAAAAGCAACCTTCCCTAATTTCAAATTCTATTCCCAATGAACCCATGGAGAGYGGAATCCTGAGCTAAGCCCAGCTTGGAGGGAAAATATCATTTCAGAGCTTCTGAACTGGAGACTTGGAGRTTTTGTTATGATTGATTCAAGGTTTCCAGCTGTGACACTGTGACCCACTGTTTCATTTCAGTCATCTTACTTCATAGGATATAAGCAACTTTATAAGTTTCCCAGGAAATCATAATGCTGTTTTATAAACAAGCTATGCCTCAGATTGTGGATCTGAAATCAACATCCAAACCTTTCAGAATTTGTACATGTCCTGGTAAGTTCAAATTCTGCCAACTCTGGCAGCACATCAGGACCCTAACTGGGTAACTTCTTARTTAGTTCCTGGGACTCATACTAGAAGACTGGAGAAGGCAGCGTCTGGTTTTTGAACACCATTGAATTTTAATGAAGATTTGAAAAAGTTAAAGAATTAGAGGAGAACAAGCTTTGCTGAAATGACTGTTCTTTTAGCTAACTCTTTCTCTGCATGAGAACTTGCAGCTAAAGGAAGGAAAAAAGGAAGGAAGAAAGGAAGCCTCCTTCTAAATGTATGGATGCCTGAAATATCAAAGTAAGACAGGAAATCGGCTTCTGACACTTCATTGATGTGAGCTGTAAATCAGCATTGTGAATACCTGTTACCTATTTCCAGAGATGATATCACTTGTTGCACTTTGGAAGTTGGAGGCATTCCTTGAGAAAATTATTATGTCTCTGTACAGTTTTCGATTTGTGGCAAAAGTGCTCTACACGATTAGTGAAGACCAATGATAACTATGGCCATCTACGTACCCAAGTGCTCCACTATTAGGACAATATTTACTTGGGGGACTTGACACTTGGCTTTGAGCAAAGTTTCTTCCATCTTTGTCCATAATGAGAAAGAGTGCGGCAGAAAGGAGTGCAGCTGGGTTTAGTGCTTCATGGTGGAGCAGGGTAGCTGTGCTGGATGAAAGAGGAGGAGCAGGACTGGGAAAGAAAAGTTGATTTTCTTCCTAAAKATACATTGCATTCCTGGAGGCTACTAAAGGCGAGCACGGGGAAAGAAATKTGGTGAACACAGAGGACAAGGAGGCGGATACAGAGGAGGACTGTCCTATGAGTTGATGGTACTTCTATTCTTCCTTTCTTTGAAGAGGACAGTCTCAAATTTGTCACACGGTGCTTAACCTGGCCTTTCTCATAGCACCTCAGCACCGAGCCAACCTCCGYAGCCCTCACTCGTTTGAAAGTGTCCTAAAAAAATATTTCATATTGCCCTCACATGTAGCCAGAGTAATTCTTTTGAGGAGACTTCAGATGAATRTGGAAGAATTTGTCTATAAGAAGCAGTTCCAGTGAGAAAGGGGAAGGTGATTTGAGTAATTTGAATAATYAGTTTCTTGAGGCAAACTGAACACACAAATAGGATTTAATTCCTAAACGGCATTGAGAACTTGCAGCTTCCTCTGAAGGTGGGCAGAGTTTTAAGTATGCTATATCATGAAGAAATAGATTTTCTGTTTAGAAACTCCTGCACCATGTATCTGAGACACCAGAGGAAAATGGGAAACTGCATTTATCATGTAGAACATGGAAAATCAGRGGTATGTTCCAGAGCAGCACAGCAGCAAGTGCAAGGTTTAGTAGGGAGGCAGATGAGGAGGGATGCGAGTTAATCTTGCATTAAATTATTACTGGCTGTGCTGGAGACTTTCTGCAATGGAAAYTGATTTTATCTTTCATCCATGTAAAAGTGGATGCTGATATTTCTCTGCTGGTCAAATTTGGATGGGAGCTGTAATTTACAGGAAATCAGGGGAGTAATTTTTTTTCCTCCAAAGATTAGAATGTTACAAGAAATATAGAGACACTTTTATAGTAGGATGAATTTTCAGGACAGTAACCAGAGACCTACAGACCAGTGCCCCGACAAATTAACCTCTTCGCTGCTATTAGAATGCAAATATATTTTGTCAACAATTATTTCCCAATAATATTCCCTCCTCAAGATACCACCATTTTGCTTCATGGTCATTCATATGCTGAAAACCATCTGGAGCATCTTACAAGGAAAAGCTCCTTAGAGCAGCTTCTTAAGTTCTGCTTATGGGTCTGTGGTCCATAACATTATTTTGCACTTCTTTACAACCTGCAGCATGGGAATCGAGAAAGTCAAAGTCACCGGAAAGAAAAGAACAACATAAAAGGGAAGGAGGCAGAATAGATAATACTAACAAAAATTAGGGAGGATGTTAAACTTCATGCAACTTATTCCAATTATTAGTATGTAGAATTTGGATCAAGACTTAAATGTGTGTGTGTGTGGAAGAGAGGGCAATTTGGAGGGTGCTATTCTCTCACATTTCGTAGATACTGGACGTTTCATTATTTTTGTTGCTGTTAATATATTTCTTAATTGATCCAAGGGGATTTTCAGACACTTAAGTGTTTTTCGATTCCCTTCTCTGCATCCAGAGACTCAAATACTGCTTCTATTGACCCAATTTAGAGTTTAGTTTTGGTTTTGAATTCAATGAAATTATAGATGTGACCTCAATACAAACCTGTCTAAACGCGAACAGAAGATTGTCAGATTGGCCCTTAGACTGCCAAATGTCCTGAATTTATTTTCAGATGAGTGTATCCTGAGGTACTGTTTATGTATGGGCGTGCGTGTATGCATTAGGTATGTGTGTGTGTATATATATTTATATAAGCAAGCAAACATRTCCTTTTCAGCTTGTCTCTCAGGAAGCTGTATTACATTCTTGCTTACCAAGTCTCTCCCTGGAGCTGCTGTAAAAGGGTCACTGAACTCAAAAAAAAAAAGAAAACCTTACCCTGACATTTATTTACTGGTTGTCAGCTGATACAATGCAGTTCATTCAATCCCAGGCTAATAAAGCACTGGAGAAACATTGCTATGAACAAGTTCTGACCTAAGTGTTTCCTCATTTTGCTTAAGCTTTTATAAAACGCTGTTCAAAGACAATCTAATGGAAATAAAGCATTAAGACCTAATCCCTAGTGGGAGTTACCCAAACAAAACATTTGGTAGAAGCAGACATTTCAAACGGCTTTCACTGATGGGCCAAGATCAGAGGAACTCTTCAGGATTTCAATTTCACTTCACCCTGGGAATGACATTTCTGATATGTAAAACAAACAGTGTGATAACAAAAAGACAAAAACTAGAAGCGCTYTGAAAAGAGGAGGAAATCCTTTTTCTTCTCTAGTACTACTGCAGGGTAAATTCACCTGTGTATTCCTGCTTTTCACGTTATTGAGAGGGCCCTTTCCTATCACCGTATGCTACAGTGCAGCACATGCAAAATGTGCAGCAATGAGACTTACACTGGTAGAGACAGGCAAAGTGAACGGAATCCCTTCTGGCCTTTCTCAAMCATTTTATAAAACACGATTGGTAAAGCAGATCAAATGTGTGGCCCTGGATTTGCAGAAACATCCAGTTACTGACATGATTATAATGTCTCCTGACTAAAGTGCAAGTTTTCTGCTTAGAAGCAAATTGTATTGTGGTGATCTGTTTGGGCAAACAGCTGGTTTTATGTTTTCACATTTTTGCATTATTTTTTCTCAGTGGTTATATGATTTCTTTCTATAACTGTGGGTAGACCTGGCCTTTTCTCCTAGGAATAAATACCACTGTCAACACTTACTGCTTAGTCTCATTACCTTACTTCGGGTGAAAAGGGCTGATATCTGAGTTAAATGTGGAAGTTTAGACTTGAGTGACACCAGTGTGATGTGCCTTCCCCTTCACAGTGTGCCAGCTTTGAGTGACAAATCTTCTCATTTATATTTTGGCTGGCATTGTATTGGAGATTGCTCCTTTGCCATTCCGTTCTGACCTAGGTGCAGAGGTAAAAATCTTTCAGCTCATTTAGCCTTGGCTTAAAAGGAGAAGATCTAGGACTCTGTAGTTCATCCATCCATCCATCCATCCATCCATCCATCCATCCATCCATCCATCCATCCATCCATCCACCCACCCATCCACCCATCCATCCATCCATCCATCTCTGTCTGGAAGGGTCCTTATCTGCTGCCATTCAGCTTGTGCTGAAAAACTGCTTTTTCTTCACTCTTTTCCCTTCTTCCTCTGGTGTAATGAAAGCAAGAAAAGAAGGAGATTCTGAAACAGTTTAGGATTTTATATGTATCTTTAGGACTTTTTTAAGTAGTTTGCTTAATTTGCCGTATTTTTTTTTTATGCTACCCTGAAAAATATGGGTTTGTTGGCGCTGGAAGCCACAGAACATCCTGAAGACATATTTCTTTTTCAAACTTGTACAGGAAAATAGTTTATAAATACAGCTAAGTCTCCCAATGGTGCTAGAGGCCGACCCTAGCGCTGTGTGCCCACCGGGAATTCCGTTCCAAGGACTAATGCCTTTTTCTTTGAACTCATGTCCTGGATGGCTGTTTTTTCCTGACCCTACAATCTGACCCTTGGAGCACAACAAACCATCATCTCCCAGTCTATCACAGTGCAGAAAGCTTGGGATGGAACTAATGTTATGTTGGTAAGCCAACCTTTTCCCAACAGTTTTTTCCCCTCTGATAACCACTAGTGACTGTTTAAAAAAACAAACCACATTTGTTTGTTAGATTCAAAAGACCAGCTCTCAGAGGAGTTAACGTAATGGTCTTGCTGTAGATGGCCAAGTGTTCTTTCCTAGTTTAGTCCTTGTTTAACTGCTTTCTTCAAAGCTGAATATGCATGGATGTATTCTTTGGAATTTGAATGTTAGGAAATGGAATATTAAAAATAATAATGTAGGAAATTCCCATCTGGGAAATCTGTTGTGCATTCAAAGCACCTTTAATTACAGCCTTGCACATTTTGGTCCTGATACATATTGTACCAAAAYATCAAGCCTGGATTTGAGCTTTCCCAAGGATTTTAGAGCTGGGAGGTGGGAGCGGGGAAGTAGGGGGGTAGGCTGGAGGAGGATTAACTCAGCTTTGCCCAGCTATTGCTGTCTGTAGCTCTGGTGTTTGGTCCATGTGCAGGCGCCCCATCAAAGGAAAGGGAACATAGGGTTGGCCCAAACTCTAGAATCAAGTCCAAGGTCAAGGACTGTCCCTTTGAATCCTGGGTAGAAAATAATCAACGACCAAAAGTGAGAGGGGGACATAGCCCTCCGCCTTGTCTTTTGGCTGATCACTGGAAACAGTTTCCTATTTGTGGGGAAGGACTGAACAGAGCCTGGGGAAATAGGCAGCGGGGAGAAACCTTCACCATAAATGTAAAAAATGTACTAAGCTCCTTTCTGGAATTGTTGAAATAATAAGCAGCACTGCCCAAGGCATAGAGCTCCTGGAAAGCTCAGGAATATTGTGAGTTATGAGCAGGGTTTGTTTTAGTTGTGGAACTCCAGTGGCTCCATTCCCTCCATCTATCCAATGTTCACCACATCTTGTCAGAGGACAGCAAGCACGAGGCAAGGTGCCTCTGCAGGAAGCTCTTCGCTAGTCACTGGATTTTGGGTTCTCTCTCTCTCATTTTGAGGACCTATGATTTTGAAGCAAGAGTAAATGTGATCCCTTCTGAGCTGCTGCTCTTTTGCCATGATCAATTATTATACTTCCTTGTCCACTTGTAATCCTGCATTTACAAAGGTTAAGAATCATATTTGACTCATAAGTTTCATCATTAGAGCATAGTCATATAGACATGCCTTTGCTTTTTGGGGCTTGCCAMCTTCTGAACATACTATAACAGAATGAACTCAGCTGAGGATGAACCAGAGAATACATTTGTCCATGTCTCTGATGTATAAAAACCCTACCTCTGCTCCCTGATTCTGGGTGTGCTCCACCAGTGCTACACTGTGCCAAAGCATTTAGCAATATCCTGACAGGGTTTTGGGTGTAGAATGAAGTGCTTATTTCCTCCTTCTGCAAATGAATAAGCCACTTGTCTGTATGCAAAACTGGTTACCCATTGATAGTTCATATACTTTTGCTGCTTTCCYTCTGAATTTACATGAAACCACAAGCATCTGTTGATGGAGAAATACAAGAAGYTGAATACCTTACTGTGGAGGAGTAYTGTACTTCTGCAACGCCTACATCTTGTGAAGCAATCCCTTCACCTAGTGTGCTAATCCCGCGGCCTGATTTAAGAAAGGGGCACAGGGTATTAATATGTATCTCAAGGTTTGCACCATGGTAGAAGCACCACAGTCATTATAGCACCCCTGCAGTGAACTTCCTTCCCAATATTTGATACCATATATTAAAAAAAAATCAATGGGTTTAGTAGGATTATTACGGAGATGTCATGGCTTGAAAGATTTYCTGTTATTCATTGCAGAGAGAGACAAAAGATTCCTGGCTTGTCCATCCAGGCTGGGCGAAGCTTGGAGGGGGATAGGAGAGCTACGTGCAAATGTATCTGATGGTTATACACCAGTTTGGGGGAAAATCCTGTATTAGGAGACAATATTAGCCCTGGATGGAGCAGCTGTTGTTTGGTCATCAGTACATTTAGTCTGGGAACTGGGAGGTTGCTAAACAAGCATGGGTGATGCTCCCAAGAGGCAGAGTGGGAGTGAGGAATTTAAACTGTTGGAAGATCACACATGATAAGCCTAGAGACAGGGGTTATGCCACTAATTTGGAGAATTCCTAGAGATAAGAATCCCTGGGTATCTGTTAGGTTCAAAAGGAAGCAGGATCACTATTTGCGCTCTATTTATACTTTGGTAATCTTGTGCTAGGACTCCTGCCCCTTCCTTGAAGGAATCAAGCAGCAGTTTGTCCCGTTTCCCYCCTCCCTCTCAAACTACTTAACACATTTTGTTTAACAGTCTTTTTGCACACTGGAGGGATCTAGTGCAGCAGTGGTGCCTGCTCCTCTGGAAAGGGAGACATGCTCATTTCTGTTTCCTCAAAAGATGCTGGTAATCCAGCAGTGCTTCCCCACCCCCTGTATATACAGACAGCTTGTGTCTTTAAAGGCTATTTATTTTGCTGTTTTGAACACTTCACAAGGCACATCACTGTTTACTCAAGAGAAGGCCTGGAGTACARCTTAGTTCTCGTCATGCTGTACTAACTGAATCCAAACGTATTTTGTCTCAATTACTCCTCCTTTCCGGTGCATAAAAATGTTGTTATGAGAGAGGAGCACTTCAATATTTGCTGTGCCCCAACGTAGTGGCAGAATTGGGCACRTCACCAGGTGATGGCAGCAAGAGTGCATCTCCTTTCCTAGGATACACTGGGAAGGAGCAGAAATGCTTTTCTTCTCTAATGGCTTCTGTACTTCTACTTTTGCATGAGGGAAGAGCCAYGAGATTTCCAAGAGTACAGTCATCCCTTTATCTACCAGTTTACATAGCTTGATAGTGCAGAGTTAATTCCTTTTTTTTTTCTATAGAGATTATTGTTTTAAAGCACTAGCTGTGCAGCCAGCTACCGCATATGCCTTAAGCCAAGGAAACACAAGGCATTGGTAATAGTGAGGGCTTGTTGCTGTGATTTTCCTTGTGCACTCTCGTACACGTGAGCTCTTGCCCCTGTGCACAGAATCTGGCAAGGCTGTAATCACCATGGAAGGTGGCRGTTGGTTTATGTTTGCTTTGGGTTTCAGTGTTTTAGGACAGTTAGGAAAAATATTTATGCAAATATTTTTAGGGCAGGAATCATCCTTTCTGTTTACATTTGGGGAGCAAGCACAGTCAGGTCCCAGTAACGACCGGAGCTCCTTGCTGTTACCACAGTACACCCATATCTGCATTCTTGTTTTCCTCAGTCTCCATCACATCGATGGGTGGATAAGCAGGTTTCATCTGACTGAGAGATGTCTAAACGGCTGGGAATCATTGTGGCAGAAATACAGTTTCCTCAAGTCTTGTGTCCTGTATCACAATTTTCTGTCAGTAAAAATGATTAAACAAAAGAGGTTTGTTTTAATCCTGTTGTTTTTCCTGTATTCTCCGCTAATACATCCATTCCCCCTCCAGTGTTGCCTGCCTTTCTGCTCCCCACATGTGTACTCCGACCTTCCTGCAAGGCAGCCCTTGGGCAGAAGGCAGCATGTGGCGTGGCTGTGCRTCCCCAAAGGCTCAGCATGCAGCAAGTAGAACCCTTATTGCAGCTTTTATCTCAAGTGGCTCTTACTGGTATCTTCCACCCTCCATCAGCTATTATACAGCACTCTAGGAATCTAGCATCTTCTCAACTCCTATCCGTCTGTCACATGTGGCTAAAAACTGCCTGGTGTGTTTGGAAGTTGTTAGGGCATGTAGAGTTGGGCAGATATTCAGCACTGTTTTATACACACCCCTTCCTCAGCAAAGCAGCCTAAGAAGTATTATAYTTGCAAGTATAATATTTTTATTTATGGGTATAGGTGTATATGTAAGTCCACCAATACACTCACGCGCACACACATATGTGTACGCATATTCCTACCAGGCACATAGCGCTAGCTCTGGAGATATGCTGTGCCACATGCGTTCTGTGGACAGACATACGTGAGGGCAAGGAGGCAGGGGAAGGATGTCTGTGTCCCCTCACAACGGGTGGCAATGTCATTGCACACCTGGGTGACGCTGATCTTGTTTCTAATGTGAGGGCTAATGAAATATTTTTGTGGAAAAAACATTCTTGGAAACCCAGTATCCAAAGGGTTTCAAAACTTCATTGTACGAGCCAAATATTTCCAGCTGTTGCTGCCTTCCACTTATTTCCCACAGCATCTTGGCCTGGCTCTGCTAGTGATCTTTCTTCATTGATGGCATGTGATATTAGCTGAGCCAATGTTTATGCAGCACAGAAGGATATTCCTCAAGCCTTACTTCATTAATGATTTTTAAAGCTTGTTAACCTGTTTATCTTCAAAGGATGGAAACTTCTAATGCTAAATAATTTGGACAGAATTTATATATATTTTGATAACAAGCACAATTGGATATCAGGGTCCAATCCGTGTTATAAACTGAGAGACATCGTACATAGTTCAGTTGCTTCTCTTTGTGATGAGCAAGATTAGTCTATGTACACATGAGTGTTTCAAGGAGCATTACATCTGCTCACTCCAACCTTTGAGTGTTTCTAATATTCATCATCTTCAATAGAAAGCAATTGCTGAGACACCCGCCGGCGGGTAATTTGGTTTACTGTGTTTTTTGCTATATTTTGGTTTTCAGTGGATTTACTATAACCTCTATGATTCTTCATTGATTGCACTGTGYTCTAGCATAATATAGTGAATTAAATTCAAAGCAATAGGGGTTATCTCGGACGTTGTGGGATCCSCCGCTATCATGAAACTTTATAAAGTTGTATGTGTGAAACTGTTGCACAGTTTACCTTTTTCTCATTCGTCCCTCTACGGTGCTTTCTTAAAGACATGATGGTGTGTTACTTCTCAAAMCCACAAGCTGGTTGACTGACTGCTTTTTGCAGTCTTCTGGCTTTCAAATAAGTCTTTAGAGATCATTAAAAAGGAAGGAGGGGGGTTGGTTTAATTTTATTTTCCACCATTCACAGAGTTTTCTTGCAGCTCACATTTCTTTTTGTTTTGGTGATGAACACATCCTACTTGACTGTTAATTGCTGTAAATATTTACCTAACACTTTGCAGTCTCTAATGAATTAATCTCCCTAATGCTCGGTAAGTGGGAAGCGCTATGGGTGTTTTAGAGCTCAGGGGTGTTGATGAGGCATGGGTAAGGCCATAAAGCGTGTCAGGAGTGTAGACAAGAACTTCATTTGAGAACCTTCTGTGACTGACTCACCRCAGCCAACGTGCTAGTGTCAGTGTGTGGGTTTTGCGTAGGAGCCAGGATCTGCAGTATTATCGAGCCTACATCTTTTGTATTGTTCTGAAACGGCTCTTTCAGGTTACGTTCATTTTCCTTTGAGAACGGGGTATTTTGGAAAGCTTCTTTCTGTATGACTGAGATGTCAGCCCAACTTTACTTGAAAGGAAGTCTGACACAAAGCTRGAGCAAGACATTAACTATTTCAATGTCAGCCCTGGAAGTTAGACAGCAGAAGGTGAAAATCCCCTCTCCACCTCCCACCACCCGGGCACAGGGGTGGCTGGTGCCCATTGCCATGCACGGGAGGGAGGGTCCTCCTGCAGGCCCCCTATTAGCCCTGCAAGGCAGAGTGAAGGGTGGCATGGACAGGAGGTCCCTTGCAGCCCACCCAAGGGGCACAGCCGCAGCATCAGACCTAACGTGCTGGCTATTTGCATGAGCTCCTGGGGGAGCCCATGGGGTTAAGGGGCCTCTTGGAGCCAGCACAGGTAGACTTTTTGCACAAAAGGCCTGTTTGCAGTCAAATTTGTAAGTGTAGCACCCCATTCTGTCTGGGAAGGTGAGGAACAAATCCTTCCCTTCAGTTCAAAAATGACAAACTCCACAATGAGAATATGCCACTTGCTCAGTTATGAGCAGTGCATAGCTGAAAACCAGAACAGGATATAAAGTCGCTCTGGATAGYTAAGAGTTGCAATAGAAGTAACAGCTTGCCAAGATAGAACACAATTTGATCTCATGTTTGCAGTGACAGTTGCATTTCTTCCTGATCTGGGAATAGCACCAGGTCTAGGATCCCAGCCTGGACTTTTCCCCTTAGGTACACTTGACTGTGATGGGATTTTTTGGAAAAATATGCTTGAGATTTCTTCAGTCTCTCCTTCAACATTCCAGGTACAATTAAATAAGGAGAGGTAAAATTAGTGTTTCRGTCATGTCTTACTTCCTCCTCTGTTTTTCCTTTATCACTTTTCCCAGATGTTGATAAATAACCTCTACACTTCTGAGTTTTCCACTTTTTCTTTAGTTGCACAGCTTGTTTGAAGGCTATCTATTTGAGTGAAGTAATAATGCCAACTAGTGGTCAGGTTTGTCATAGAGACTTCATATTCTCACAAACAAAGCACGCCTTTAATAAAAATAGAGGCAGATTGTAGTAGTTTTGAGATCTTACTTGCCACCTTTCTGTTAAGGAAAATACATTTATTGTGAGATAAGACATTTCAAGTAATGGAATGACACATATATCATTAATAATATTATGCTTTTATCATTCACTAACGCATTGCTACCCTCTTCCTTTTTCCCAGACTAACTTATCTCAGCCATAACTTCGTAACATGGTCTAATTTTTCCAAAAATAAATCAAAGAAAAGGATGTATATATGTATAAAATCTTTGTCTTGCTTCACAAYAGTACGTTACTTTTCCTTCTCTATGGTACAAATGCAGTTCAGTGCTTGAGCCATTCACTTAAATTCCTGTTTCAGCAGGAATCTTCCAACAGCAAGAGATTTTCTTCCAATAGCACCAAAAGCTCCCCTTGCTCGAAYCCCCAAAATTAGTATTTGTGAAGTGCTATGCCACACAATGACATTTTCTGGTGTTATTTAAGGGTTCGTTTTCTTTTGGAAATCCAGTTAGGTTGTCTATAATCTGAACCATAGATTATAACCAATATCTCAGTTTAAATATCATATTTATGAGTGAAGGAGCCAAGACTGTAGAACAGTTATTGGATATCTTTTTTTAGTGTCAGACAATATCGTTCCTACGTACTGTGCTCATCAAGCACTCAGTGGTTTCAGGAAACTCGAGCATGCTGATGAACAAGGCAGTTTCGTTCGACAATACGCGGAAGACTCCGATCAGGAAGACGATGCCAAGTTCTACCGGCCGGTTAAAATTGGGTGTCTCTTTTTTGTTCCTCTGGTGTCTGGAGCATYTTTAAAATCTGGAGTCTGAACATATTGTGTCTTTGGTACTTAAAGTTCTCTTTATGTGTTGTATTTCCAGAAAGAAATTCAGGAATGTGATGTTTGGGTACCTTATTCTTTTAGTGCTAACCTCCTGCAGATGTTCCTTGGAGTTTCTAGAGACAGATCTTAAGTAATCTGATTACATACCTGCTTGACATTCTTAATAATTTTGAACATATCTACATAATCATCATGTTTTACAACTTGTGCAAACAGTAGAAACCCTAATATGTTCCATGAAGTCAGCTTCTTTGTATATGCTTCGTATTCGTTATGAACGACTTATGACTACATCAAAGTCATTTGTATTTCATTGTATCCAAAAGCCAGCCCAGTGCCCTTCTCTGACTCTTAGTGAACTTCAGATCAACATCTTGATTTCCTGCATTTAGCTGTGATGCTGAGATTAGGAACTCRGGTTCTTTTGGGGCTGTAGAAAAGTGTGAACTTAAAGGAGGTATTTGGGGGGCTAGTTTTAATGTGCACTTCTCTTCCCAGCAGTGCAGTTTCTGACAGGCTACTGTAAGCTCTGTCCTCTCTCACCACGCACTAATGCTGACAGCGAGCTGCCCTCTCCCTGCTGCAGCATCAAGGAGCRGCGTGTGCAGCTGCGCGGTGAGCACTGCATGCGGCCCCGCGGGGTGCGCCGTACGCCTATGGGGCACGCGCAGCCCCTCTGCTCTGCCAGCTGCGCTTTCACCTCCCCTGGCAGGCAAATACAAAGCTGGAGCACCTTGTGTTTTGAAGTCCTRCATATTTCCAAGCATTCCTAAAATTTCCCTTGTGTTTTGGGTGTGTGCAAGGAACACCAGTTTCTACGGCTGTTCTTCCTCTTAGCAGAGTTTCTAGATTTCTCTGTCACTCTTCTGCCTCAAGACCTTCTGGTCTTCGTTTCCTTCTCCTTGATTATACAGGGCTGGCAAACCTGGAGATCATACTTCTGGAGGCCACAGAGTATCCATTTATTTTTTCATCTTTGAACAACTTTGAAGAACTTCTACTAACAGCCTTGCCAGAAAGAGCTTTCCAGTGCTACTGCCAGCTTAGGAAGTCCTCTGCCTCCCAGCTCTGCCTAGACCTAGTTTTGGGGTTTTCTTTCTGTTTGTTTGTTTTCCTCCCTCCGATTCCAAGCTCCTTGGCTTGCATATTGGATTTATTCTCTAATCTAATTCTTTTATTTTTAGCCCTAAGAGATCAAACACGGACTGCATTTCTGGATAGCTGTATCCACTGCTTTCTTGACCTTTTTAGTCCAAAGGCAGCCTACAGTTCATGATTAAACTATAGGCAAGATGGGAAAAATGTTTTCTCCATTAGCTCAGAAATATTAACMATTAACTATGTCTCTATCTTTCTAATGAGGAAAGGAAAAGTAACATTTGTCTCTCACCTATCTTGATATTTTTCATAGGATCTATGGAGATGGAAAACTAGGGAAGAAGGACAGAAAGACGCAGCCAATGCTTCCTGTGATCTTTTCTACCTCAAGTCCTGAACAGAGTATTCCCAAATGTATTTCCCCAAACACTCAGTTCTTTTTCTTTCTCTCTCCTCTTTCAATCCATTTCACATTTGCAGCAAATATAAAGAGAAGGAGAAAGGTGTCAGAAGAGGGAGMAGTTCCCAATCTACTCTTCTTCTGCCCATTGTAGCCTTCCTCCTTCGCTTCCTGGCAGAAGAATTCTGCTTTCTTGCTTTAGGGTTTCTCAGTTGCTAGGAATTCAAAATATTTGTGGCTTTAAAAAAATAATAATTTTGTAAATTGCGTCAGTGTTGAGGCCCTGGGGCTGGAAATGCCAAGCGTTACCTAAGCGGAATACTTGGCAGTCCAACATGGCACTGTGCGATGGGAGACAAACCTGGGGCAAGAGGAGCCGCGTGCCAAGGGCCCCACAGCAATTTCTGGGTAGGAGCTGGATGACCCAGAGCCAGCAGCGGCCTGGCTGGCTTCGCTTCTGGAGTTGCGTGTTTGTCCTTTTTGAGAGGCAGGTCACAGATCTCCGTGTGAGAAAGGAACTGAAGCCCACGTGGACAACTGAGCAGAAGAGGAGTAGAAATATTTGTTCCTATGAAACATTAGGCCTTAATCTCTCACATTTCCTCCCTTCCAGACTGTTTGACATGGGACTTCAAGCAAAAGCAATTACTTGATATCTGAACCAAACTGCCGTATCTAGCAGCTTCAGGAATGAACGATGAGCACAACCTGGAAGCAAGGAGTAGTGTGATAGGAGTCTGTGGTCAAATAGTTCCTCATTAGGAAATAACTAGGAAAAAAAAGTCTTTCTCCCTCACATGGGCACAACACATGCTCTGAGAGTGACATGCCAGCCTGTCATCTCCAGCTGCAGATGTGAAAATTCCTGTTTTCTTAGGAATTTTAAAGGAATTTTTTTTTAAAGACTGATATTTCAGGAAAGCCAGCAGTAGAGTTTACAAATCATGTGTTTAATAACGAGTAGAGCATTGTCCGTGCATGTGACATCTAGGAGAAAGGATCTGAAGTGCTCAAGTATGTCCTAGGCATATGCTGTAAATACTGGAGAGATATTTAGTTCTGGTAGTACTGAGATTGTATTTACTTTTGAGAGATTTTGATTAGTCATAGTCTTGCTCAAACTAACTGCATCTAGTTTGCAGTTCTTTGTAGGTGTGCTCTGTGCAGCAGGTTTGTAACTCAAATGGTGTCTACTACATGTGAGGCTGTTACCACTTGGAAATGTGTTTACCCAGGGTGCTCTTCAATATTTAGCTTTTTTTTTTTTTTCTTCTTGTTTTTGTAGCTGAAGGAGCTATATAACCATATAAAGTATCTAAYACCAGCTCTCTGATTTCTTTTAAAAGAGTATACATAATAGCACAAATGTGTGCAATGCAAGCAGTATCTTTAAAAAAGATGAATTACCATGCAGATTGGTTATCTTTATTGCTGCTGTTCATTGCAAGCTCTTCATTGAAAGACTGATAGAGCTTTCYGAGAAGGGTTAGCAATCTGTTGATTTGAATAGGAGCTTAAAATTTTCTAAAGGGTTTCAGTTTTCAAGTCTTGAAATTTTGGGTTGCCTCCTACTTTTGTGTTCTTCAKCTGGAGAGGCAGACAAGTAACTAGGAAGTTATTTGGAGGATGCAGACGTTGAAGATAACAGAAAGAAACATTTTTTTTTTAAGACTAACATCATGGCAGAATTGGTTATTTAAACTATCTTTGACAACAAAGCAGGCTTTTCTACCCGCTGATACTATAGGCACCCACATCATTTATTAATCTAATCTCTACTGGTGTAATTTCAGTGTATATTACACTTAAAGAGCATCACATTACAAGACCTTAGACTAAAGGTCTAATAAGCAGTGCTCCGGTGCCAAAATAATCAACGTTTGCAGCATAGATATTGGCATGAATCATTASTGTTCTTTACAATATATTGCGAAAGAGATTGTTTTGCGCCTCCCCCACCCCCCTGAAATTGGATGCCTGTTGTCAGCATAAAGAGCACTGCTTTAGCCATCCTGAAGAGCCTCTGCATCCTCTAAGGAAAGAATTTTACACTGTCAAGAAATTCTACATGAGCAGAAAGGCTGCTCCTTTTTCCTGTCATGCCAACTGTAGTAGTTCATGCAACAGTTTGCCTGTTCTGTTCTTGTCTGTTGACCAGTATCCTGAGAAAGTTTGGCTAACCAGCACTTCATTAGTCATTTTCAGTGGCGGAARAATGTTCAAGGATGCACTCATAAATATTGCTCAGTACTATTTTGCAACAATATATATCAAAAGATTTTCCTGTTAATATCATGATGTCCTACAAATAACACTGGGCTACTGCGCTGCCGTTGTTTATACGTAACTTTGGGGAAAATTTTACTGCCTGTTATGCAAGCTTCTCAAAACATAAAGCAGAAATTTCCCCACTGGTTAAGTTCAGATTTCTGGTGGATTGCTCTGCTCTGGTCAAACAACCTGGGGGCCAGGGCTGCGTTTCTTTCTGGACAGGGATAGAGCTCAGTCACTGTGCAGATGGGACAGCTTGGGCTGTGCTCCTCCAGATGCCTCCAAGGACACAACGGCACTGCAGCTCTGCGGGGGGAAGGTATGTCCTGCTCTGACCCTCTCCCATCCTGCCAGGGCATAAGCAGTCCTGGCCAAAGGTTTTGGTGGTGTTGCTTCCTCCGGGCAAACTCCCTTTTCCACCAGTTATTTCTGTGGTGAACTAGGGACARAAGGTATATTTATTGATAAATGTGACTACTCTATATCCTTTTCATCACCCTAGTAGGCTCTTTGGAACATTCTTCTGCTCCTGATGACAGCTGACAAGTGTGCAGTAGAACTCAGGAACAGGAGACACCTCCGCACCCAGACCCACTCCCTGCATCCACTCTTGGCCCCTTCTGCTTGCTCAGGACRGCAGGAGCCACCTGCCAAGCCCTGCTCCCAGCCTCTGCTGCCCGGCTGGAGCACCAGCACGCTGGCCCGTGCTGCCAAGGTGCCCATAGGGAGCTCTGTGGCAGAAACTCAGCCTAGTGGGAGTCCAAAGTTATTGACGATTCCCACTCTCTGCGAGGGAGGATGTTTGGTCTCGGGTAGACCAGCTTCTGTTAGGTAAACTAGGGTTTTGAGTATGTATTCAAGCACGGAGAGCAGAGTTCAGAATTGTGACAATAGCCTTGGTTGCGATTGCTAGCTTCTTAATACAAACTGTGGTAGCAGGAGATAAGAACAGTTTCATTCAGGTCTCTGTATATTCTTACATTGCTTGTCATCACAGAATCACCGAATCATTATGCTTGGAAAAGACGTTTGAGATCATTGTCCAACTGTAAGCCCCTCAACACCATGTCTGTTCAACCACGTTCCTAAGTGCTTCATCTACATGCTTCTTGAACACTGACAGGGACAGTGACGCCACCACTTCCCCRGGCAGCCCACTGAAGGTCCAATGTTTCACCACGCTCACTGTGTAGAATTTTTTYCTAATATCTAACCTGAACCTCCCCTGGCACAGCTTGAGGCCACTGCTCCCTGTCCTGTCAGCAGTCATTCTGGAGAAGACTGACTCCTGCCCCCCTACAACTCCCTTTCAGATAGTTGTAAAGCGATAAGGTCTCCCATGAGCCTCCTTTCCTGCAGACTAAATAACCCCAGCTCCSTCAGCTGCTCCTCGTAAGCTCTGTGCTCCAGCCCCTTCCCCAGCTTCGTTGCCCTCCTTTGGACCCACTCCAGYGCCTCAATGTCKTTCTAGCAGTGAGAGGTCCAAAACTGAACCCAGTATTCRAGGTGCAGCCTCAGCAGCAGTGAGTACAGGGGCACGATCACCTCCCTGGTCCTGCTGGCCGCACTGTTCCTGACTGAAGCCAGGAGGCCATTGGCCTTCTTGGCCACCCGGGCACGCGGCTGCCTCACGCGCAGCCGGCTGTCAACCAGCACCCCCAGATCCATATCTGCCACGCAGCTCTCCAGCCGCTGTGGCCCGAGCCTGCAGCGCTGCACGGGGTTGTTGTGACCAAAGTGCAGGACCCTGTGCTTGGCCTTGGTGAACCTCATACGGTGGCCTCAGCYCATCGATCCAGCCTGTCCAGATCCCTCTGCAGAGCGTTCCTACCCTCAAGCAGATCAACTCTTCTGCCCCTCATCCAGATTGTCAATAAAGAAGATATTAAAGAGGGTCAGTCCCAATGCTGACCCCTGGCAAACACCACTCGTAACTGGTAACCAGATGGATTCAACTCCATTCACCACTGCTCTCTGGGCCCGGCCATTGAGTTTTTCACCCAGCAGAGTCCACCCGTCTCAGCCTTCAGCCGTCAGCCTSTCCAGGAGCAGGCAGTGGGAGACGGTGTCAAAGGCCTTTCTGAAGTTCAATAGACAACACCCACAGTCTTCCCTAATCCATTAGGTGGGTCCCTTGGTCATCGAAGGAGATCAAGTTGGTCAGACAGGTTCTGTCTTTTACGAACCCATGTTGGCTGGGTCTGATCCCTCGTCATTACTGGAAGTGAAAAATCTCATCACAGTAGACACTTCCATTATTAGAGGAAGTGTCTCCTATTAACTAAGTTTTTGAGGAGTCTGTAAAAAGGAATGTCATAAAAATTGCTAAAATGTTCATGAAATGCAGTGACTGCAAATACATAGCTACCAACTTTTTACCAGGTCAAGTTGGGAGAGTATAGCCCGACTTTCGAAAAGTTAGTAACATGTGATACCCTTTTATAATTATGTACTTATTTCAAGCAAACAAGCATTGTGTATTTTTTTAAATAAATCTGCACTCTTAAGAATTGAACCTCAGTGGTTAAAAAATGGGGCGATCCACTGGAAACTTTTACCAAAAAATTAATGGAAGGAATGTCTGTCGGTATACATGCTGCAGAGTACAAACTCCTCTTGAGAAACGATGTATTTCTCTTGCCAGGCAGTAGACAACTGCACTCATATATATCACAATGACTACAGAAAGAGGTTGCCTTCTTTATCRTTGGGCCAGTTTTTACATTTATGTTTGTTTCCACTGCATTGCATGTATCAAACGTTGACATTTTAAAATAAGCCACCTATAAAGGTAGAACAAGGAAGTCAAAAACCAGGATATATTTTCTTTTATTTGAGAAGTCCAGCCTGTGATGCAGCCAGTAGGTGAAGCAGCTCTGTGGTAGCATGTGTTGTATAAAGATCAAGACAAACTCTGGTACAGGATGTTGATGAAAAGTTACTGAGACGCGTGTACATGACCTCAATAAAGCACTTCTGTGAGTCAAGTAATATAAAAGGTATTGCAAACTTAAAACTTTTTTCTCCTGGGGCTCAACATATAAAAGCAGAGGTTTGCCCTCGGGTGGTATGTGATTGCCGGATATGGAGTAAGAAAGACTCAATTAAACCAGCCTGAGGACTATCTTGCTGATCTTACGGCATCTCCCTAATAAACTGTTAAGGTTCATGTATCCTTAAGCCTTGACTGCTTGCCCTAACTAGTTCTGTCTTAAATGGTATCGAGTATTGAAGAAATTGAAGGCTGTATGGAATTCATATCACTGACACATGATATAACTTTCTAAACAACTGCCTTTAATGAGTTTAAATTAGTTTAGATTTTAGCCAAATGATGCTATATTGCTTAGAATGGAGAATTTAACTAGTCATGACAGTAAAAAAAAAAAAAACAAAAAACAACAAAAAACCCTCACTTCCACCTATAGATGAATTTCAAGATTAACTCATCCCATTTCAGTGAATGTCCTTCTSTTCAGTGAGAACATTTTGTTCTATCCAAGGAATAATCTCCTTCAGTAAATTCCTGTATTTTAGGCATATATTCTCACACTCACACTTGCTTACATGGTGAGGAAGCATTTCATCCTGTATGCCTTGTGTACGGCCAGGCAGCAGAAGCTCGCATGTTTTTTATACGCTCAAAACCGACGTTACAGTTCTCTGTCATTTAAAGATTAAACTTTGCATCAGCAGACTAGGTTGCTTTAAGAGGCAAAGTGTCTAACCTTGTTCAAAGGGAAAAAAATCTAGGACAAATTATGCTTAAAACTTTAAGGTATCAGTGTAGCTTAAAATACTGTAGATACCGCATTTCTGTGGGGAGAGCGAGAAAAGGTTGGACTGCATGGCTGACTGAGCAGCTCTAAACTTTGTCCTGTTGGAAACTATGTTTAGGCACATGTTTTGGACCAAATCCATTCCCTACATTAAGACTAGTGTCACACAGGATAACATGGTACTGATTAATCATCTCTTGCCTTTTCACAGCATCTTGCACTTGAAACTCTTAGATTGATTAAAGTCTGTAAAGCAATCTTCCAAATTTCCAGAGTTTCCAATGCTCCACTGGGAGCTGYGGCTAGAAACCACAATGAGAGACTGCACTCTTGAATCAGCTCTGTTATCTGGTAAAATTACTGAATGTTTGCCCGAAGGAATCTTCCTGAGCATATATTGTCCCATTTATTTTCAGAATATTCCTAAAATGACCTAGCTCAGTTTTCCAGGTAGCTCAATCCTGAGTCCTGGGAAAATACTTCATGTGATACACAGTCCTTTCTTGTGAGGAATTCCTATATGGTGCTTTCAAGACTGAGAATACAGGTGAAAAGGGGGCATCACTAAAGTAATAAACATCCTTGATCTAGTTAGAAATTGGGATTGGGGAGAGTCATAATTTCTCTTTATATTTCTAAGTTTCCGCAAATTAAAATACGGAAACATTTAGKCGTTTGTTGCCAAGTTCTTTCTTGACAAACATGATTTCCACTGACCTTTTGAGGAAGGGCTAAGAACCCTGATGAGCAAAGCAAGGCACAGACGTAGAGTGGGAAAGTKGAATTATAAAGATGTCAATAAATTTATTACTAAGTCAGTCAGAAGCATTCAATGASCACAAAATGGACAGTTCCTTGGGGTGTCACAGTAAGATATATAAATTAACAGGACACTGACACCTAAATCAGCACAATATCAAGAAGTCAAGAAAAAGGGGGGGGGGGGGAAGATGGATTTTTGTTTTGTCAACAAATACAGAAACAGGAAGGCAACAGAAGATGTGAAGACCAACAACAGCTTTTATAATTGCCTCAGGAACAAAAGGTCTGTGAGAGACTGCTTAAGCCAAGGGGAAGTTCCTCACAGAAGATATAGACAGTGCTGGGAAAAAAAGCAGTTTCTTTGCCTCGATATTCACCAGGAAGAACAGGGGCAAACCTGCCAGAACTATAAGAATTTTCCCAGAAAGAAAAATGAAAATGTCCAAAAATCAAGGCAGCCACAGCAGCTGGCATCATTCTTTAATTAAAATAACAATAACAAAATAATTATAGAGCTGCTCCGAAGGACTGGTAAGTGCCAAAAACTACATGTGTATTCCCCCAGCACAGTACATGCCCTATGCCTGCCCTGCCTCCATTAAGTGCTGCTGCTTTTTTTCTATTTCCTTTCCTTCCCTTTCTCTTTTCCTCTCCCTTTCCTTTTTCCTTTCCCCTTCGTTTTTCTTTTTTCTCTTTTCTTTTCTTTTCTTTTCTTTTCTTTTCTTTTCTTTTCTTTTCTTTTCTTTTCTTTTCTTTTCTTTTCTTTTCTTTTCTTTTCTTTTCTTTNCTCTCCTCTCCTCTCCTCTCCTCTCCTCTCCTCTCCTCTCCTCTTCCCTCTCTCACTCTTTTTTTTATAAGTCTTCCTTCTGCTTCATTTTCTCAGGGTCTCCTTTGCTTACCATGCCTTCTTCTTCATACTCAGTGCATTTAGAAGATGCTGAACTCGACACTCAAGGTCAGCATCCTCCCTTACCCAGACTGAGCTTATCTCAAAGTTCTAGGGGCCCAAAAACCCCTGCTGTATTACATCCATAAAGAAAAACTGCAATGGCAATGTGTGCCTGATGTTAGGGAGAAAATAGAGGGACAATCAATGCAAAATTCACAACTGAAGACTGGATTAGGTTAATGAAAAGCGGCATCAGATTTTACTGCTGCTGTTGCTCCTGGACTGGCAGTCATGAAAAATGGGATTACAGCACATGAGTTAGGTTGGCCTGGGCATGTAAAAAGAGAGCATGTTTTCTGCTTGGTACATCAACTGAGTTTGGATAAAGCGCTGTGTGGACTGATGTTTTTGAAAGCATCAGCATGGAACAAAAGGAAATTTTAAAACTGTGGTGGGGATGCTGCAGCCGCTCGCGACACGGTGCTGGGWAGGGTGGACGGGCAGCTCGTGGGGTTCCTGGGAGCACGGCTGGGGCACTGCCCGCCTCCGCTGCCCGGTTGGAGGCCCCTGGCCTYGACCGAGTCTGCAGCCTTGCCCAAGAATTTCCACATCGATCCCGTGGCTCATTTTCCAGGAGAATAACTGTTATCTTAGCGCTCTTYTAAAGTCTTAAAAGTTAAGAAAGGTTCTGCTAAATCTGTAAGTTGCTTCACTGTCTGTTTTACTGAAAATGGGCTCTTTAATCCTTAACAGAAATATTTTAACCAGGAAATATATTTTTTTCTTTTTTTTTTTTTCTTTTCTGTCTTTTAACTATTYGTTAGCACAGCCAATCTCCAAAGAGGAATTAATTCTTTCTATTCTTTTCCTCGGAAATCAGATGAAGATCCTTCAGTTTTTGAAATCTGAAATGCTGCTCTTTGACATTTGTTTGGCAACTGAGAAGGGCTGGTTTCAAAACAGCATCTTAGAGGTGAAAGGCTACATATCCTGTTAGTGGGAAAACTTTCATCTATAAAAGCAATGGTGGTTTTTGGGAGACTAGAGAATATCTGACATCAGGAAAAGCCTTTGTGGAGCACCCTCTAGTAGCAGAAATGCAGCCACCTTGATTTAAAACTTTTTTTTTTGACGGTGAAATCTAAAAATGGAGTGGGACTGAGTTATAAYTTACGTGCAGGAATCGTGACAAATGACAATTTATATGAGGAAATGGAAGTGCTTCAGGGACTGAGTTCCAAGGCAAGCTTGTTGCCTGGAAGGGATATGAAGCCATGCAATAGTCAAATAAACCAAGATATTTTTTAATAGTGTCCAGTGGAAAAAAAAAAATAGTAAATAGCAGAAGTACAACAATACCTGATGTTTGCTTGTATTTAATATACTGGAGAAACTGCTGAACAGTTTATCCTTGCAAATATGCTATGTCTAGGATGTTGTAAAGATCAGGAAAAATATGTACTAYTGATTACCTTGCCTTTGAACCAACTGCCTAAGCAGCCTGCAGAAATATCTGATTTATTTTGTCCTGTTTGATTTCACATTTTCCAAATATTTGCTCTTGAAACAATTTGCTTTATTAAGCTTTGTCTTGTTTGTTTCCCTTCTTGCTCTGTTTTTCTCTTCTCAAGCAGCAGGAACTAAACTACACTGCAGTCTGCTGRGGATCTCTCTGCAGAAGCCTGAGCTGATGTAGCTGGTCCATGAAGGAGCTTCTGGGTGCCACTTGTCTGGCACGAAGTGCCTGCACAGTCATTCGCCACTCTTTCTTCCAGGTCTTGGCAGAAGCTGGGACCCTGCATCTGCACCAGATGAGGCCAGGCATGGGTGTCCAGCCTGCTGCTCTGTGTTCTCCAGATTGCCGCTTTCCTGTGCACAATCTCCCATCACTTCTGGGTCACTGGGGTGTTTCTTATTCTTATTATTATTATTATTATTTTATTTTTTCCCTCTCAACACATGGTTTTCCTGCTAAACTGAATAGACATGGCTAGGAAGTTCTGCAGCAATTTTCTAATGACAAGATACTTTTTTTTTTTTTCCCCCCCCAATCCACATTTGTTGCAGGAATGTTTCAACAGGCTTCCCACAGCCTAATGGTTAAGATCATTAGGCTGAAAAGGACCTGGACATAACCAGAGGCTAGACAGACTGCATGGCCATGTTCCTTGAGGTGACCAAGTTACACTCATGTGCAGCTTCTGATAAAAGACCCCTTGATTTCAAGCACCTGCCCTGAATCAATCAGGGTAGAGATTTAAATCAGGAGACTCWTCTATCTTTATAATTTATTTCTCAAGGTGAGTGCCCTGTGTGTTTGCCCCCACCTCTAAGGGATCCCCATCACATATGAAATCCCTAAGGAAACAAGAACACCGCAGAAACATCCATGCGTTTGACAGAGTGGCAAGCAGAGCCCAGCAAACCCTTCCTTTCCCAATAACGCATTTTTGCTACCACCTAGTGGACATAAGCAGGCCTGACAAAGCAGACCTCTGTAGAGAAGGGCACGACAGTCACCAGGAAAAAAGACCCTTCATGTACAGGAGGTGGCTCTGAGTTTCTTTGCTCTGAGATTTTGATTTTCTCTGCCCYGGCCCTGCTGCTGTCACACAGTGCAGCGCCCGCGGGCAGCCCACGACCTGCTCCTCTGTGGGGACTCCACTTGCCACGGTGCCAAAAGCATCTGCGGCCGCTCTTGGGGCACCCCGAGAACCTCAAAGGTCCCGGGTACTGCTTGCACTGAAGGAARGGCCAGCGTTGTCTTCTGCCCCAGCGCTGGCTTTCACGGAGAGGTGAGAGGAGCCTTCACGCAACGATCTGGACCAAACAACTGCCACTCTGCTCAGAAAATACAGCAGTAACCTGTCCGCATGGCTCAAAGGTGTGGGTTGAACCCAGAGCCTCGTCTTACAGCATACAAGACATGTAAGGTACACAGTTGCGTAAAGCAATCCCTGGTCCAAAGGGATCCCCTCCCAAGGAGGTGGTAATACAGGAACTGAAGAGAGGTAAAATAGAGCTGAATTATAGTGAACCTGGACATACGATATACATGGCTGTATAAGCCCCAGGTAAAAGAGTAGTAAATTTAACTGTGTAGCAGATGCCACTTTGTTATGCCAGTGGTTTCTTTAAGGGATAAGCAYAGACCCTGAACCGAGAGATATGTCCAGTGGTCAGCCTTAGGCCTGCGCCTTGCCCACACGGTACCAATGCAGGTGCTTGCTGAGCTCTGTCTCTGCAGCCCTCTGCATTCCCAGCTCATGCCCTCTGAGACCATCATCAGTCCCGGCCTGTCGATTCCCACTGGTTTTGCTGYCTTAGTGCACACTAACAAACCCAGGCAGTGACAGCACGGCTCAAAAGCAACGCTGGGATAATTATGCTTGTTCTTTTCTTAGTAAAATTCTGTTTCATATTTACCGTCAGTATTTACTTTGCTCTTAACTACTTAAAATCTCTTCACTCAAGTATGTGAGTACTAATACCCAATTCTAAAACCACTACCAGCAAAACAGCTTGTTTTAATGGACAAGACTATTTCTCATGGTTTCCATTTGAAGTCTTCATACTGATTTTTTTTTTTAAGGGACAGAATATGGAATTTCCTTTGAAAAATAGCAGTTGTAAAACCYAAAAATGAACTCTGAAATCCCTCTAATGAAAGAGACATTAAACGTACAGGAAAACTATCCATTTTTGGCTTAATACACTACATAATGTTCCCAAATAACAGGATTTTCTTGGTATTGGTCCAGAGCTCCCTTTTCACTGTCCCACGTTTGGGAGCCCCAGATGCTTTTGAGTAAATAACAGCGAGTAAGTCCAGTGTATATGTCACGTTGTTTGGGAGTAGGGGTGATAGAAAAAGGAAAACAATCTGGGATTTATCAGACAAATTGTACAGCAAATGAGCACTCCTCAACACATGCATCATGAAAGAATCTCTGTATATGGGAATTCACTGCTGTTTTATAACCTACTCACCCCAGAACCACAAACATATGCGCTTTCCTGAAGGGCAACTGGAGTGAGGATGGGGTACAGTGTGTTCATTTTATTCATTTACTTCATGGGAGTTGTGCTTTAGACCCTAACCTTGGAATTAAATTCCTTCAGCCTGCTGTAATCAACCCTCAAATAAGGATTCTGCAGATTTGTGTCAGTCGGACACATTTGTAACAGGAGAAAGGGAGATGTAATCCCAAATTGTATTCTGCAGATTTCCAATGTTAATTAAGTGAATGAGAGAAGACTAAAGAACATAGTCACTTGGGCTCATCATTCAGAGGGTGGGTTTTGTGAAAAGAATATTAAATTCCATTTGTAYATGGTGAAAAACAATTACTGGAAGAATAAATTTTGAAAGGTAAATCATAAGATTTACATAAGTGGGTAGCGRTAGCATCAATTTAAAATTTCAGGTCTTTGTATATCCTAAAAGGTCTGAATTTTTAAATACTTAATGCATTTACAAAGAGCAGAAAAAGAAGACATAATCATAGACAATTATATTTTTTCTAATATGAATTAAAAATTATGAAACAAATATTCTGGCAGCTTTTAATTCAAGCAACTGAGCTTTAAGGTAGTCATATAAAATGACAGCAGAGGGTGCTATCATTTCTCTGTCAATTTATTGTATTGTATCATGACTGAATCCCGGGCTCTCTTGTCTCTTGTACTAYAGGAGCAAGAATCCTGAAAAAAAAATCCTGATCCTGAAAAGAGTCTGAAATTCAGTGACCTCAGCTGGGAGGGAGCTAGAACACATCCATGGGGSAGCAAAACACACACTAACACTGTGTGTTAAGGGCAGAACTCCTACACACAATGACTCCGCAACAAGAAGGGTTGGTTTGGTTTTACAAAACTAAAACATGAAGAATTCTGTTGTTGCCTGGTTAAATAGAATCATAGAATCATAGAATGCTTAGGGTTGGAAGGGACCTCTAGAGATCATCTAGTCCAACCCCCCTGCACACGCAGGGTCCCCTAGAGCATGTGGCACAGGGTGATGTCCAGGCGGATTTTGAAGATCTCCAGAGAAGGAGACTCCACCACCTCTCTGGGCAGCCTGTTCCAGGGCTCTGTCACCCTCACTGTTAGGAAATTCCTTTGCAAATTCCTGTGGAACTTTTGGTGCCTCAATTTGTGGCYGTTTCCTCTAGTCCTATCACTGGCCACCACTGAGAAGAGGCCGGTCCCATCCTCCTCACTCCCTCTCTTAAGGCATTTATATACACGGATTAGCTCCCCTCTCAGCCTGTCTTTCCTCTAGAAAGGTAAATGGCAGGCCTGTTCACATTAGTCTTTAAATATTTCTAACTCATGATTTCACTGCCTGTYTGCTTCATTTCAATGCCCTTACTGAACGGCCCAAACAGAAATGACGGGATAATACATGCTAAATGGTTGCAATGTCCTGCCTGTGAAAGCCACTTACTCATCCATCAGAAGCCCTGACRAAAGAATATACTGTATCCTTTACTGTCCTGTGAGCTAAATAAATGAACTAGAAGTTTTTGATCTTTTCTCATATGAAAGCTCAACTTAACCAACCTATAAGAAACATCAGTATTTTGAAGGTTGTTTTGGGGTTTTTTTGCCTCCCTCTTGAAGACTGGTTATCCAAAGCATGGTCTACATGGCCCCAGTCAAGTGGAGTACTCAGAATCTGGTCTAATTTCACTGCAGGCCAGACACAAAGTCACACGCTGAACGGCTGCAATGCTGAGTGTCTTTCAGGATTAGCCCAAAAACGTCAAACCRCCACCCAGAGTCCATACAGCCATCAAAGGCAGACAGCACTCTGCACACTTGTTAAACCAGAACCAGTTAAAGTCAGATGTGAGCCCTAAATCTAGGCACTTGGCCACATTCCACTTGATTTTTTCTAATGTTTCTGAAAGAAGCTAACCTTATTCAAGTTCTAGTTGTTCTCTTTGTGTAGTCTCTCTTCTTTTAGAATCCCAGATGCATTTGGTATGAAATTTGTGGCAAATACATACCATATCATAATTATCAGTTCAATTATTAATCTGTACCTATAGGCAAAACCATTTTTTCCCAGCTTTCAGCAGTTAATAATGATCCTGTTTCACAAGCTTTTATAGACTTAGGACTTATTTACATCTTGTTTCTCTTTTCACCATTTGTCTCATGTGCATTTTGCTTCTTGACCTTTATTCCATTTATTAGTTCAAATGTTGGCATGAAAAATACTCTGTCTCTGAGAACAGCAACCTATTGACTTTAACCTACAAAACGAGACCCCATCTTCCTGAGAGCTCTCTACCACTACTGCACTTCTTACGTCACACACACTTCCGTTCCAGTGTTTCCTTTGCACCGAGAGGAATTTTTTTTTTCAGGATTTCTTTTTTTATTGAAAAGAAAAAGCGAACATTTGGGAATAAGATCCAAAATAGTGTGTAATCACCTATACTAGATCTTCTTCAACTGAAGTTTCTAGTAGGCCCTTACTTTGGTTAGATGAATTGCTCCCTAAAATTTAACTTGATCTGCTATGACAATTATGAGACCCTAGATGAACCATCCACGTGCAGTCACCTAAACATGACTTGGACAGAATTTAGGTGCTACAATCCAAGGCAACCATGCATAAAACCTTTGCCCAAGTGACGAGCCAGGTTTTGCCTAGAGAGCTTTCTCGGGTGCTCCTATACATTCACCAAAGTGCTCTCATCTTAACTAAGCAAAAAAAATTAGTGTAGCATATTGCTAGAAACCTYGTTTGGGCTTCACAGATTGCTTATCCCTAGGGTTATGGCGTGGTGCCAATCTGGTATATGGGTGAGATAGCTGACAGCTCTGGGTTCAGTAAAGAGCATGAAAGTAATGGTCACTTTGCTGAGAAAATCAGTAAGCGCTTGGGGAACTCTGTGCTGATYGTGGTGTCCATGTCTTGTATGATGATGTAACAGCTGGACTGTTGCCCCCATAGGGGCTGTACTCATCATGTGTGATGTTACCCAGTAAACCTCAAAAAACTTTCATATGTTACCAGGTAGTTCATGGCCAAGCTGCTACTGCAGTCAGCAGAAGTCATTCGGACAGCTTGGAAAGAAGTATTCGGCACATCAAGTGTTTGAATAGCAATTTTGGTGTGYGTTTTTCTAGGTCATGCTGAAACATTAAAGATTTCTTGGCAGATTGGCTATTTTTTTTTCCTGTCTTTGAAAGGATTTGGGCAGTACCTGCCCTTTAGCCTTTCACGACRTGTTCTGGCAGAGCAGATGTGACTCTAGCAGTAAGCATCACAAATATTCCTAGTGTAGGTCCTTGTGGCTAAAAGGTGAAGATATGTAAGAATTGGCAGAGGCTGTAAACCCATGGTATTGCATTACAATCTGACAAGTCTGCCAARTATAAAAGTTTTGACTTTTTTGTCCTATTATGTGTATAGATATGTATTTTTTTAAAAAATTAGTTCACTTCATTCACTTAGAGCTAAAGAGGGACAGGATTGCCATGAGCTCTCACTGTTTCCCACATTCTGCTGAGTAACCAGTTGGAAACATGAAAYAGCATTTAGCCCTAATGCCTCAAACATCTATCTCAGGGGCACAGGTGCTGCATCCTACAGTTGGGTTGTTTGTTGGGCAAATTACATCCACGAGTTGATCAACCAGCTTGATGATGACACCAGCCGGTTGCGACGTACACTGTCAAATAAATGTGAGTAGAGCATGGTACTTTTGAGCGATTTGCATCATCAGAGGAGGAAGAAATGTGAAAGCACGAGAAAAGGTTGTCTCGAGGCCCTTGGGGCATTCCTCTCTTCTGAAAAACAAACCCATCCCTTGTGTTTATGTGAAACTGACTTTACAAAATTAATTGACTGTTAGTCTACATGAACACTGAAGTTTGTGATGGCCTCTTAAATAATGACTGCTGAACAGTGACTGCGTGCAGGGGGTTAATTTATTGCTTTGTTTTCCTCTTTATCCTTTACTTGTTTTATGGGRTACAGCATTTTTTTTAAAGACTGATAGATTTGAGGGAAATAAGTTGAACCAGAATTCAGAACTAGAGTTGGATTTAAGGATGTTTTCTCACACTCTCTTTATTTCCTTTTCCCTGTCTGTAATGTGGAATATGAAAGCAATAGTTCTAGTTAACCGTATTGCTACATGTGGAATTGGACTATTCTGGTTAGGTTCTRTGGAAACACAGAAAAATATTCATCCTAAGCCCAAAGAGTCTCATGCACAGCCAACCCCACAAAAGTGCTTTGGTAGTTAGTTTTCAAAGTACTTTTTAAACAAAACGTTGAGAAGATTTTACTGCTTCAACACAACATACCAATGGTGATGGACAGAAGCACCAAATTAGCCTTCCCTCCATGTAAGTAAACTGTGGAAAATTTCACCTGGCAGCTGTATTTTTTCCCACTCTTCGCTATTTGATGAAATTATATTCTAACCTCTAAAGTTYTGTAACAATTTTCAAAACTTTGACTGTTTTAGCATATCAAAGTTATGAATATAACAGCAACRGTCCTAGCATCTCTGTTTATAGGATGTTATCTTCCAAAGTAATAAAATCCACTAAGTATCTGACATCTACAGATGACACTGTACTAGTAAAGGAATATTTACTGCATTCTTTTCCTCAAATGGAAATTTTCTATGAAATTATAAGTAACTTTTCAGATAGCTGGGATGGAAACATTAATAATTCTGCTTTGCCTGGCTTTTAATGTGTTTAAACACAGAATATTTCATCATACAAAGCAGTAATGTGCTAATATCTAAAAGCCTTTTAGCATAAACTGTTGAACACACAAATATACACATTTTGAAACCATGCAGACATGTCAATTTTTTCAATAACTCGGAACTTAATCTAATGTAATAGAAGGAAAGAAAGAAAGAAAGGAAAAAAAAMCTTCCTTTATCTCTAAATGCAAAGTACCCAAAGGCTCTTATTTTGGGACCAAAAATTGGTGACTGTGTTTCACAAAGGAAGTGTCTTTTCTTTGCAGTTTAGAACTGATTAGTTAATGGACATGCAAAAAGGTCTGTATGGAATTAGACAAGAGGGAGACTGTGCAGTCCAATCTACTTTGTGCATGTTCTCCCAGGATCTCAACAACTAAAGCTAATGCTCCCTCAGCTCCATCAAACTCATTAAGCCAGGTCATTATGTTAATAATGGGCTGCCTTTCCGCCTGCATTTATGGCACTTAGCAAGTCAGTGCATGCGGGTGCTTTGTGTCGTTCATGAAGGAGAAAGCTCCTGCCAATGAATTAGATTAATCCATCAGGAGAATTAATGAGACTTGGTTACCATTGATACATCTGAAAACTCTGCCACGCACAAATTCGACTTGAATAGATACCTAAAGCTGTAGGAGGCAGCAGCAGTCCAAAACATTTGGCATAGCTCTGTCATTTTACTATTGAATAAACAGGTTGCTGATGCTRAAGTGTTTCCTACTCATAATGGTGGCAAAACCCAGCCTATCTAGATGTTGCGTAGCTCACTCGGGTTGGTATTTTGCCAGAAATAGTTCATATGCTTTCTGTCGTGTAAGAAGAAGTCCCCACAAATTAGTTTTCAGTTTTCCTGCTACGAAAAGGGGGTGGAAGCATCTGAGGTGATTGAAAATTACTTCAAAAACAAAAAGAATATCTGTAATTACCAATAAATAAATAAATAAATAAATAAATAAAAGACACTTTGTGCATGGTTGAAGTAGATCTCTTATTTTGTCTTCTTTTTTTAGCTGGCTGTGTGCCATGTTCAAGCTACAATGGGTTTGGATGTTCCCACGTGCGGCGAAGGTAGTCCCCTAGGCCTGGGATCACTGGATGAAGGCAGGATACCGAACCTTGCCAAGATTCTTCTGCATTTTAAGCACAAAAATGTAATGAAAGGTTGATAGTTGGAATAAAGGAAAGGTTTCTAAAGTGCTGAAGGAGCTATATGTAAAGAATAAATTTTCTTCTTGGAAAAGACAAATGTGCATGTGGACTTCTCTGTGTTATGGGATATAACAATTGTTTTACCATAAAACAGAATAAAATACAATTTTTWAAAATTATTTAAACTGGTTTTCTCCCCAAAAAATAATGAGTTCTAGACTTTCATTTACCAGGAATGAACATCAATGATCTATCAAAAACATCCAGCAATTCTCACAATTAATTATTGGTTACATAGCTGCAGCAAAGGGGTGACTGACTCTTCTCATAGTCTTGCACCTGAAAACGACTGATATAGATTTGTTTTTACATAAACACTGAGAAAAGCACTGAGCTACTCAAGAGTTGCAGAGAAGTAAAAAAATAATAAAAAAATAAATAATCTTCCCCCTAAACTCTTACTTCCAAAGATAGGATTTGGCAAACTATCCAGACCTTTGTAAATATTGGATTAGGGAACAAATTGTCCAGATGTTTTATTAAACAAACAAACTCAACCGAATATCTATTCATTGTAATTGTTTAAAAACAGGATATACCGAAGTTATTTAAGACTTCATGGATGCCAATTTATTTAGGTGCTGATCTGCTTTCTAACACTTGTTTACAGACGAGGTTACTGTAGAGCGCYGAGATTTCAGCGGCATGATTAACGGCAATTCCTATGTGTTTCCTAACAGTACACTGATAGTTCAATGCAGTTATAAAACAGCTACTTGGCTGTCTGACAGCAAATATATAAATTCTGAATTCTTGATAGCGTATGAATCACTGGATGTGGCTTGCAAAGCTGGAACTAAACTCAGGTGTAACCAGTAGTGTCACTACTGACACATGCGGAACATGACATGTGGAATGGCCCGTTGCCTTCTGGAGGAGTTGCTTGCATGCACAGTAATGCCAGAATCCAAACGAAAGACATCCCTTGTGCATGCTGTCTTAAAACATTTTCGTCTGTTATTTCAAAATCAAATTTCTACAACAAAGACCAAAAAGAAAAAATCCCTTCTTGTGACAGTTGSTCTGCAAAGTCTGAAGGTTAAAAGTTATTTTGAAACTGAGCATAAAATCGGCATTTGAAAAATGATTTAGCTAGGGAAAAAAAAAAAAGAACTCTTTTTTCCCCCACATTAAGATAGCTCGAGAACACCCCAGCTGATTTCTGTTGGACTCCTGATCTATTCACCTCTGAGCTGACACGTGCATGGGACGTCCTGCTCCACAGGTCACTTCTGAGGTAACTGCCCGTAACCGCCATCGGCTCCGCGGGGCGACCCGAGCCGCTCCGGTAACCGCTACAGCGGGAGAGCAGCGCGGACCTCGCTCGAGGGGCCGGGGCCGGTTTCCGCACGCAAAGCCCCGTTTTCCAGCTGCGACGGGGGTCGCTCAGGGACGGTGTGCCAGGCCCGCTCTGCAGCGGTTAACGCTCGCCTCAGCAGCRGGAAGGGCTGGTGGCAGCGCGCCCTTTGCCGCTGGTGGCAGCGCGCGGCTCCCGATGCCGGGACCGGCAGGGTCCGGCTCCTGCTAGACTGCGGTCATGGGCCACGCAAACGGGGCCATGCCGGCCTTGTTTGCTCTGGAGGCTTTTTTGCCTTTTTTTTTTAACTTTCTCCCCAAGATGATGTTGAATGAACCACTGAGATACAGGCAGAGAAAAGGTGAGGGTTTGGCGCTGGGTTTCGGCAGCGTGAAGCCTTCCAGCCCGCCCCGCTCCGTTGTGACCGGACCCGCTCTGCCCCGGCCGGACCCGATCGGACCCGGCAGAACCCACCACGCCCCAGCCGGACCCAC
>PTEX01000058.1:3949537-4084840 GCA_003342815.1 Eudromia elegans
CGGGCGGCGCGGCGGCGCGGCGCGGCGGGCGCTGCTGTGGGGCGCGCTGCTGGCGCTGGCGGCCGCGCTGGGGCTCGCGCTGCCCTTCGGCCTCCTCTCCGGCCTCTACTGGATGCACGCGGCCACGCGCGGCCCCGGCGAGCGGCGGCGCGGCGAGCTGAGCGCCTACTCCGTCTTCAACCCGGGCTGCGCCGCCATCCCCGGCACGCTGACGGCCGCGCAGCTCGAGCGGGAGCTGCTCCTGCGGCCCGGCGGCGGCAGGTAGCCCGGGACGGGGCCGGGGGAGCCGGGGGGCCGCCGCGGCGCCGCCTCTGACGCGCCGCCCGCCCGCTTCCCTTGGCAGCGCCGGCTAGAGGCCTCGCCGCGGAGGACGGAGGGACGCGCGGGTGGACGTGAGGTGGCGGCAGCGCCACGGGCGCTGTGCACGCGCCCCTGCTGCTGCTGCTGCTGCTGCTGCAAAGATCCGGTTTTCATGGAAACTGCCTGTTCGGTGTCTTATTAGAGCTTTCGTCACCCGAAGGATGCGCTAGTTGCTATCCCCGGCGGGCGCCGCGTGGGGAGGAGAGGGGAGCTGGCCGTCATTCTGGAGGAAGAAGTGGCTGGGGTGGATGTGCAGCAGAGAGGGAGATGCTGGGGGCTCCGGGGTGGGGGTTTGCCCTGCCGTGGAGTTGAGCCCTCCTGTGCCACTGCACGGGTGACAACATCCATCAGCATCCCATAGRCTTGTACCATCCACTAGCATTTCCACGACGTTGCTTTACATAAGGCATATAACTGCATTAAACCAAGTCATTAATACTGAGTACAGTACAGTAACCCAAGGCAGCGCTGTTYATCAAATTTAATGGGACTAGGAAAAGAACACTAGTTCAGGGCACAAGGAAAACAGCTTTCCACGGCTTCTGCCATTCGTCTGTTTTGTCTATTACTGATGCTGTTCAAAGCCAAGCACAGAATTCTCTGGTTTGCAGATCCTCCACCGCCATCTGATCAAGATGCAGGTCACAACGGAGTCCTGATGACCTTTGCCTCTAAAGAAATAGCAAGTTACATTTCTTTTTCATCAACATAGCCTCTGCAGGCTCAGAGGTGTCTTTTTATTGGTRATAAAGCCACAAATACAAACCTTTCTTTCCTTGAAAGAACTGTAAATCACTAGTTTATCCATTCTTGGAARGTATCTTGCTATGTACTGAGTAGGAAGTTGTCTGGCACTGTTTAAACAAGTGACACCAGTGAGTGATGGAATTTTGAGTTCCGGCTTTATTCACAAGAATAAAAATATACATCAACGTAATGCTTATGTGGAGTTGGTAGTCTGACATCTACAGTTGGACGTCATGAGTGTTTCTTTAAACAAGGAAATACATGCAAATAAATATTAAATAYAACATTCATGAAATTATAAATCTTTATAGCAGCGAGAATGGATAAGTTTTCATTTGCTATAAACTTAAGTTACATAACCTGCAAGTGAATTTATAGACAGTGGAATTCAATGCTTTTTGAAAGAATTTACASAATAAGTGAGCATGAAGCTGCAAGGCACAAGACACAAACATTCACACAGTTCAKCTGTTCCAGTGCTTTGTGTTGCTTTACTTATTTCATGCTACTCAGAAATAAACACACGAGAGAAATCCTGAAACGGASGCATCAAGACTAACAATATAGGCCTGTAAAAGGTTTTTTTTTTCTGATGTAGATCTCAAATACATTAACTATTAGAGGGGGATGGAATTCCTTTTACTGAATTGCTTCATAAGTACTTGAAGGATATTTTAAAAGGTTTGAAGAAATAATGAGAACTTAATCAGGAAGAAAAAAAAAAGCTAATACATCCTGCCTGGCCAAATGCTTGGGTTCTAGCAAGCCATCAGTTTAAAGGATAAATGTCCTGTCTGGTGCTGGAGCTATTCCTTGTGGATGTGAATCCCCTAATTCTCAAGTAACTGGGAGGAACAAGAAGAGCCTACCAACTCAAAAAGAGTTTAAATTGCTGAAAGAAATCTTTTTGACAACAATTAAGTGCAGATTTGCTTCCACACATAAAAAGGACTTCTGTTGTCCATTCCTATGTCTGTCCTCTCCAATTTATGATGAATATTTTTATATATTGAATAGAATAGTAAACTATTTTCCAGCATGTTAGTGATTTAAAGCACTTTTGTAACTTCCTGTTGCCACAGAAAAACTATAAACTTGTGGACAGAGCTGCACAAGTAGCAGAGACTTGTCTCAGGTTTGCACACAACTAAGCAGGGCCCAGGAAAAGCAGCACCCACTCTTGAATATTCATGAGTGGACTTACTCCCTCCAATGTGCACTATTAAACAGATGTTGTTATCATCTATCATGCTCCCTTTTCACCTACCAGTGATTTTAATTTTATCAATGTCTTCCTATTCAAAGCACTTAAAGATAAATGTTAAAAAAACATGAAGTATACTCTCTACATTCAGGAAGCTAGTGAATTAAAYTGCAGGACAGCAGTCAACGTACATACACGTATGTAGTAGTCAGGGATTATATTAATGGTCACCACCCTACAGAGAAGCTAGTGATGAAATCTGCAGAAGAACCYGAGATGCTTCATTGCGAAGTCAGCTCTGCTACCGACACTATGAAGMTGGGGGCTGGAAGCCGCCCACGCCGCAATAAGCACGCTCAGCACGGATAAGCCACCCTGATTGCTGTGGTGGATTCTACAAACGTGTTCAGCTTTTCCCCCCAAAGCTCAGTTATAAGCACTACAGCAAAGTAAGGTAACCCTTCCCCTCTAGCTTAATTCCAATTTGATGATTACAAAACTAAATCACTCTGTAGGCAGTCTGGATTCTGCTACAGTGATTAAATAATTCCATGCAAAGCCATCTAGCTTCAGGCAGGCAAGATGTTAACTTGTATCCTAGAATATTCAGTGATTTCCCTGGCAGTGGAGGATATGAGTTTGAAGTCCTAAGAAAGACTTGAATATAACTTCCATCTCTGCTGATGAGTCCTTAACTGCAAGGTTGTGGAAGCTTCTGATCCCAGATGGGCTCTGGGCAGGGATAACTCTGCAAGCCAGTCTTTGCCTCTTCAGCCACAACGGGTTTCTGAATGACTAAGCTGGATAAAGATGGGTAACACTTGGTAGTCAGTGAGGAAATGTTCCAGTGTCCTCCTTGTAAATGTACTCTGACTTCTTTTCCCCAACATTAACTCTTGTAACCATGAGCAACAGTTAAAGGTCATAAGTAGATGCATTCACTGCAAGAGTCCTAGCAGTCTTAAAAAAAGAACTATTCTAAACTTAAGGGTATCCCCCTTTGCCTTTTTCTTTTTTCTTTTCTTTTCTTGGACATCTGCCAGGGAAGGAGAGGGAAGGCAGCCTTGCCACAAGAGGCTGGGAGCTGTTTCCTGTGCTGAAAGGACACCATTGAATTTGCCTGTTCAACTATGAGCAAATGATCATGCAGGTAYGTCATGCCTGGAGAAAACAGGGCAGGCTAGAGAAGAAACAAAAGTGAGAATACCCTGTAATATCTAATGCAATCTTTCCAAGTTGATGAAGTCTGGTCAGAGACACTGTGGCCACAAGCTAGCTTTGGCATGCCTGCATCCACAAGAAGCAGAGTGTAGCTTTGAAAGACAAGGTTGTTTTGGTTTACAAGTCATTATCTTGTCCCTGTTTACTAAAGCTAAAGGGCCATGCATGCAGGGAATACTTCCATCAGCATCGGTAGCGGATGTTAACAGAAGAGGGCCCTATTGGGCACCTGTTTTGAGGGCTTTGCCTCGTTCTAAAATGCAGCCTAAAAAGAGCATTTGGGACTAGGCACCACTGCCTGCTGCAGCTGTAGATCTTCAGGACTCGGGGTTCTTCACCTATTCAGAAAACAGGTAAGTGTAGTTTGAAGTTAGCACTTTGGGAAGCTCTTACTACAGAACTGATTCTTTCCTAAAACCCAGTGGTGTGCTAAGCTGGTGACAGCACCTTGCCCTGTYCCTTTAGAAACCTAAATGTATTTTTTGCCAATAATCATATTCTGTATCTTTGTAATTTAATCAGTCAATCACCCAGCTCGCCCACTCACAGTAATAAGCCATTGACCCTGTGGTTTCAAACCGGATCAATGCTATGCCTAAGTTTTGGACACCTGGAGGCCCTGTGTACAAATAGGAAGAAACTGTTAACTAACTTTAGACATGATCATTTTTCCCTCAGATGTGGTCATTAGATTAGCAGGTAGCTCTCCCTAGGAACCTTTGTCTACCTGCCTGCAGGCAAAGAGCAGCATACGCTTAAGTTTCTTGCTGGAGATGGCCTCTTTTGCACCAGTTCCTTGGGTATTTAAGGGTTTTCAGGTACATTGTACAGTTCATTTTWCACAATCCACTTGTAGAAATCCTAGCTGAATGTGGCCTGACAGGTGGCAGCGTAGACGCTGCTGCCCACGGTGCCTCCACARCTGATGCTGTTGGCTGGACACTTCAGCGGTTTCATACTGCTGTCCCTCTGGACATACAAATGCTCCAATCKCCAGCGCTCCCAGCTTTTCCGAAACTCCATCTGGACCTAGCACAAGCCAAGAAGGAAACGAAAGAAAGAAATAATCAGATCTGGAAATGATTCCTCTAGAAAAGTGCGAGAAAAAAAAATAAGCATATCACAACTTACGCTACTTACAAATGCTGGCAGCGCTTTAAGCCTGGAATATTATTGCTTCAGATTTTTTAATTATTAGCCCATCATAGGGTATTCCACTTTAAAAATAATGACAGCATTCACTTCTGCTTGTAGAAATAAAGTTCTGTAATGCTACACGACACCAGTGTTATTTTTTCCCTAAGGGTATTCTGTTGCAATACTGAATGTACTTCATGCCTTATTTGCACTAGAGTGTCTTAGATTATTTTGTTCTTTGAATATATACTTTTTTTTTTTAAATTTCATGCAAAATAAAGATTTATTCAGAATTGAAACTTGGACAATCTAACACATTCAAGATTTATATGCATTAAAGGATAAAATCATCATAGAATTCCAATTTCCTAAATAGGCAACAGAAAACCTTATCAAGTAAAAGGATAAAAGCAAATTATTGTAAAAATGCAGATATCTCCCCAAGTGGTATCACRCTAAGTGTAAGGTGACCATACAACAGTACTTGTGACAATATGGCTTGGCAGGCATATCTAGCAAGCCCACTTTGATAAATCAGTTCTTTATCATAATAAAATATGGAACCAGATCACAGTACCAGATGCTCCACACGCCAAAAAAGCACTCCATTTCTGCCCCTCTGTTTCTATGTCATAGAAGAGGTAATGCTTACATTTCTTGTTTTTCTTGAGATGATCTTCTTTCTGTGATTTTTTTTTTCTCTCCTTAAACAATTTTTATAATATCTTTTTTTTCCAAATACCATTTTTTTTTAAAGGTACAAAACATGCTCATCTAGTCACAGGCTCTGGGTTAAACATTGTAACCTCTGTACCATTTGGAAGTTTGTGAAGGGCTTTTGAAACTTCTCCAGCAGCAATAACAATTTAGATCTTCCTGTTCCACAGGCAAAGCTCTTGCCACTTGCCTAAAATAAGAACCTCCATTAGCTTTTAAAACATAAGGCAGAGGACATAAAATTGAACCTTATTTACTTTACTTAGAAGACRGCAGCAGTGCAACTATACTAATCAGTTCATGCGGTGTGTGGTTCACCTTGGAAGTAAGTTCACTGTGGGCCTCAAGCAAGCCTGCTCTGGAGAGCTCCTGTTCTGAGAGCTTCCTGTTCATTTTCCTCATAAGTGACCAGAGAGACAAATTCCTGCGTGGACCTGTCATCATACTCTGGCTGCTGAAAGCTTCACRCTCCAGTGAAACTTTCCAGAGACTCGGTACAGTACATATATAATTTTTCTCTCCTCCATTTTCATGAATCCAAGATGCAGCCTAAAAGACGGAGGGGGATAGAGTAAGATTTGTTTTGTGGATAAGGAGGCAGTTCTCAAGCAAAGAGGCAAGATCTCTTGGCATAAAAATTACCCTAGGAAGTTCTGTGTAAGGATGAGATGACCGTGTGATAAACTAAAGAGGGAGAAGGGATGCAAGAGCAGGATTCTCAAATCCCCTGAGAAAGGGGTGGATGTCAGTTCTTATGAAGGCTATTTTGAAAGAGCTAGGGGAGAGCTAGGAGAATCTGAAAAAAAAAAAAATAGAGAAATTAAAGGAGGAAAAAAAATCTCAAAGAGAGCAACCGATTGACTCAAATGCAKTAGGTGGGAAAGGATGATGAGACTCTGGTGATGAGTCTGAAATCTGTTTACAAAGGAGCTAAAGTTTGGCAGCCATCTCAATAAGGAAACAAGACCTGAAATGACGCAGAATASAGCTGGTAGAGGAGCGTGGTAGAGGGTAGGTACAGAGAACACTCAATTAAAAAAAGAGGAAGACTGGGCAGTAATTAAAAAAACAACTGGAGTCAGGACAGATTCTTTAAAGCTGTAAGAGACTGATATATACTGCCCTTGCAATAGGAAGGAGGCAAAATAGCAAGACTGTGGATAATGGAAGCTGAATCAGCCTAAACGTATTCTGGTAGAAAGCAGCAAAATCTCTCTGGTTAGAATATTTATCATAGAAAGCAACAGTAATTGCACAAAAACTGATGGTATTAAGCTCAGCTCATTTTTCAAGGAACAWTGGTGATAACAGGCGGTCTGATGARGCTCTGCAGTTTGCTTCAGAGCAATACTGGAAAAGATCCGAAATTCTTTCAGATGAAATAATATGGCCAGAGGTATTTTAATGTTCTTCCACGAGTAGATTCTACAAAGAGATATTAATATAWTTGCTAACTTCATTCTTGCTCTTGATCTGGCACCAAGACTTATAAAAACCTTTTATGCTAATATGGTTAACTCAGTGGGCCACAGACAAAAATAAAAATACATATATATATATATMTATCTCCATAGACYYTAGGCACAGAGGCCTATGGCACAGAGTCCAATAGATGAAAAACAGTTTGAAAAGCATGAATTTCCCATACAGTTTAGGACAGAAATAGAAAAGACCTAATCAGACTTTCAACTTCTTTACCTTTTTTTTTTTTTTCTTTTTTTAAATGGATACTGGTAACTGGGTGTGACAAAATGCTTTTTCCTTTCTTTTAACAAGATTTGGAACCACAAAAGCTTTCACCTAGATTGCCTGTCAGGCTCCCATCAAGCTGAACACGCTGCTGTTCCCTTTTAGAGATTATCTTACAAAGACAAGAGAAGAAGCAACAAGGGACTCRGAGGACTCCTTACAGATCTAAGCAGCCAACTGCATGGCAAGTTCCCCACAATGAAACCAGCTTACTCATTTCAGAGCTTGTTTGCAATCTGGGCTACAGTGCAATTTGCATCATACAGGGAGATTATTAGGCTCCACTCACTAGAGAGCTTGCTGCAACAGCTCCAAGACCACCAACCTGAATCAAAAGACATAGGTGATGCAGCAGCAGACAGTGCTGCAACTCAGCCTGCTGTTACCCACCCCTGACTTTCATAAACTTTACCATKAACACATTCACTTTAACAAAATCTTATGCACAAGGTTAAAAAGTGAATGGTGTCCTACAGGGCTTAACTCAGATGCCTGCTACCTCCTGTCTGTTGACAGCAGCCTGGCTATAGCTGCAAAATGAACATTTTTCTGTCAATTCCAATTCCGTGATGAGGCCTCTCTCTCGATATACAATTCTGAATTACTGCAGTTAAGTAGATTTAGCGTGAGTGTAAAACAGTGATGTGAATTAGACTTGATAATATGCTGCCAACTTARGAGTGTTTGTTTCCCTTGCAAACTGGCTGCTCAATGAAGGGATAATAATACTTAAAAATTATCACAAATGGTTCCTGCAGTATCAAAACAGAACCATGTTCTGTGCTAACCGGTCCAGGGTTCAGCACAAGCCACAGAAGATTACACTCCTATCCAGATTAACACAAAGCCCTAGCTAAACTTCAGCGCCTGTGGGAGGGCTGCTRMTACATGAAGTTCAGTGTCCCGTCTSTATGAGGGGACTGATGGTGTCTTCAAGCACTTGGGCCACAGCTATACCACATTCTGTACAGATATTATTTGAGAGGACTCTATAACTTCTTCAGCTATGCGACAGATTTAGAAAAGCAGCTGTAATTMTCTGTACAAGGAAAGCTCCAGGTCTAAAATCTATACACACATGAGCAAGAAAACTGTCCCTAATTACTGTCCCTAAAGTATGCTGCTTGGGTTCCTCCTCACAGTCTCTATCTGAGGAGTTAYCCTGTCTGGCTGTACAGAGGAGAGTCGGTAAGGAAGAACAAAAYAAACAAWCAAAAARMCCCCAYAARAGTCCTAAACTGGGACAATTTAACAGTTTAAGACTATTTTMAATTTCTTTAATACTATTTTCAATTTCTTTTTTCTCTACATTGGAYGCTGATAAGGCAAACTGGCACAACTCCCGGTGTCTTTCTTACCTCATTATTGATGAAACAGTAGAGAATTGCAACCATCAGTCCCTGAAATCAAGAAAAAGACAGAAGAGCAGTGAGAAGAGCAGAGCGGGTCSCCTGCTCAGCTGAGCACACCTTCAAGGGGCTGGTGTGCCTTTTCACACCACGGTGACAGAAAAGCAAGACAGAAAGGGAAAAAAATCTGCGTTCCCACAAGCTCACAAGAAGTGAGCTGTTCCCTACTGGGCTTATGTGCTCTGAGGGCGGAGGTGAAGTTTGACAAAAGTCTGTCTCAAAGCAGGTGATTTCAATAAAAAAACCTACTGCTTTCTCCAACCTCTGCCTTTTTTTTTTCCCCCCCCAAGGATTCCTTAGAAAATCTTATCTGTTTTCTAGTTATAAATACTCCACTATCAACAATTCACAACATATATCAACAATTCACAAGTTAAACTACAACTCTGTGCTTGATAAACTGGGAATGAGTAGGTGAAAAGGGAAACTAGAGGAAGAATGGTCTCCTTAGACAAGGCCAGTCTTGTCTGGCAAGACAAGATGTTTAGGCAACATCTAAATAAAAATCACAATAAACGTACATCTTCCTCAAGTGCAGTYACAGTTGCAGACACCTGCCTCTCACAGCACAGATATTCAGAAAAATATCAAAAACACTGGAAAAGGCACAAAACTTGCTTTCAGCAATGCATATAACACACACAACTACAGAAAGTCACAGACAGTAACATTTTTGACTCAAGATATCCCATGGGAAAGAAAACTTAATGCATGGAGACAGATACCAGTTTAATGCTGGAAATTTAAGAATATATAACACCAATATCTAAAGTATCTATCAAAAATTAGTCTTCATACTTCCCTCCCATAATCCTGCAATATCCATTGCTGAATTGTGACGTATAAAGAGAAAGGAACACACAATGAGTGAAAGAAAGTTCCTCAAACAGCARTTGAAGAACACCCTGGCCAAATACGCGCAGTGAGATCACTACCTGGAAAGAGGCAAAGGAGAGCTCAGTAAAAAGCTTCACAAAGCGCAGCATCCCTCTGGCATGCTCGTCAGTAATAAAGGCAAAGATGACCTCGTGGGTGCCAAGCAGCGGGATCAGAGTCAGTGTAGACTTGGCCAGCCTAAAATCAYCAAGAAAACAACACCACCATGAAGCAGCTACTGAATACATTGCTGTGGATCCCCATTGATCTCAGGGAGTCACTGTCCCTGAATTCTGCTTCTGACACATGGTGAACTTTGGTCAGTCACCCCATCCCCTTGTCTCAGGATCCTCCTCCCRAGGCTCTAGATTGAAAACAAAACAAAATAAAAAAGGAACAATTTGGCACAAATTAATTCACTGCAGACCACTTACTGCTCTGAGTAGAACTCTAAATATCACTAGAAGCTAAATACAACCTGGAAAATCTTTCAAACTTAGAAGCACATAATGTGCTTATATCTTTGTATCAGTTTCTCTACCCCCAAGTGGGAATGATAAACAAAAGCCACCCTGGCCTGAAAGAAGTAATGTATCGGTGACTGGTATCTTTTAAATATATCTTGGTGAAGTACTTCTTATTCCTTCCTACATCCTTTACATATGTTGAATCTTCAAAGCACTGAAACTAACTGCAACCACAAAACACCCTGTAAAAGCAGTTAAACCATCCTAGAGCGAGGACTTGTCGGTTTAAGGGGCAAGCTCAAAGGCACAACTTGCAACGGAAAAAAACAAACAACTTGAAGTAAAACATTTTTTCTCCTGCAGGAGAGCCACGATCAGGGCTACAAATACAGGAAGACAATTACAAGAATGGTCCTGCACTCTCCTTTGATGGGCATTCCATGCTAAGCCATTTAACAGGATGYCTGAACCCCACAAGGGAGCTTACGGGGCTGGGCCACAGAACCTGTGAGCACAGCCAGTGCGGTGCACAAGGACCCATGGTGGCTTTTCCAGCAGAGTAGAAACAAAATCCCCAGAGCCGTCGAGCTGTTAGTGCACAGTAAATCCGGACGGCTCCAGGGCTCTTGGCTGCTCCCCTGAGCCGCGAGCACTGCGGTCGGCGGGCCCTTCGGGAGGTCTGCCCTTGCTCGCAGCAGGGCTAGCTGCCACGTCAGGCAGGTTGCTCTGTGCCAGGTCTGAACATCCTGAAGGTCACAGACTGTACAGGCTCTCTGGGCGCCGGTCCAGGCTCAGACCACTCTCGTGGTGAATCCCCAACCTTCCATCCAAATACCTGCTACAACTTAGGACAGCTGCCCCTGTCAGGAAGCCATGAGAAGTCCWATGGAAAGCCTTCCCGGGCAATGAAGACCTGCCAGAGGAAAAGCTTTTCCCTAAGCATGTTGCACTATTTAGTCCCTGTGATTTTTAATCACTTTTATCAATCCCTTTCTTTTCATTTGCCTCCTTGTCTACTTCTATTTCTAGTAGCACAAAAATCACCAGACCACCAAAAAACAAACCTGCACTTTATGTCAGTTTTGCACATCAGATTTGCCTGTAGTTTGGAGATGATGATGCATATAACTCTAATGAAGATCAGGAAATTTACCTGGAGAAAACAAATAAAGTTTTTTTTATATATGTTCATTAAAAAATACAATATGTTCAAAAGTCTGCTTTGTGTATGCTTTTCGAGGTCCCTGCACATCCTGCTATTCTGCAGCTGMCAAATTTGCCATGGAATTCAGCTCTTGCTAAGGACCTGTGCCCTGCAATAGATTCTCCTGCAAACGYAGGCCAGCAGGGATGCTTACATACATCTCCAGCAAATCAGACACAGAGTTCAAATACAGGTGTGGTCTGTCCCATTGCTGTGACTGCTGCAGTTTCGTCGCTGCATAACATGGTATTTCTGCCCAACGTCACACAATTTGCCTATCTTCTGTCGCTCAGCTCTGGAAYATTACTTTCTACCTCCCCGTGCTGTAGCTACCTGTTGCAGCTTTCCCCATGTGGGGACGTTCACTGGATTCCTGCGGCACGCTGTTTTGTTATCATGTTACAGCACACCAACGTGTGGCCAAATTAAACAAGCAACATGCTACTCAGGAATGCCATGGAYAGAAACAAGATCATATCCCTGAATGAAAATGTCAGGACCCTTGGAGGCCATCAGGCTTTGGACGCATTAGCCACGTGCATATCTGTTCCTCGCGCCGTGCCGTGTTCCCTTCTCACGGCACGCACTCCATACTCACCCCGATGGCAATCAGAATAGGCAGTCTGATGATCAACCAGTAATTCATGTTATAGTTTCTGGTCCAGCAACTAAGGAGATGGCAAAAAGGTGGGACACAAGAAGAAAAAGTTTCAGTACATTACTACAACCCCTTGTTCTTCACTATGTCAAAGCAACACAGATGGAAAACAATATTGAGAAGTAGATACCAGAAAAGCACATCATGCTGACACAGAAACAGATGCAGTTGCTCAATTCTTAGAAACACTGAATGCTTTGTACTCCTGCAGCTATTGTAATCCAACTGGATATTATTCACCTGCCTTTCTTGCCTGCTAATGGCTACCCCCCTTCTCCACATTTTGCTATGAATTATCATCAGTTAACTGTGAAGATTTACTCTATTGAAACCAAGGTCCAAATGCACCATTTGGCTGAGAGGGTATTCATCTGAGTCAGACTTTCCTGTGTGGTTCCCACCCTACTCTTTCTGCATTATTTCTTACTACTCTTAAATCTCTAGTGTCAGGCAGTCTGATTACTCGGCCGTTTGTTAATTCTTTATCACAGGACACGCCATCACTTTTGGCCTGACATTATTTAGATTCAGCCATCTGTTTTATTTGCCACTATTATCAATAAACCACTACCAATCAGGATAAAGCAATTAAGGCACCAAATTCCATTTCCTTCAGCATATGTACAGGTTTCAAGCCCAAAAAGAATTCTTAAAAATTACGATCAAGCAARACTAAAGACTAGAGCAATAGCTTCCAAATTATGCCGGCCAACTGAGCCCTTTGCCAAGCAAGTAACATGTTGCAGGCAAAATCATGCTCCGTTCTCCCCATAAATTTCAGTTTTAGCTTTTTAAGTTCCTGTGTCTTTGAGCAACTCTGGAGAACTTTCACAAGAAATATGATGCTTGAAAGCCATCACTTGGCATCACTGTTTCAAAGTGAACTCTGCACTGGAGGTTTCTAAACTAGTTATTTTGGGTSCCAACCTGGCCACAGCCGACCGCTCCCAGGGACTGGCCACATGTGTGCAAAACAGCTCAGCTCTCAGGCCATGTTCATGCACCAATTTGAAACAGTTGTATAAATATCCCACTGCCTGYGAATCCCTACCCTGATTTGCATCCCCAAAATGTCCATACTGCGTAGCAGCAGCAGCAGCATCCTTAATATTTGCAGGAAATAACTTGATTAGCCTCTTGCCACACTGCTCAGCATTGCTCAAGAGCAAAAGTTATCAGTAAAGCCAGTGGTTAAATGCCAAAAGTGTGAGCTAYGCAGACTGCAAAATGTAAGAGGCCCTGAAACAACAAACTATTCAACAGCACTAAAGAAAACATAGGTTCCTCCACAAAGCAGGTTTCTGCCTCCTTTTAAATCTCAGCAGCCAAAACATAAAATATATGCAATTTTCCTTAAATCACTCCTTAACAAGCCCATGCAACTTCAGCATGGGCGACACGAGTTGAGCGTTAACCTCCCCCTGCAACCTGCAACGGCAGAGCTAGCTTGTTGGAAGGCGGCAGACCTGCAGCGCGCGATGCGGTGCCCGGGCGGTGCCCACGCACGTGCCCGGGTGCTGCGGAGCAAAGCGGAGCAGCTCGGCTGCGCCAAGCCCACGCTCCCGAGCAGGGGCTGCAAGCCTGGCAAGGCCTCGGGAGGTCATTTCTGCTTTCACTTTAATGCACACAAGCAGCACATTCTTTTACCCAGGCTGCTCCACTACCTGCCTTCATTCAAGCTGAKTTTAGTTAGAGGACAGGAAAGGTGTGCGAGCCGCGCACGGGCAGCGCACCCCGCTCGGCATCGGAGTAACGGACAAGCTGCTTAATAGGTACCCGTGCCTGGGAACTGGCTTCTTGTGGCCTCTAAGATTAATTTTATTTGAATCCCCCAAGACAAGCAGGATAATAGGCATGGCTGGAAGTGGAGTTTTAATTTTCTGAGCAGCTGCCGTGGAAGCAGAGACAATTTTAAAATTTCCTGATAAATAAAAGAGCTGAGAAATGGTCCTTTACATTAACTCTGCTACATTTCTGTGCGCATTAATTTGTTTCCTGTGACACCAAGCAGTTCAAACTACTTTTAAATTTATACAAATATGTGCAATAAAAACACCATTACAGTCCAATTAAAGTGTCACAGCTATTAAAGTGTCCAGAAAATAAAACTGATAKATCTGCACATGATTTCTTTTCTGTCCGTGCTTTCTAGGGTGGCTAAACTGAGAGATACACCGACATGTCCTGCGACTGGGATCTACTCTTGCTCTTTGCTCAGCACCTCTCAAAAGATGCTTAGCAACTAATAGCATGGGACTGTGAAGGGAGAATTGGTCTAATTAAACAAATGGAGCTTCTTCCTTTGCTTACCATTCTGCTCTGCTTCTTCTAAATAAGAAAACACTGAATCTTTGCCTTAAAGATGTATGGCTGAATGGCTCATTTTTAAAAAAAGATTTTAAAAGGATCTYAAATTGACTGTCTTGCTTTCTTGCTTCCATAACTGATTGCAGATAGAAACAAAAATGTTTAACTATCAGCTCTTTAGGCACAGTCTAATAATTAAGAAGCACAGCTTACTTTAATTTTGTTTGCAATTTGRACAAAGCCTTTTCTTAACAGCCCACCTTTTTTTAAAGCAGCAACGGATTTCTACAGGAGTTTGCAGTGGCAGGATTKCTAGCACGGAAAGAAGGAGCTGGTCTGCAAGCAGGAGGTCTCCCAGGCTTCAGTCCTCCTTTCCAAACGACTACGTTCCGGGGACTGCCTCAGACTCTCAGCCCCGACCACGTTTACTTACAGTTATTCTTCATAGCTAGGGAAGCAGTTGAGACCCGAATGAAATTTGCAGCCTGCTGCACATCACCGCAGCAGCGCGAAGGCAAACAGCATGAAAGATGTCCCTCGCTGCCCCGGCAAACGCCTGCCCGAGGCGCGGAGGCCCTGCCGCACGGAGAGGCCGCCGCCGCCGCCACCGCGCGGGGTTATTTATTACTCTCTTTTACAAATATTTACACAAGATTTAGAAAATTCAATAAAGTGCCAAATTGCCCCTTTTAAGGTCCGCTGAAGGCAGTGAGTGACAGTATTCCTTAATAGAAAACATAAATCAGCTCTGMGCCCGGCATGATGCGAGAGGCGCAGCGTGAGCGCTTTGAATACATTTTCTGCATCAGTGGCAAGACCTGCCTATAGAGGACGGGCTGTTCAGGGACCACATGTTCTTTACACCTGTCCTGATCCCTTTGACAAAACTCAGTAGAGCTGTGCCCATACTACAGACTATAACCGAGTCAGCCTTGAAGAGGAAGGTCAGAATCTCCTAGCATTGTTTTAGCCAGAAGAGACAAACTGAATGAACTTGTGCGGTATAGTCAAAATAATGAGGGGCACTAAAAACCAAACGCACACACAGAGTTCTTAACACCTTGTCTCATGAACATCAGAAGGTGGCTCTGACTGAACTGAGTTTTTGCACTGAAGAATCACTCCAAATGCAAGGATTGCATTCGGAAAGAGAAATTAAAAACAAAACAAAAAACTCTAAAAAGGTGCTGGCTGGGTTGTTTGCAACCTGAGTAACCCAGTAAGTAGGGCATTTAGAATAAAATTYGCTTATTCATTCCATCACAAAGAGAGATATTCAAATATTTTCAGACAGTCAGTGTCAGTAAGGAGAAGCCACCACTTTCCTCTTTCTCGTTTAACAAAATTGGTGTAAGGGTATTTGACAGACGAAGCATATACAGAGGCATATATAATGCCAACTTCTCTGAACAGCCACTGAGGTCAGACCAAAAGCATTTTGTGTTTTGCTGCCATTTTGCATGGGGGATAGCTGGTCTGGGCGAAACTAACGCAGCCAGTCCGAGAAGGAGATTTTATCTGATGAAGCCCTAAATAACAGAAGCTTAAACAAGGATTGGTAACGGCTTCTTTGCTGCAAGGCATCAGCTAAGCCCTGCGATCGCAGGCCAAGTACTGCGGGAGGTTTCTGCCTTCCTCTGAGGCATGACTGTAAAGGCTCCTGCCAAAGGCACAGCACCAGCAGCAGGCTGCATCGGATGCGATGGCTTCTACTGTTGACACTGTAACTACAGAAAAACAAAACRTACCTTTCCTTGACCTGCAAAAGGATAGATTCGTTTAGACATGCAGAAAATCCTGGCCAGAAAGAAACATATGTTCCTTTCTGACACGTTATGCAAGACCTTCAGCCACAACACAAGCAATGACACGAGGCTCCAGCACATTGCCAAAGCAAATTGCGCCGAACGGGAAGCAAACAGCGACCTGCCAATGCACACACAGCACAAACGAGACAGCTAGAAAAATCAGAGCTAAACCAACCCCTCATCTTCATAAAGGTACTTGACAATCCCCCAGAGGATAACAAACAGCATGGGCACACCTGGGAAGAAAGGAGACAAGGGAGACACTGACATTAAGAGAGTGGGAAAAGCAGAAAGAAGGACTAACCCCCACACGATGATGAGCAGCACAACGGTACGTGGTAACTTGGGCAGGGTGGCAGCTCCTTCCCACCTCTGGTGGCCGCCAGTCCTGTCAGGAGGACACTGAGGGCAAATAATTGACATAGGCAGCTCCCTTTCCCTGGGCACCCACCTAACTTCTGATGACCAGGGACACTCATCCACAACATGACCACCACATCASCACTGGTGAATTGTTCACGCAAAACACTGAGGCTGCAGAGGGCTCAGTCCCACGCACCCCACTGCAGGCACCCCCATGGGGCAACAAGTGTTGAGGCYTCCTCCAAGAAGCCCCAAGCACGGTCATGGACTTGAGGGGCACTGGTAGCAGTTGCATCTGGTCTTGAGGAAAGGCCAGGCCCTAAGCTTACCTGAGGGGAAGAGAGGCAGCAAAAGCCAAATAAGCTGTCGCAGGTCATTACTTGCTTTACAACCTCAAAGGCTCTCAACTCACTCTCTTTTACTTATGAAATGCCTGRGTCTTGAAAGGTCATTTTAAAGTGAATCTGTCAGCCAATAATGAGTATAGAAAATGCCAAAACTTCACACACAGCAATAAAAGCAGGTTGAGTATCAACAGGGAGGATGAGGAACTCCTGCCTCAGGAGGATCGAGACGCACTGGAATTCCTCTTTGAACAGTGTCAGACATTGCAAACAGCTTATTTGGGAAAATATATATATATTTTGCTTTCTTATGGCATTCCTAAGAGTCATTATTGTTAGGAATCACAGRCACATTGTTGCACAACACTACGAAAACTTACTAAGTGTTGCACAGGGCAGACACAYGTTTCCTGACAAGGGGAGCTACGGGAAAAACAGTAACGTCTTTGCAGTCTGAAAATCTTCAAGGAGCATCTACAGTGGGGGTTATCAGTAAAAAACTCATACGTTGCACGGTATTCTTTCTCTACTGGTACAGCGGTTAAATACTACAGACAGCCAAGACCTACTATTGACCTTAACCAGTTTAAAAAAAAAAAGAGAGCACGYGACAGAGAAGCAAAAAACCTTCAAGAAACAAAATCACAGAAAAATACCAATAATTAGAACAAAAGCAAAGACAGGGAAATGAGCTGAGATTATTGGGGCATGGGGTTGACTCATATTCCCTGGATGTACCTGATGATGAAACTACGCAGTATTTTGGGAGTAAAGGTACTGAGAACAYAGTGCTGCTTTGACGTTGGCATTAAAGATTAGGAACGGGCTCGTTGCAAATCATTTCCAAACGCAAATCAGCTTTTGATTCACAGAAAGTAATTACAATTTGAATTATTCCTTTCTTGACTTTACTGAGAATTAAGGCACCTTAATATGAAATTTGTAGGATAAGACACGAACGCTGAGAGTACAAAGGCTGCGTGGCACTGGGGGGAACAGATGTAGAGTGACAATCRTAATGATCTGTGGATATCTCCACCTTCTGGATACATCAGAAATCTTTCTACATTTAACCGCATTRTTTGATATTTGAATTAAGTGAGAATATGTTATTAATATTGTATTTAGAAAGGACCTTGCTAGGCAGCGGCTGGTATTATTGAACAACATGTTGCTTAAAGATTTTCAGACTGCATCTGACACACAAATATTATACAAATTAATAGGTAATATGGTGACTTGTACAACATCTTCTACTCCCACTCCTCCCCTGCTGTTGAAACACYGCCAGCCACATTAGATTTCCCATTAAAATTCCACAACAATGCACAGCACAATACATACATATAAGCCTTGAACATCAATGTAAATGCTACACAAATATCATCTGACATCCACCCAACTCAAGAAGTCCTCTCTAAAGAAATGGATGGTTCTACATCTGGAATACACACCGAGCAGGTAGACTTGTATCCATTTTTTCCCAAGCTTCTGTCCAAGATCTAAACAGGGAGCTGCACCAATGAGCGTTACCTAATCCACTGTAACAGCCAAAGAGCAAGTCTGCAGCATCTCTGCAATTATTTTAGCTTGCAAAAATCTCTGAGGCCCTGTACAGCTTACTCTATGATCTTGATACCTAACTAACCTGAATTTACTGGCACAAGAGAAAATGTCATTCTAGTAGCTTAACTGGTTTATTCTAAGACTCATTCAGACAAAATCTTACCAACTTAAGCAGGCAGGAGAAGCAAACTATAGAGCTCTTTGAATAAACTCTCCAGATACCCATCACTCATGGAACAGACTTAATATAATATTTCAGTCCTGGGCTCCCTGTGCAACCATAGTGCAACTGTACTGCTGTTTTTGAGCTTCAGTCCTATAGCTCCTGCTGCTGCTGCCATTCAAGGTTTCAGAGAGCTGAGAAGATATTGCATCTTTTCAAAAACTCACAGACTGACTTARCTCTCTGAATTACGGAAAAAATTGTATCTACTTTTGTCAGCATGGCATCAGCATAGAAGAAGCCAGAMACTGCAGTAGTCTCTACCATGGCCTGTACCATGTTGATGCTTATGAGCTGGTAACTGACCAAAGCTCTTTGAACACTACCTTGAGAGTAAGAAAGTTGTTGAGGGTGCTAGGAAGTAAATGTGTTAACAGCTCAGCTAATAAAGTTCATCTTGGAATGACAGGGGATGGGGCTTCCAAAAATAGGCTGCAACAATTATTTTTATATATATATATAAAAATATATATATAATTACAGATGATAGGAAAGTAACAGAACTGCCAGACTTTCATTCTGTTGTACTTATTTTACAACTGCCCAGATGTCTGCAGAGCAAAAAGAAATGTAGGAAAAGGTAGCCATTAACTACRTCAAATAATCTCAGCAGTTTTAAACTGAGTGATAATCAGTTGAGGTAATCAAAAGAAAGATGTCAGACATATTGCTCAGGGACCTACACTTGACTGAGTCTTTCACAGTGTTCCACAGTCCCTGATGAGCAGAGAGACAGCAACTAGTTTAGCTGCTAGTGGAAGCAACAGTGCACAGMTAAGATTCAGAGATCAGTCTCTCCACTTACCGTGTCTGAGATGCTCTGCTAACAGACACCAYGAGAGCTGTCACCAGGTGGTGTCGTTTCATGCCGGCTTTATTGTCCAGGGACATACAAGCAACTTTCARTTCCTATAGAGCATGTTATATTGATCGCTTTGCATCATACCACGTTTGACTTAAAGGCAATTTTGGGGAGCAGGAGAGAGACTTCTMAGATTCTCACAGTGATTTGTCTTGAAGCAAAGTTGTCTCTACTGAGAGTCATAAGCAAGTACATACTGCACATACTCAGCACRCTGCATTTTGAAGACTAGCAAGCACATCTATAAGCTGAGACTTCAGAGGTACCCTGACATCACTGTTTCCCACTTGCTGAGAAATTCAGCCTCTGATACCAGAGGCCAAACCAACCAGAACTGCCAGGAGGAGAGCTCAGACCCTCATCTTTGCCAGAAACTGTCCAGGGCAGCCTGACCTGACAAGCTGTTCAATGTATAAATGCAAGAAGTACGTGATGAAGAACTCAATTAAGTGATAAATAGATATGACTAGCTGTATCAAGGGTAATAGCATGGACAATAATAGAGTATTTTTTTCCCTTTCTCAAAAAAGGGAGGAGGATGAAAGCTGAATTTGTAAGACAAAAAGGGAGAATTAAAACAAACTTCTGACCGATACATTTCCTACCAAGCTCACTGTGGAGCAAAGCTACTTTAACAACCTTGTCTGAAATACAATTTTCTTTTGAAAACAGGCAAGAAATGGCTAGTGCCATGAGTGCATCCAGGTGCTACACTGAGTTCATACTGGGCTTCCAAAGGAAGGTTTCTTGCTGGCTCTGATCCAGTCAGAACCTCCTCGCAATCAGGATGTAGATTTTGACATCCTAGACTGGCTTCCTGCCTATAATAATTCCATGTCCCCACTTTTTTTCTTCCTTAGAGCAAGTTTGGATTGGCAAGGGCCGGGGGGAGGAGAGTTATTTATTTTTTATGGCAGTTTCCCTGCTGCAAGTGCAGCTGGGTGTAAAATTGCCATAGGAGCTCCGGGAATGTCAGGCTTTTTATTAACATTTTCTTCTTAGTCTTCCGTGCTGAAAATTGTTTCCTTGTGTCGTTCTTCCTGCTCAGGTGTTGCAGGCAGTCACTGTAGGATGCTGCTGTTCCCCCTCTCTCCTTGCAAAGAGGTCTTTTCTGAAGGATGCTGCTGAAGGATGTGGAGACACAGCTTGCAGTGAAAACTGCTCTCCTCACCAGATGACTTTCTGCAGCACAATGCTGCTTGCAGCCAACGTCAAGTCTGGGAACTSTTCTCCTGGACTCCRACTAGGTGAACATGTTGCTTTGGGMAACTGCATTAAGGGAAGCCTAGACACGCCAAGAAAGAAGCAAAACAAACAGCAATCCTCTCCACCTCTCTGGTTATGTTGATCTCCTTCCCTCCTTTGCCTCTTTCTCTCTAGAAGTTGAGACCTGGGGTCAAGGATCTCTTTTATGCTACAGGAAGGAAGCAGAGGCACCAGCAAAGCACAGCAGCAGATTTTTGCTTCCTTTTCTTTTTTTTCCACCATGATAATGAGTGGATCTCAATGAACAGGCTGTTTAGCTGTTGACCTCTGGACTGAAAGGAACAGCTCGCCTACCTGTTCAGCCATTAAGCCTATTAAGATGCTTTACAGCAATTTGGTTTGTTAATGCTGTCACTGTATCTCCTTTTCRTCCCTCTATCAGCTTTGAAAATGGTGTGACCCTTTCTTTTCTTTCTTGAAGATATACAGTACTCAGGGTKGACACAAATGTATGAAAATCTGATTTTACAATGGAAAAGATGACACAGCAAGACATTTGCCAGGTAAAATGAAACAGGAAAATATTTAATGCTTGCCATCTTAAAGTCTAAAATTGCATGAAACTACATGAGCCCAGAATACAGATACCTCGCAAGTAATCAGGAAGGTTTATAGAAGCCTATCAAAATATATGATGTCCATATAAATGACTCCCAATCTGTAAAACTRAATTATTTTCTACATATCAATCAAACGATATCAGATTTTCCAGCTTCTGCAAAGTGCAATAAAATGAAATAAAAGATGTTTCTCCTTTACAATCTTTAAACATCAAAGAATAATTACTCATTTGAACTAATACTAAATGGAACACRGTCTAATAATAGTAACATTACAAACTGACCCAGAACGTTAAAAAAAAAGTAATTTAGCAAAAATATAACTGAGAAATACCTATTAACTTTTCCTTATACTTCCCATTGTTTAGGAAAATGTAGACTAAGATCTTTTCCATGTTTCCATTTGAAAAGCAAGTTTACTCTTTCTGTGTTTTGAATTGAGACAAAATGATCACAACAGATTGAAAACGAGAGAAGGACTTTGGGGGGCTGTTTTTAAAAAAAAAAAAAGTAGACTTTTTCCCTCCACTTATGGCAAAATATAGCACTGTTTTGAATGACATTTTAAAAGACTRGAGAGGTATATGCATTGAGATCTGTTTGAAAACTGGTCCCTACATTACAGTTTTGCTCAGGTTACCGGAGGAATGAATTTGTTCTAGCTTCTTGTTTGTTCYGGGACCTGTTGCTCAGCAAAAACAGTGCTATGGGGTAAATACAGTGACCAAGAATATATGCAAACTCTCAGGTGAACAAAGACCTTGAAAAGAAAACAGTTTTATTCACATGTACGTTTGAAAAGGGTATGAATGTTAACACATGACCATGTGGGAGATAACAGACCTTACTCAGGCAGCAGAACAATACTGTGTGCTTTGTGAGTGCTGACAAAGTTCAATGGCAATCTGAAGAAACAACAACCTGATATGAGTAACACCTACTAAGTAAGTGAACAATCTATATGCTAACATTTCACAACATATTCTGCAAGTGATGAGTAATGAACAAATTAACAGATGAACCTGCATGTAAGAAGTCTATTTATTAATAGAGAGTAAGGGTGGAGGGTACCAAATCAGCTCTGACATAATCAAATAGGTATTTATTTCCTTATTCAGCTTTCAACAGATGAGATTCATCCCATGCAATGCACACTGTACTGCTGGCAAAAAAGGCCACTTGCTGGCCAGCTGACTATACACCTGCACATCCAAACCCCTGGGGACTTCTGAAAACTGATAGCCAATACCAATATAATCAACATGGTAAGAGAAAATAACGTCGTTTTTCCCAAATATATAAAYTTCTTCCTGTTGCTAAAGCAGTATTTTTACAACTGATAAACCTTTACCGAGGGCAGGACTCCCTCAGCTAGAAGAACATCCTGTCTTTTCCAAGCAAACACCAAGGCATTGCACTGAAGCTATCAGCCTGCTAAAATAAAATCTCTTGTGCATTTGTAGCAGAAAGGGAGCTAAGTAGGGCCCTGAGAACCCCAAAACCAGAATCATAGGTGAGGAAACAAGAAAGAGTGGAAAAAGCAGTAATCTTCTCTCAGAAGTTGCTTTCCAAGCTGTTATCTGGTATAATTGATCTGGGAGTGGTAAGGGCTTTGCAGGATTGAAGCAGCAGATGCCTCTGCATTTGAAGATAGTGGCTTGCTGGCAAGGTTTGCACATRCAGCCATGGTTGGAATAGCAAGAAATTACACAGAGGAAATCAAATGGCACTGACGGAGCTTTTCCAGGAAGTTTAGATGAAGCCCATACATCCAGCATCAGGTTCTGGCACTGTCAGATATTTCCACAAACTCAAAAACCCATCCAGAAATTAAACACACCACAGTGAAATTTCCATTGTTAAGGAAGAACAAAAGCAAACCACTGTCTTCTGCTCTCACCTTCCATTCTTGCAAGAGGCAAATTGTTACTAGAAATGATTCAGATCAAAACCATCCTATCCTTTATTTCTTGTACAACATAATACCCTCAGGATTTGGCTTGATATAATTTTTTTTTTCTAATTTCTTTTCCATTTCCTCTCACGACTTCAGTGCTTCAGGATAGCTTTTATTCTTTTATTCATAAAACATGATTAAAACACACCTAGCTCAAATGCTAAGATGCTGGTGGTTTTGCCATAAGAGCTATATAAAACAATAACAGAAGGTACAGAACTTTTTAACTAAAACTCTCCCAGTAGGAAACTGCTATTACTTATATTTATTTATTCTCATCAACATGCCAGAAAGCCTTTACTCTTCACATATTTAGTAGAATTGAGTAATTCACAGTAGTCAATTCCTATATATTTTAACCAGTGAACTAATTTGCTACAATATTCACAGTTGCCAAATTCATAGAGAAGGACATGGGCAAAGCAAATTAAATGTTCAGACACAGTATCTACAAAAGCAATTGCAGCATTTATTCAGATTTATTTCAGTTTTCTGAAAGTCGCCTGATTTCCACCAAACAGGCGGGGAGGAAGGAAGGGGAAAAGAAAAAAAAAAAAAAAAAAAGCTATAAAACCACATAAGAGATCATAGCAAAACCAAGATGAGTCTTGAGTGCTAACATAGGCTCAGACGCAGTGAAGTTTAAAGGAACCACAAGCTTTAACATTTCTGCAGAAGGCGTCTCTGGCTCAAGCAGGTGATGTTAAACCATTGCTGCCCTTGGGCACAAGACCAGGTCTCTTCCTTRTGCCCACAAGAGCACTCACGTCAAGGCAAACTCGAGACAAAGCAGGGGAGCACGGATGAGCCACCACCAGCCCCCAGGAGCCTCTGGCCAGTAGGTCCCAGGATGGGGAGCAGAGGRGCTGGTGAGCATCTCACCTGGCTATAAGAAGCTGGGAGCTGCCCCAAACAATTTTTCACCTTAAACTGCCTGCCGGTGCACTCGGCCACAGGCAGGTCTGTGGAAAGAGCAACTTACCCCAGCCAACGCAGAGGTAAAGCCGGAAAATTCTTTGCTCAGAAAAGACTGAAAGCACCAGCAGCGTGTACAGGTACATGCCCTCCACCAGCAGCCAGTAGTAGTTGGCAGCCACGCAGTACTGCATCATCACGAAGACCAAACGGCAGCTGAGCGAYTCCTGCGGCCAAAGGAAGCACAGGCCCGAGTAAGTGCAGCAGGCGTTGAGAAGAAAGAGGCAAACCCAAAGCACCAGTTCACACATCAACTGCTACTCCCGCCTCAAGAAAAACACCTGCTAAATTTATTGCACCTGCATACTCAAAGGACAGAGGTCAGCAATAGGTGCAGATGTGGACTTGGAACAATATTCCTCTTTTWAAAAAAATACGTAAAAATTAAATGTTCTGTATTTTCTCTCTGTAAACCCTGAGTTTTAATTTCGAAAACAGCACACACAGATGAAAAGAGCAGCAACTGAAAGATAGTGTCTGTACAAACCACACTCAGCAAATACTTTCAGTTCCCCAAACATTATATGCTGTAGCTGAGAATTTCTCTATTAAAGAGCAAATATCTCATACTTAATACCTCATACCTAATGAGTACCTCATAGTCATTATCTAAGGCAAAAGACTTTTGTTAGAACAGCAATATTGCCCAGTGCACCTCATTTAAACGCAAAAACTCTTCTGACTGGTATATCATAGAGAGGTGGGCAGCTGGGCTTTGCATAGGTATGAAGCTTAATTACCTATTTKATCCATCAGATCTCATGAAACCTTTCCTGGATAAAGTACATGCCAAAGCACAATGCCTAGTGTTTTGRGAAGGAGACAATGACTGACAATCCTACAAGAATGCTTCCAAATCTTGCATTTAAGATACATATTACAGTAGTATTTTCTGTCAGTTGACAATATATTGCAAACAAGAAGTCAATTGTCATACAAGATTCACTTATGTGGTATTAGTACTTAAGCCTCAGGCAGAGTGTCAGAAAATGATCAATACCAACCAACCGTGCAACAAAAGAAATACTCTTTATGATCCCAACTTGGTATTTCAGTAGCAAACACTGGACCTGTTTTYTAGAAGCATGCAAATAATGAAAATCCATTTCTCTGAAGATTCAATTACATTTTGTATAACAAATCTGAAGGGGGAATAGGCATAAAACAYGCTTTCATCATATTCACAAAAGGGTTGTATATCCTCTCCATTTGATTACAAGTATTTAATTAGCCTGTTCCTCCATAGCTTTTCTAAGTGCTTTAAATTTGCATTTTAATCAGACTCTTCCCCTCTTCCACCATTACCAGTTCATAAAGGTCTGCAACAAATAATTTGATTATTTTATCAGATGGACATCCCTGCCACAGAAGTGCTGGCATAGGGCTCTGCTATCACCACGGGAAGAGCTGAATTTGCAGCAGAGGTGAGCACCTGTATGCTGGCCACAARGGTCCAACTCTTCATGTTCCTTCTGCTCAGAAGCACAACCCTTTCCTGCAGGAAGAAAAATGTCCCATGGCCTCAATTACTTGTCTGCAGCAAGCTCAAGATGGCACTACCACAACCACATACATTAGGCTAMAAGATTCAGGGCAACACTCATTGTGCAATATGAAATTACCTGCTGTCATACAGACACATCACAGTGATGTCCCCAGTATCCTAAGAATCATCACAGCATCTGCCCCTACCTGGAAGGAGATAAGTCCTTCCCACTGGTGCTCTTGTGTAGCTGTGCTGTACATCCATTTCACCACGGAGTCCTTAATGAAGACCGATATGGCACGAAGGATAAAAGAGGTGAAAAGATTCAGGTGAATATAATTCCTGGTGCAATGCAGATGTCTGTAGAAAGGAAGAGTCAATCATCATCTGGTGACTGTGTGAAAGCTGCAAAATCACAGATATGGATGAGAGTGTGAAGGATGAGCTCAGCTTGGAATCAGGAAATACCAGAGGCAATCCCATAACTTGAGAGTGGTTGTGGGGATTTCAAACTTTCTGTAGGAAGAAGTCAATACCAAGAAAAAGACATTCAAAACCTTACCACAGAGGTGAATATTTGCAGGACTGCAGAGAACAGCAGTGTGCAAAGGAAAATATTTTAAAGTTGGTCATTTCAGTAAAGTTATTTTAAAAATAGTTTAAAGCTTTTCTGAAAAGACTGAACAATTCAACTTTCACATAATGTTATATCTAATTGATTTGTCTCACTGCACTCATTTACTTGGCAGGACTCAAGAACTGATGAGCTTCAAACAGTGCCCAGGTATCCCTTCCCACAAAGGATATATGGGAACATGTAAASAACCACTTGGACAAGAAAAAAAACGTATTCAAATTGCTTTCTAGGGGAATTGTAAATACGTTTTGTGGAGCTAAACTGAACGTGATTTTCACCCCTGTATTCAGAATTGAAAACAAAAAGAAACAAAGAAAAATCCTCTTGAATTTCAGCAGCCAGCTGCAAAGACAACAAAATTGCTGCTTGTCAAGAGAACAGCATATTAAGGGATAGCAAGAAAATTTAGTCACATAAATGATACCCAATAGCAGAGTCCTACCAATATTTCACCAGCTTTGCCCATAATCTTTTTTTCTTTTTCCATCATTGCAATGGTAAACACTTTGCTTCAAAGGAAGCTACTCTGCTTATGATTCTTTTTTGACCCTAAAAAGTACAGGCTACATATTATAAACAGTGTCACTTAATTTGTACTTCAAATGCCTATTTTTACTGCTCTGAATTTGGATAAGAAAGTAGCTTGCTTTACAAGTCACCAGCTCTGCACTGATGACAAAGGAGAACTCCTTTCTTAAATAGAATTTCTYGTAAGTCAGGAGTCATTTCAAAATTTAATCATAAACTCATGGTAAGTATTTATTTTCCTTTWACTGAAAACTTGTTTGCTGCTACCCTTGAGAATCATCATACAATTAATTCTGAATKAACATTAATGTAAATTAGCCAATTGAAGAAAATAGGCTGCAAGTAGTTGTTGAGTAYTTGTGCTGCTGCCCAAGCAAGTTACCCAAGTGGTTTCAGTCACAAAGTTGTATGTCTAATGCAGCTTCCATCCCTGAAATTAGAGATTTTTCTTTCAATACTTTCAGAAGAGGCACAACTAGATTCTAGAGGTGTGTTGCTTCCTCTGTTGAATGGTCATCAAAAACAAACATGAAAGTTGTTCTGCAGTCTGAAAAGTTATAAAGGCCTTCAGGCTACGAAAGTGCAGAAGAACAGCATTTTGCTGTCACTGAATCAGGTTTCTCTCCCCCATGAGGTGATGAGTCTATACATCCACTGGGGAGAAGCCACAAGCAGAGGCTCCAGGCAGAATGCAGTGACTGCAATCAACGTTGGGGGTAGCATTACTGATGAAGGACTACCAAAAAACATAAAAAAAAGAGGTCTCATGTATTTTATGAGGTCCTCCTGGATAAAGTTGTCCACAGAAAATTTAGACAGGAAATCACTAGATACTCAATTGCACAGTCTTAATAACATGTATGAAGACTCATTTTCCAAGTTGCAAAATCTTACAGAATTCTTCATTGAGGATGTAATAACTTCTTTCCTTCTTTCCTCTCTCTCTCTCTCTTTCTTTCATCTTCTCCAGGCCTCACATTATAATTAAAGGACAAAAGCTGATGAAGAGTTTCCCTACTAAAAATCAACGGTATCAAAATTCCCTCTCTCCTAGCAGTCATCCATGACAAAGTTGCTCTTTCTTTCCTGCCAAAAATATGCATATGCTTCCTTCAAAAAGCATATATCTGTGGCCTTTATGTATGGGCTGCTAAGATTACTCAAAAAATGTCATTGACCAGTGAAACAAGGAGAAAGCAYTTATCCTGGGGGACCTTTGGAGACTTAAAGACCATCTGGTGTTTTGTCAGATAACTCCCAAAGTTGCCCAGGTGCACTACACACCAATTACAGTTATCATCACATGGCAATAACAGAGGGTGAGCACATCTGTACCTTTTTGTAGCAATTTAAAACCTTCTCTGAGATACCTAGCCTGATGTTTCTCCACTGCACAGAAGAGTATAATATGAYGCTGGAAAGTATGATACAGAATTAGAAAGCTTGGCTTATTTAGAGAAAATAGAGGGTAAAAGGCACAACTGATCTCTTTAAACGGGCATAAGGACTTAAGAGGGAGGAAAAGAAAGTRTTGCTCACTTGCTAACAGTCACTTCTTGCACCAGAACTAATGGGCTAGTAATGCCCATTATCGTCACAGAAAAAAAGTTTCTTAAACCTCTCTCCAAATAAGAGAATCACGAGGTACAAACCTGTGCTGTTCTAAGAGGCAGCCTCGACAGCATGTCAGAGGGATAAGGGGATATGGCCTTCTGCAAGAGCCAGGAGGGAGACCTGATGACAGAGGAAGCTCCTTTYCACAACAGAATAGGAGCATTTATTTTTATATTTGAACATCGGTCTCCTGTCCTCACCACCCTCAAATTATAGGCAAATCTGGCTGGAATCAGTGGCAGAGCCACTGCCTTTTCAAAGAAAAAAAGAAAAAAGAAAAAAAGAAAAAAAGAAAAAGAGAGATTGATGCTGGACCGCAAACTCTAAGCAAACCTCTGCAGAGCATTGGTATGTACCCAACTCAAGAATCAAGTCACTTCATTCTAAATTTTCATGGTTATATACATATTTTGATGGTTACATACGTGACACAACTTGTTATTGCATACCTGGGTGAACCCAGTATGCCAATCTAGCCACGTGGTAGCAATATATTTCACAGAAAGTTTTCATGTTTCAAAATTAAGTTCTGTTCCATATTGCAAAAGAGATGAGAATTTAGGAAACTTTGCCAAAAAGAGAAATTGTGTCAAAAATCCAGTTCTGCATCAAAACACACCCTGCATGTCAGGGAGTGGAAATGGGACAGATTTAAGTCTACGTTCTGTGTRATTCCGGGCAACGCAGGATGAAAATTTCTGTCCTAAATGTCCTCCTGCTTCCCAGATGAGTCCATCTCCTAGGTGATATCATGRAGGAATAAAGAAATATCTCTCCTTCTCCCATTTATTGGAAGGAGTAGATATTAAATCGAAATAAAAAATACAACACAATATTCCAATTGATAAAACAATATATGTTCCATATATTCATACTGGCAGCTCTACAAAAGTTTAGAAATTTTACTCGAGTTTTGAGAAGAAGCACTTGCAGGCAGCAATATAGAGGTGATGAGGATAAAGGAATACTGAGGTGATGGAGAAAGGGAAGAGTCAAATTTTTATGAAAAAGTCCAATACGGTTATTTAGAAAACCATAACACTTTGCTCTGCTCTCTTCAGAGCTTCACCAGTTACCTGAATCCAAGAAGAATGGCAGTTGCTATTACAAGGGCAGAGAAGGAAAGAGCATATCCAATGGTGTATATGATGGACAAATTCAGGAGCTGTTCTTCTGGTGCATCCTGAGAGCATATAAGGGAGAAAAGAAAGAAAAAAAGAGGGGATGGGAGAAAGACAGAGCTCATGGGCTTCGCCTCTCTTCTCCCAACTGCTTTCTAACTTTTCTTGATGATACACAGAAGTYATTCTCTTACTTTCAAAGTTTAAATGCATACATAAAATCAGTCCTCCACTTTTCATAGGCTTCAAAGGAATAAAAGTTTCATCATAACTCCCCAGCTGCTCCCAGATGTTCACKCAAACACTGGGATGGTGCTAGAGGGTAGACAAAGTGACACCATTTTATCATAAAGCTGGACAGCATTGAATTACCACAAAGCTCAGCAGATTGCCAGGCAAGAACAACGGACCCACCTCAATCCTGCAGTAAAAAGCAGCAGCGTTTTCAGCCTCGAACACTCACAACCAGCTCTCTCGTGTTGGAAATGACCTCAGGGGAGCACCCCGAGCCCCACACCACCTCACGACCCACACATGGCCCTGCTTGGGGAGAGGCGGTAGGAGCAGGGCTCTCCTCGGGCGCTCCACTGCAGACACTGCCACTTACCCCCCAGCTTGAAAGGACTGCCCAAAACCTCAGAAGAGAGCAGAACCGTGTGGRAAGCTCCAGGCAGGTCTGAACTATGATATAGTGTTTGGCTTTGAGGCCATTTTATATTCTAATTTCCAGCTCTTTTCTGAACAAATGCCTTTTGACCAAGACTTGGGCATTTCTCTTGCCTACCTTAATCAGCTGGCTCTGCAGTTGACTTGCAAAACCTGTGCTGTACAAAGGAATAAACTCRTACATCARAAATAAGTACAGCTATTCAGATGTACTTTGCAGAGCCAGAGGGCTTTCAGGTGAACATAAAGGCTGCTGCTSAGGGATTTGCCAGGTTAATGTTTTAAGAGGAAAAATATCAGAGCTGTCTTGTGCAAGAGAAAAGAAAGATCTCTTCGGTATGAAAACTCAGCCACACTACTGAGACCGGATAATTTAAGACATTTCTGCAGATCAAAATGACATTTTATATTTAAAGAAAATAATGGTCTTTTAGACAGATTCACTCCCAAACCCTCAGGCTTGTGTTTTAGCAATGCTTGTAAGATAAAGTCAAATATCAAAAGCAAATTCTTGTTCTCATGCACAAGATAAATGTAAGCAATTTGGGGCTCTACATGCATTTAACTGTAAAAAGGAAAACCAAACATGAGTGTTTGTATTTCAAGGACTGACATCACATACATAGCTTTTCAGCACCAAAAATTTTATAGATCCACACACCACAATCCAAAGAGATGAGGCAGATGCCAAATGACCAAGTGCTGCCATTAGGCATCTGTCTTCTTGGCATCTCTCAATGCAGCTCTGTAAGAAACCACAGTGGCAAACATTTTGGGGTTAAGATCATGTTCTCTGCTGGGATGCTCAAGGATGTGGAAAGGATAAGGAACAAGGCTACAAATTAATGAGAAGAGTTAAATTTCACAAAATCAAAGGAGTAAAAATAACCTTTTCTCTCATCTCCAGCAGTAGGTCTGCCCTGGGGCCCTTCCCAGCAGCCCTGAAGAGCACCCATGCCCTCACGGCGCAGGGCTGAGCAAAAGCATCGCTCCCAGAGCGGCCCGGCTGCTGTGGGGTCGCGGGACACGAGAGCGCGTGCAATGCACCAGCTGACGCCGACAGCTTGCCCATAGCCTTGGGGAAGCACCCCTTGCCCTTGAGTTGTAGTGCCAGGGGACTCCGGTTCCCCACACRGCACTAGGGTAAGAAAACTGAAATGACAGGGCATTGAATTAATGCAAATAATAATAATAAAACAAACAAACAAACAAAACGCAGCACTCCCAACAGTGAAAAACAAAAATCTTTAATTTCTCTTCATCTTACCTGTCTTGGTAGCCGTTAACAAGACATAGAGAATGGGTAGCAATTTTATATGAGTAACTTTGTGCCGGTGGAAGAAAACACAAAGGACTAACATGTGGCAAGATTCCAGCAGCACAAAAACGTAAGGGCCTCTATATACTTATTTCTCCTCCATTCTGTTTTATTCTCTATGACAATGAGGACAACAGGCAGAAACCCTTACCCGGTCAGAGGGCTCGCACTCGGACAGGTTCCTCCAGGGCACGGTGGAGTTCTCCTTCAGCAGCCACGTGCCGTCGGCGGTGCAGAAGCGGTAGACCTGACCGTGCAGCACTGCCGGGAACCAGAGGGGYAGCGGGGTTAGCGGGGCAGCCCCTGCGGAACGGACGGAGCTCAGTCTGAGCTGCCTTTCCCGCTTTCAGCTGCCTCGGCTACCACTTGGCCCTGCGCTTGCTGCTCATCCCCCGCGACGGAGCACGGTGACCCCACGAGCAGCGCTGCAAAGGGGTCGGGCAGCGTGCAGGCCGTCAGGAACTCTAGCCTGCCAACAGCAAAGCTGAAGCACCCGCTGCGWTGGGCAGCGGAAACCTCCGTGCGAGTTCTACAGCAGCCGCAAATCCCACTTCAGGGGAATCTTGCATTTAAAGGCTCACAAAGTTTGCAGTTGCTCAGCCTCAGCTACAAAATTCACGTGGAAAGGAGAACGTGCAAAGAGTGAATGTATTTGCTCATGCAGCGTCAGCAACAAAGCAACCTTGGAACAGATACGCTACCACAAGCTCCCCACAATGTAAATGCTTATACAAACATCTGTGCTGGGAAGTGAAGCCATAAATTGTATCCTAAACAACTTTTTTTTCTTTAAATGCCTTCTGTCTTCACGTTTGGATAACAAAATCAGCAATAAATCAAATGCCTTTCAAAGGCAGCTAGCAGCTTGATCTTATAAAAGCAGGTGAGATGAAATGGCTCATAATAAAATGACATCAGACCAAAGCACCAAAATAAAAGTACTAAGGGTAAGGCGCACTCAACAYTAGCATAGAAAAAGGAAACACTTGCCCTGGTGGCTGCAGTGCTGAGCAAGTCCAAGGACTCTCCTGTCCCTGTACCATGATGCAGATGCAGCAGCAATGCCACTGCTTCCCCAGCTATGTTCCCCACTGATTGCAGGGGAAGCCAGCTGTCCAGGCTGAGCTTAATACTTGCTGCAATTCACTCATATACTAAATTTCCATATACTAAATTTTATTTGAGATGATAAAAAAGCACAAAATAATATGTTACGTATTTGCACATAAGGTGACAACCATTAATTTGCTTGATAGCTCATTGTCAATGGTAGACCAGCAGTCAGTGAAGAATGGTGTTTTAAAAAAATTATATAGATGAAGAGATGCTAGTGAGTCATTTGAAAGCAGRTTGCTAAAAGGCACATTTGACTTTGGTAATCACGGTATATTTGCAACTGCTGTATTTATACCAATGTACATGTTCCTGGTATATTTACTGTGTAATGAAACAGTAACTGAGGTAACACAAAAATAGTTTTACCTGATGGAGTACTTTTCATCCTGTTAAGGACTCCTCTTTGTGTATGTTTACATACAAACAGGAGGAAAAGCTATTCAGGTGATTATAATAAACACATTCAAACTTATTAAAAACTTGGAATAGTTTTTCACTTGCTCTCATTACTTACTATGAGCACCAGCTACTTCCTAATGTGGGAATGTTGCTATGATGTTAAACATCTTGTGATAGAGAGCTGTGAATATGAAAGCATCCATTTTTCCTCAAGATTTAACAAATGGCAAGTTGAAGTAACCCACAGAAATTATCTGTGCAAGCACCACAAACAGCTCTAGGAATGTCAAGACTGAAAGTAAAATCATGGCATTGAGGAATCAGTAACTATCATATGTAAAAGCCAAACAAGTTGAAATTCAGGGTTWGAAGTCTAGAGAATCATAAGACTAAGAGATTCAGTCTGACTGCCATTGCATGAACTATAATTAAGATTTATTACAAGACTAAATTAAGAAAAACACTCTCTCACYCCCCAAAAAATTACTATATTTCTGAAGAGATAAATATTTTGTGAAATGGTTTTGGRKTTTTTTTTCTTTGTTTTTCTTCTTTCTTCCTTTAAAGGCTTCTTACTGTCAAGATCTAATTGGGAAGAAAGCTCAGCCTTTAGTACATCTATTTTTCCTCTAAATGGATCAGTGACACATTCTAATTTACTTTTTGTTGATAACTTTTTCAAAATAATGAGGAGGAAACTGCGTACTGAAGCCCAGCGGTGCCCCAGGCCCACTCCTGGCTCCTTGCAACTTCCCAGAAGTGTAAGGTGAACGGTCACTACCCTCCCACCCTCCCAGGATGGGCTCCTCGCAGACAGACACCCACCACCGCTCCAACGAGCRGAGGCTGCTAACGACCTACAGCTCCAAGAGATGTTCCCTGGCCTCAACATGCTCCTGTAGTGTCCCTGTCACCCTGGAGAGGGGCATGAAGAGCAATCTCAGTGCGAGGCTCTACCTCTACCAGGGTCTCCAACAGAGCTGATAAAATCCCTAGGAGAAGATTTTGGGTCTTGTTAAACGAGCTTTCGTTTCACATCAATAACAACACAACGCTAAGTTCTCATTTTTGCTCAGTGGAAGCACTTCCAGCTAATTTCAAAGGGACCCGCTGGCTTTTAATCAGGGATATTTAACGCGAAGCTTTGATCCAAGCAGTTCCAAAATGTTTTATCACTCTTACCTGGTCACAGGAAAGTATACAGCTTGCATAAAAGACACCTACAAATGCTCTCACACACACAACTTCTGGATGGACTGCTCCCTCCCTACGCAGCTGGTCATGGCTTAGGATGCTTAGGATCTTACAAGTTCTAAATACATAGAAATTTAGATACCTTTGTATACACATTTTATAATATATCTATATGAATGTATATACAATTTATACCTAACTTTTTTACTTTTCTTTTTGCCATGGATCTGATCCAAAGCTCACTGAAGTCACCAGGAGTATTAACGCTTTTGGATGAGGTCTTTGCTAAAATAAATAAATAAATAAAATGTATATTGAAGAAAATTAACACCATGCTTAGAAGTTGCCCAAGTGTCATGACAGAGTGGAGGAATGAGGGTACAGCTTCCCCATCAACTGCTTCCTATCTGCAGGTTACAACTTACACAGAGATGATCCAAGTCTGTCCATGCCTGACTTCTACACAGCAGCTCAGGCCCTCTTGCCTTCAATGCAATGCTAATGCATGCAGACACTTAATATACAGCCATCAGTTTCAGGTCCAGTAGACTGAAGGATAAATGATTTTTTAAAAAAAAAAAAAAAAAAAAAAGCCTTTGAACAGTTGATGCCCCCCCAAAGTATCTTTTCTCCTGTTTTGCAATGTTTACCACCACCACATCAGAAGGCTCCATCTCACACCTTGTTACACTCTAGGCGTAGCGATCATTCTGACAGCCAAACCAAGCCARTGGCCGACACATCAAGGACCCGATTTTGTTCAACCTGCATGATTGGACGCATCTGCYTAGGAAGTTGTGCACCTATTGTAACCGGAGCGCAGTGGGGCTGGCTTATCTGAACAGTGCCAACCACACCGAGTTAGAATCACACACTAGAATATAGATTGATGCCCAGAAATCAGACASTCGCTGTAAACCAATAAAAAACAGAGCAAGAGACCAAGAGTTAGCACTGGAGTTAATGTCACTGTCTATCTTCTTTAATGTCACCATCTATCTTCTTATTGAATGAGCCTGTAAATCAAATCAAACGCTACCTCTAGCTAAACACTTTTATACACAGGAAAATATGCCATCACATGGCAGGAGAACATTTCATCACTACACCCATTTTACTATAAAGAAACCAAATTAAGTGATTTCTCTGCTTAAAGCAGCCAACCTACTCTGGATTTTACTACATCAGGGTGAGAAGACTGGTGTGAGATTACTCACCCAACTGTCCTTGAGGATAAACTGGAACATGATTCATCATAAAATCAAATTACAGAATATCCTATCCAATCGCTTTTATTTAGACTGAGATGAGAGAACAGGAAAAACAACAGGAGAGACTGGAGTTACGTCTTGCCACTGTGTGTCAAGCATTACAAACCTCTCCTCGAGGGAAACGTTCTGGAGAAGGTAACAATTTTCTCTTTAAAGCAGTGACTCTGTAGTATATGAGCATCACAACAGTGTCCTGCCAGGCTGGTTTGTACCTTAAACCAGGGACCCGTTCTTTGATGGGGAGAAGGATATGAATGGAGGAGCTCTCACTTCCCACCAAGAGCTCTGCTCAGTTACCATCTGGTGTGGCCAGGGCACTGCTTTCCTGTGGGCAGTTTCCCCTCTGTGGGAGCAGGAGGGTCTCCAATCTGCGCTACTGTCCAGGAACCACATTTATCTAAATGCGAGTTCATGCTGGGCTCATTGCCACATCACCTGAAATCAGCAGATGATCTTACAAGCTGATAATCAGTTTAACATGAAATACTTAGTATCTCTCCCACTRTCCCTCTTCTTCCTTCTCCACCGCCTATTAGTCATCACAACTAATAGTTGCTTTAGCAATGATAAGACGATGACAAACACTTACAGCCAGCGTTTTGACTTGAAAGCAGATAGATTTGTAGCCATGTCAAATTCTTGCAGCAGAGACAGTTAAGATTAGCCTGAGCAAACTCTGATTTTCAAATATGCCTATTAGCCAATTGAGAAAGGTGGAGAAAATGGATCACAGTAGGATCTAGTGAGAATACTCCTATCACTAATTTCTATTTTAAAAAATCCCAGAATCCCTCCAGATTCTTAAAAAAAAAAAAAAAATAGAGAATAAAAAAATACTGCATTGAATGAGAGTGACGAGAGAGAGAGAGAGAGGGGCCACAGATTCACACTCCATCCAAGAGATGTAGGGCAGCTTACACAGACCTAAGCACTTTTACATGAAATGCTTTTACAGAGTGAAACTTAAGCAGCAGGGAAATCTCATTAAGCAAGCGCTGCTTAATTGAGCATTGCTTAATTGCAAGCTGCACAAGCTCACCCACATTTCCAGGAAGTTCTCAGCATCTGAAGCTTTTGCTGAGCAAGTGTAAAGTCAGAGGCTCTTTGTACAGAGATGATGTTGTCTAGCCTACTCAGGGATTGCTACTACTGCATATAAATACATATTTAAAATATTCTTTTTGGAATGATATTAAGGTTACAAAGCTAAGCATTCAAAAATTAGGAAGTGCTAAGCTGAAGTAGCTTGTGTCATTTTTKATTCCACTCATTAACTCTGTTTCTACTTGCACGGTCATATATTTTTCCAGCAGAATTGACCATTTCATTCAGGGTACAGAGTAGAAGGAAGTCATTTAATAGGATATTACTCATCCTTATCAGTGCAAGATGTCAAGCCATATTTAAGCACAGTGAGAAATTCTACATAAAATGTAACAATTCTGTCTTATTCATTTGGTCTTCTCAAAGACCACCAATAAAATATTGGTACCGTATACAGATGTTCCAAAAATAAAGAACACATTCTCTTCACATATCAAAGTCTGAATTACACATGAGAAAAGTAAGCAGCCACAAAGTCTGTTCTGCTTGGGCACTCAGTTCTCTCCGTGGAGAAATCTTTCTTATCAGCTCTGCAATATCCTGCCTCCTTCAACAGGGTGAAGGAGGCAGTAATCAGGCAGAGAAGAGTCCCCTCTACTACATATTTCACCAGGACATCTATTCTGGATAGTGAAAGAATAAAAGGATTGTAGAAAAAGAAGATAAAACACTGCTACAKAATCAAAAATTCCTTGCAAATGGATCTGTATGCAAAATAGGCCATACTAATTAAAAAATATTTATTAAATTATAACCTTATGCTTCTTTAGGTAGAAAACACTACCTCAAGAAAAATCCAATAAGACATTATACTGAGCAATCAAACATTATTAAAGCACAAAGGAGTGTTGTTCTCTTTCAGCATTTCAGCCAAGTTACTTGCATGAGGAAAGAGCTGCATTGRTTATGCTAGATCACTCTGAAACTTAAGACAACTTTTTGAAATATGCCTTAAGAAACAAGCCACAATACACGTATGTATCTGTGCATCAGGTTTAATAATAGAGAGTGTCTACGAACTATAAAAGATACGTGAATTAATGTAATAAGGGAAGGTTGTTTATGAAAAACAAGTATTTATGATAATGGCACAGCTTTATAAAGGTTTGATAAGGTAGCAAAAAGCATCATTAAAAGTTTTGTTCAGAATAAATGAGGGTTGAAATAAATTTATTGCAACAACAAATGTGATTGGAAGTTTTATGCAGAATAAACTTGTAAAAACAGTGCTAAGAGGTCCTGTGCTTTCAAGTCACTGGATCAGTAAGCTAATGTAATTAAAGACATCATGTTAAAAGATGTTATAACAAAGCAAAAAAAAAAAAAAAAAAGGCACCAAAAAAAAAAAAAAAAAAAAAAAAAAAAGGCACCAAAAAGTTTTCTTAAAAGGCAAAAAAGACAAGCAAAGGTTTCCCAGGGGAGAAACACACTTTACAATGCCTGTGCTCCAAGGTCTTACGAAAACAAGCAACAAAAATCAAAAACAAACAAAATASGCAGACTCAATGAATGAAAAAGAAGCTAAAAGAAAAAAAAAATGCCATTAGCAAGCTATTAGCATGATGCTTAGTAAACTAAAGCAAGGAAAAACATCTTTGTGAAAAAAACCAAAMTGATTGGTAGAATGTTAAATTTGTATAGTTGTTTGGGGAGGGGGAAGGAGGAGTGCAAATAAACATCAGTTGTTTGAGGGAACCTCTGAAGACAACATGACGTTCCGGAAGATGCAGGCTGGAACTGCTGCCAGGTGCTGCAAAAAGTCTGCCCAGCTCTTGTAAAAGGCAAATCACCGGTCTTTAATTATCCTCAGAAACCACCCTTCAAAGAACCATCAATGCAATAATCCTACCATATAAACCCTCACAGGCCAGTTACAAAGATAAAGCAAAACATTCAAAACAATTAAAATATTCTGGTGCAGACAACTGCAAAGCATATTATGAAAAGGAATAAAAAAGAATAAAAAAAAAAAAAAAAAACAGACTTAACTTAGAAAGGACCATAATTCAATAAATATTTCCTCACTATCTACAGATAGTAAAAGAAGTGGTTACTTCAAAAGAGAACACAAATACAATGAAGCATCCCACACATTTCAAAGAGCAAAGACATACACTTTTATTGAGCAAGCTGTGCACTCTGGCACTGGTCAAAGCCTTATTAATTCTGCATATGTGCACCAAAGTGTCTGAAGCAATAAAGAAAAAGTATATAGGAGACATCTTCCCAGCCAGAGGTGCTATGCAAATACCTACCCCTTCCCAGCTAACTCAGGTAAAATAAATACAGCATTTGGCCTTACTGCTCAGGACACTGCCCTGTGCCAYGTCAACAAATACACAGGCTTTGCCAGTGGATTTCACTGCTGCACAGCACGGGGAGCCTGCAGTGCGGTTTCCAGCTCTGCAGCAGACATACCCTAACAGTTTCTTCTGCCATTGTCCTCCAGCCTCTCCCTGCTCTTCTCTCTGCCTCACTCCTTTAACTTGCTGCCACATCACTCCTCTCCCCTACTTGCATTCCCCTCCTTAGGTCTCCTCTTCAGCTTCGTTCCTCCAGCCCTTCCCATTCCTGTAATGTTCACCAGACTGCTCCTGTGCAACCCATCTACCACTAACCTGTTCTTTTCATTCCTTGTTGCCTATTTTTCTTTCAGCTTCTCTTCTTACATATCATCCACCAAAACCATTTGAGCTAAGAGAAGAACTCCTGCACCCTGACTTCCTGCATCTCAACACTTCTCTTTTCTCCTCAGGCCACGTCTCAGCCCTCCCTGTCACAGTTGGGTAGATCCTCCTTCTCCGACCAAACATCATGGAATGGAGAAATCACTGAGGCACCTCTGCTCTCTCCCAGGTCCAGTGCCACACAAGCTCAATAGTCTCTGCATTTATATCCATGCTTTGACTCTCTTTGAAAGAAAGTGTTGTTGCCTTGCTCCATTAAGCACTGGGGCAGGTTTTGCATGAAAAAGCTCTCTCTCTCTCTCTATATATATATATGTGTATATATATATATCTTTCAGAGGAAATATGCTGATGAGTGCTTGATCCTTTTCTTGCCTTCTGCTTATTCCAAGTAAGTAAATTAGTTTCAGAAAGGTCAGGTGGACGTGGCAGGATTTCACCCACCACTGTCATTATTGTCCTGGGTCATATAAGCATGTTTTTCTATAAGCATTCTACCCAGCAAGACTTTGCTACTACTCAAGGCAAATTTAAAGTGATGTGTGGAAATTCTAGCAGTCAACAGTTATAACATGTTTAAGAAAGAAGCTTTATTTCACACACTTCCAAATTTCATGGCAGCGACCCAGGGCTCAGGGGAAATTTGATCTCCCATGATAGAAGAATCTCAAGGGGAAAGGTACTGGCAAAACATGTTAGTGGAAAAATATTGTAAATAAGGACAGCACTTGTGTACATGATTAACAGAGAAGTGCAATCAGTGTGTGCAGCTTAGCACATTTTCAAGTTACAGCTGCATTTGTGAAATGGGCTTGAAGAGGAGAACATCACACCATTAAGCTACTTACAGACAGAGAGACCTTTTAAGTTGGTTCACATTTTTTGCCTATCAAACAAAAATACTTCAAACATAACAGAAAAGTTAGTAGCAAACCTACTCGGAGCTAGTAATGTGAAGAGGCAAAGAGCGTGGTTCTCCYCTCCATACGGCAACTGAACATATAGCTATGACTCTGAGATAGAGCCATCTCAGAAAACTCAGTTGTGTATGTGTCTTCACCTGAAGTCACCTGAGCATCCTTTGAAGAGCTCTTCACGCTCACTATGAGATCAGAAGTTACTTGTTATGAGAGAGGGCGTATCTAGATTAGACATGAGGTACATTTCCTATTAGACCAAGGAAAGTGCCAGAGAGCCTTGCAAAAGGGAGGACAAGATAAGCTGCAGATCATACAGCTCTTCTGGCAAGCTGCAACAAACTGCGCTGTGAAGACCAAGCACACCGTGTTTATCCCATCTTTGGGAGTTGGGAAATTGATGCTTCAGCTAATTAACAACCTTTAGGTAAGGCCAGACAGATAAATGCTTTCCTGAAAGCAGGCTGTTAAGTATGTAGTACATAGAACATTTAAGTACGTAGCACATAGAAGTATTTTGTTTAATCAGGCCTTTATTAATTCCATTTACTCTTTGTCCACTATAAATAAAAACTGTAAGGTAGTTTTTAAGTGTAAAGTAATTAAATATTTACATGTTTAACGTAGAAGTCACGTGAAGACAAGTTGAGGTCTCTTTCTCTAAAGTGCATAATGCCACCAAGAACAACTATAAAGTTAGTGGGCAACTGCTGTATATTTCACTATAAATGTAATGACAGCACAGAGACAGTACCCATTAGGTGTAAGGAAACTGGTGAGCTCAAATCTCTTTGCTGAACTTACTCYACTGGATAAGCACTGGTAAGGCAAAGAGGTGGTCCAGCAGCTTCTTTATGGCTCTATGAGATGTTATTTCTTTCTCAGTTAAATTACCTGTTCACAATCTCCTGCCTGGAAGCAAGTACTCAAGCAGAGTACATGCCTTGGAGTCTTTGACATCTCATGGAATTACTTTAGTAAAACAGCAAAATATAGGTATATAGTTATACTGTATAGCTATAAATTATAAAAAAAAAAAAAGGTAGATAACACACAGAATCCCTCCCACAGATGCAGTCTCAGAAAGCTGATACACTGTGGCAAGCTTTCCATCCTTTATGCTAAATCCAGCAATGAGGAAAGGTAAATTGTGCTACTCATCAGCCTTCCTCTAGAGGCCCTGAGGGAACCAGACCTRTATCTGTCATACAAACTCTCTTCAGTTGCCTGCATCATCTAAGCACACCTCAGTGTCTGGCTATATAAAAGGCTTCTTCTGTTCCTATCACAGTATTTGATGAGGAATGCCTGCATGCTGGTTGTGACAAGAAGGACCAGCACATACTAAAGGCAGTCACATAACCCACCCTAGCTGAAGGCTCCCCAGCCACTGGCTAGAGTACACYTCTCAAAGTCTGGAGTTAACCAGCAATTTTTTGACAAATACATTTCATATTTATAACAAATACAAAATAGACAATTGCTTTTCCATACAGCCCACAACAGACACATATTAATGATACACATCTGTTGATGAACTTTTTWATTGCTTCCAATTCCCTGCATTTACTCTTGAGAGAAGCAACACASGTTCTTGAACTTTTTGGGCGACTATGCAGATGCAGAGATTAACTTGAAGGTTGATATTTTTGTTGTTTTTCTTTGTATTTAGCAAACTCAAATTGCTAATCAGGTTAAGACAGCTATTAGTCCAATGGAGGAGGAATGTAAACTTTGAATCATTTTAGAGTTAGCAAATGCAAGGTGACATGTTTTTCAGTGAAAAAGAGTCACAACCCTTCCCGGCATTAAAGTTTTCTGGAAAATTGATTTTACTGAAGCAAAGGAAAAAAAGAAATGCAATAAATGTCTATTCATCTGTACTGTAGTCAATATTTGAAGTGAAATTTATTTCTTTATGTATTAAAAGATAAGCAGACACACTCACATAGCCATCTGGTAACCATCTTGATTTGGAATAGATCACAAACAGCAAAATTGGATGATTAAACAAAAAGTGAGGGAGATTAAACCAGATCAGGTTTAATCTGGTCCCCTGAACTAAATATTCCCACATCATACAGTTCAAAGCTGTCTTAGGGAAAACTCGCCCATAAGCCTTTGCCACCTCTGTTGCAGAGTCCCCTGCAGACCCTTCCAGAAAGCAATAGATGAGGTTCTGTTCCATACAGAYGGCAGTCAAATACCACTGCCCCATCGCCACTGCCCACAGGAGGCCTCACAAACAAAAGCAAATCACTTCCATCTGTTTCTGTCGGGTGGCATGGCAGCGCTCTTTGCCCAGTCTCCCTCGTTGTCCGAGTCTGAGCAGTGTCCAAACACAGGCACCACTGGGGAAAGGGGAACAGCTAGGGACAGTGGATTTTACCCTTAGCAGATGCCTCAGGAGCACAACTACTCAGACACTGACCTTCCCTGACCTCCTCTTCTACAAGCAACAACCTGGCTTTGCCAATGGCCCAGCAAACTGATGGGACCACACTGCTCATGAGACAACCCTGGGGCAAAACTTCCCAGTACACGTAGACATACCCTATGCTAGGATGTGGCACACCACAGACTCAATGTGCCTGTGGTAACACCTTGATCAGTGTGACAAGRTTCTCCCCTCCCCTTCTTCCTTGGGATATAAGATCCACTAATGATTCCCTCTGCTCCCAAACTCAACTCTTCTCAGCTTGCACTTGTTGCTTGTGTAGCAGSGGAGGGGATCCAAAGAATTGCTGTTACCACTGCATGTCTATAAATGCAGGGGAGGTAAGTATTAAGGCTTGTTTTGTTCATGACTTAAATGGTAGACAAGACTAAGCTAGACACTAATGCAGGATAGGGAGCAGGCAGGCAATTTCCATCACAGCTCTTGCAGCAGAGAGGGTTTTGCCTATAGTTCATAGCTCTAGCAAAATCAACCTACACAATCCCTGCAGGCTGAAGCTAATGCCCTAATTCCAGCAGAAGCCTTGCACGCAGCCCACATTTTCCTAAAGACACACCAGAAAAAGCAGTTCAGTCATCCAGAGAGGGGATCAGGAACACCAGAAAAGAGGTCTCAAACGCAAGACACAGTAGGGTAAGGGAAAGAGCTGATCTGGATACTTCCTTGGAACAAGATTTTGTATTGTCCAGCAAAAGGYATTTGTTCTGTCTACAGGAGCAATTGATGTGGTTACAGTTCATGTAACTCATTTAAAACTAGCAGCTCTGGAAGATTTTTTTATTATTATTTTTTATTAAAAAGGACTTGGTACTACTAAAGAATACATAGCAGAAGCCCAAAGGAGGTAAAACTAAAATAAACTCCGCAGCTCTAAGCTTTCCAAATCCACACAGCTTTATTGGTAGCTGGCCTTCAATTATAAGAGGTAACAAGAACGAGCTCACTACCAGGGACAGTAACCGCAGGTGCCTGCCTTCCTTTCACAAAAGGGAAAAAAAAGGCTTCCCTTAGGAGAACCTACACTGACCTGACTTTGAGATAGTGATTGCCCAAATACAACAGCGTAATGCAGAACTTCAGCACCACACGAAATCAAGTAGGTTTCCTGGGTTTGCACGAATGGTAAAATTTTGCCCAAAATGTGTGTACATAAGAACACATGGAAATGACATCATTGACTCAAGCAGCCAGAAAGGTGTGAAATTTGTCTTGGATAAGCTTTGGCCATGATCCAAAGTCTATGCTTGACACTTCACAGGCAACCTTTTAGCAATAACCTCCCTCCTGCCACTTCAGCATCTCCCCCTGTTAACCAACAATGGCAGCTACATAGGCACAAACGAAAGYGAAGCAAAGGAGAGCTGGGGTCAAATGACCACTTCAGGCAGGTTTACATGTCTAAATCACTGTGGAASTTCTGCTTCAAAGAAGCAGAAGGGGGTTTTAGAAATGCAAAGGCAGACTTATCCCACTTAAAGGTTTTACCAGGGGAAAGGATGGGAAGGGAAGTGTGATAGGTATTAAACACATGGGTAAATTTCTGTGTTGCCAATTTTTTTTTTTTTTTTTTGGCAGTTCACCAAAATTCTTTCTTAACATCTTCAGAGCATTTCAAAATGCCACTTTGAAATACGGAACACTTTCCTAAAAAGAAAGCTTATGGATTTAACATAAGCATCCTAAAGAGAATGATGTATTTGACCACAGTTGACCTCTACCTGTTAACTTTGAGGTCACCATTCCTCACTGTCCAAATGGGATTCTCCAYTGCATGCTCAAATCTATTTTATAGAGCGCTGGAGGGACACAGATGACTTTATAAGCTCGTACTGTGARGCTATAGCCTGGCATAAGCAAGGCTCCTGCTTTGCTATGATTGATGCTCAGGCCCTTCACTGCTGCGAGTGACACTCAGCACATACTTCTCAGCCCAGGGACAACTGTTTAACCTGCACTGAAGCAAAGGCTTCTCTAAACCTCAGTTCTTCTGTGCATGGTGTATTAATCAAGCAGCCTGTTGTCTTTAGCATTCCAATTTCACAATTCCCTGGTGAGTAAGGGCAATACCATAATAAACAATTTTCTTGAAGTGGATAAATGCTGATGTGTCTGCAACCGCACAAATCAGGATCTGCATTTAAAAAAAAAAAAAAAAAAATCAAAGCAGGGGAAAAGCCTAAGCACTTCAGTTAAATAAAAATTCCAAATCTAGTTTGCTGCACAGCCACACAAATAGGTGCATTTAATTAGCAGCCAGATAAAGTACCACTAAAGAAACATACATGAATGTCAAGCTGTGGGCCATATCCTGAGCTGAGGACTAATATTTCAGTGCAAGCTACATAATGAAGTTCCTCTAAGTAGTCAGGTTTAAGTTACTTGCCTGTCATGAAGCAAGCCTTCGTTAATATGTGGATCTAGGGATCCAAGCCTAAAATCTTCGTTAAGCACTATGATCTCTTTCTTCCATCCTGTTATCATTCATGCACAGCATGTTCTAAGCCTTTCGCAAGTCCATTCTTACAGAGATGTCAATAATCAAATTTGGAAGAGATGTTGACGTGCACACTGGATAACACATCATCGGGAAGTCAAGCTTAACACTCTTAGAGGGCACTGACACACAGCTGAGACAGTATTGATTTTTCTGTCTATACTTAATAATCTCTCTTAGCAAGCAGCACTTTAAAAGAAGAGCAGAAGACAAGAGTTGCAGTCTGAGGGGGAGCAATGTTAGGGGACAAAACTTCTGATTGCAGCCATTGCCTAGCACAGCAGAACTGCRAGCCCATCTCCAGAGACTTATCTTGGGAATGAGCCTGGTCTGGAGTTGCTGTATGCACACAGCACTGGTTAGACACAGTCATTCAAGAATATCAGTTCTATTTACAAGTCTTAGAAAAAATGATCCAGCTACTGTTGTTCATTTACCCTAAGGTAGAAGAGCAACCTGAAGACCATAGTTGGTCTTGACAGAGCATTACTACTGCCGAACCCACCCTCACAACACAGGCAGTTATTTATAAGATTCCACATTAACCAAGAGTCGCATGCAGGAATTCTGTGGAAGAAGCCAGAGACATCATGTGGAATTGGACTAGTGACATAGACACCTACTAATTGACTRAATAACTTATTTTGAGGATTTTCAACTTGCTAGTCAATCCTGATGAGCTATATCTGCTATTGAGGTTTGTGGCAAGACAGGGCCAAGACTAACAGCTACTAAGACAAAGGAAGATTAGGACATAAACAAGAGTAAAGACTGTTTAAATACAAAGTCTGCAAAGTCATTAATTGATCAAAAATTGAACAAAAAAATTTAGTTGTTTATGATGGGAGAAGAGTTGGGAATTAAGCTGGCATCTGCAGGAAGGCAAAAATATATCAAAAAATATCAAAAATATGTAATAGGAGGTAGAAAGGAACCTTTAGAGATCATCCAGTCCAATCACCCTGCTGAAAGTAGGGGCAGGACCACCAGGCCCCACTCGGTTTTGAGTATCTCCAAGGACAAAGGCTCCACCACTGTTTTTGWGGGCAATTTCTTCCAGTGCTTGACAGCCTTTGCATATAAAATGTTTTGTTGATGTTTAAATGGATTTTCCYCTATTTTGATTTGTTCCCAYTGACTATCATCCTATTACTCAGTGTCACTGAGAAGAGTCAAACTCTATCTTCTTTATTCCTTTATACTGTTGGGTACCTATACACACTGAAAAGATTGCCCAGCTCATTCTCCTCTTACGGTTGAACAGTCACAGCTCTTCTAGCCTCTCCTAATATCCCTTAATCATCTTCCTGGACCTTTTMTGGACTCAGTGCAGTGCACCATGTTCCTCTCATTCTGCAGAGACCAGGACTGAATACAGCACTTCAGGCAGAGTCTCACTAGGACTGAGTAAAGGAAAACTGGTCCAGCTTCAGGACTTGGCACTTCTCCTTGCTAGACCAGGAGCTTATCACAAGAAGTWCATTTCTGCAAGCCTGCCAAGCCCCACCAAGTGGCAACATGACCATCACAGGTATTTACCACCCCCTGCAGTTTTACATCTCCTGAAGTTTCYTGAGGGTGCACACTGCAACACCGTCTAGATCACTAACAATGTCAAACAGCTTTCAATTCCAAACCTGACTACAGCACTAGGGACTGAGGTGTGGCTGAACTTTATGTCACTGATCACAAGCCGTTCAGCCAGCGTTCAGTCCATCTTACTGTCCACGTATCTAGTCTGTACTTTAATCAGTCTTTTCTGTGAGGATGCTATGTGAGACGGTGTCAAAAGCCTCAATAAAGTCAAGACAGCATATACCGCTCTTCCCTTTTTCAGCAAGTKATGCATCTCATCGTAGACAGCTATCAAGTTGATCACATTTAATTTCACTGCTGGCAATCCACACTGACCACCTTCAGCCACTTTCTTGACCTTCACATGCTAGGAAAYTGTTTATTTGCTCCATCTTCACAGGCATCAAGATGAGGCTGATTGGCATATTGTTTCCAAAATCTTCTTCCTTTCTTCTCTGGAGGATAGGAACGGCCTTTCCCGTCTTCAACAACCTGCTCTGATGGCCATGACCTTTTAAAGATAATCGAGTGGCTTTGCAACATCAGCCAGCTCCCTCAGCACTCCTGGGTGTAATGTATCAGTACTACTTGTGTGTGTGTGTGTGTGTGCGCGCGCATGTGTGCGCGTTGTTTATCAACAAGCGCCCTGACACTTTCCCTCATCTTCCTTTTGCTGCTGATATTATTTGGAAGCCTTTCGTCTTGTCCTTTGAGTCCTTCACCCGATACCAATTCCAGGCAGGCTTTGGCTTTGCTAACCCCATCCCAAGTGACAGAAGTGCCCTCACTTAGACAGTATCCCTATATATCACCTGCTCCCAATTCAAATTCTTGTATGCTTTGGTGGGAATTTCCAGATCATAAGAGACTTACACTTCATGCTCCCTCCATTTCAGTACCGCATCATAGACAGTAGTCAGTTTTGAGCATTTAGATTTGTTTCCCAGGGGTCTCCCATGTAGCACGAGAGGTTCCCAAGGAATTCATCAGGCAGTTGAGAACTTGTCTGCTAATCAGACAGACAACTTAAATGAGTAAGCTTGGTTGAAGCACTTCATCCTTAATGTTGCAAACTACTAACTATGCAAACAGGTTCTCCTTTTGTGTTCTTCATGTTCATTATGTGAACAAGGAGAAGTTCCGCTGCTAGCGGTGCTGGAATCTATCTATCTTAATTTCTTAGTGGGGTGCTAAGCAAGAACAAGCAGTATGCATGAGTTAATGATTACCGCAGGACACGGCCAGGTCCAGTTTTCTACTGCTTTAGATCTTCCATTATAAAGATATTACCCTCTCCATTCTGACAGTCTATTAGCATTCACTTTGAACATGACTCCACAAGATGTCAAGAAACAGCATCACATCATGGGAATTCAGGCCTCTAAATTGCATACTTGGCATTGACATCAATTTCTTGCTCTATAGCACAGAAGGAAAGACCTCCCTGTTCCATTCTTCATTACTGGCAAAATATGGATTGAGATATATGCACAGCAAGGGAACAGGTCCAAAGGTATAATTGCTTTCTGAAGCCCTTTCGTGATCCTCCCTAAGAAGCTCTATGGTTCCACAAAATGCTGTCATAGTTTTAAACACTTGTAACACTTTTAAACATTTTATAAACACTTGGTTTCCAGGATARTTATTTATTTCCAAGAATATGAAAGACAGTCCACATTCCAATAATTTATTAATCTCAAATACTGTGTTAAAGCATGACTCTCTCCAGCAGTGAGGGTTTCAAGTGCAACTGGAAGTCACATAGCTATGTGTACAGAGGCTTAATGAGTACCAGTAATTAGCTTGAGAGAAGTTTAATCTTGTAACAAGCTTTAGATATCTGGAAGACTTCTTCAGCATCAGATATTTCTATGATAACACAAAAGCATTGCCAAAGTTAGAAATATTGACCGAGCAACAGAAAAATACTTACCCTAGGAAAACAGAGCAAGACATCCAGAAAATTTTACTCCCAGCCAATGCATACATTCAGCACAACAAGATAAGGGCAGAACTGTCAAAGCGCACAGGTCATTCACCAAAGCAGGCAAGACAAAGCGGGTAACAAAATAGCACTAGCATGCTGGGGCACCAACACAAAGACAACAGAACAGGGCATTTCTCCCCAAAAGCAGGTTTCCTTTCCCACTATGCCACAAATACTCCTGTTAAGCAAGTGTCCCTAACTGTTAACATAAGAAATACACTGGTAAAAGTAAAAATAGCAAGCCAGATTCAGCAATTACATTTTGGGGAACTTCTCCCTCCCTCCTCCCACCATAAGCTTAAGTTAGATATAGAATTGAAGGGTCACAACAGTTCACCTGACTTTTTCCACACACCATAATCAAACTTAAACATTTTCAAGCACYTTTCCCACTCAGCAATAAGAGCAGTTAAGTGCTAGAACTCAATTATCAAGATAATTAGTTAATAGATTGTTACATTTATAGTTCAAACCTGAGAAAGGTTTTCCCAAAAGACAAGCCATACGTGTAACTGGAGGCTCAGTGTAAGAATATCAGATGAAGAGACCTGCTATGTATTATAYTTACAGAAAGTCAGTGCACACCAGGGTGTAAAATCTCTAAAGGCAATGTCCTGTCTTTTGGGGAAAAAGCCCTTGCAGCTACTGACCGTACCTTCATCTTGCAGCATTCTGACAAATAAGATCGCTAAAATAGCCCCACGTCCACGAACTCACATAAAGCTAAGGAAGCAGTGCAAAGCCTTAGTAGCACTTTTACCTAGGATCTTGCATCTTTACTCACTGTAGGAAGAACTWCTAACTTTGCCACTTTTATCCCAGTTTTCAAATACACCATTACTACTGTTAGACAAATCCCATAAAGCATCAAGATACCATTTGATTACCAGTCACCATCTTTCAAGCAGCTGAAGCAGTGAAGTGCAAAATCCCAAACTAAATACAACCTTCTCCTTAAAAAGAAATCTCCCCTCTTATTTGCTATACAGCACATCATACTGAGCCCAGGTGCTACTGCTATACCACAGAGAACTGACTGCATTTGCTGTTGCTCTATCCATGCAGTGGCTGCCCAGGTAGAACGGGGCTAGTTCAAAGCCACGCTCATGAGGAAGGGCTCCTACCTGCATTAGCCCAGGGCAGGTACCAGGGGCAGCTCACGTTCACGAAGGTGCCCGGCAGCCCGTCCGGCCAGCAGGCGTAGTTGTCAAACGTCCGGTTGCAGAACTTGCCTTCTGCAGGGAGAGGGAAGAGAAAGTCACGCCAGCGCCCAGCACCGTCATCGCAAGGCGGAAAACTCTGAAGACTGGAAGGTGAAAGGAAATAAGGACATAGGCGTATATGCCATAACAACACTATGCAGTTAAACTGTGATTTGGAGTTAAACTCYTTTGGCCAAGAAAAGAAAGTCTTGCTTATCCCCACACAATAGGGGAGTTAAGATGGGAACTAAAAAGCAGTCTGGGATCTTTGACTAAACCATGGGACAATAAAGGCAATCCATGACCAATCCATTTGTCTTTTCCCTTTTGCATCCTTACATATATTGGTTTCATCTAAAATTATTTTTGCTATGGATATYTTAGATAATCATTCCCAAGAACCAGCTCACAGTCACGCTTATTGGGAAGTCTAACCTAATAGATAGATCCATCAACAAAATACCCACATACAACCATAACTTTGCATTACAGCTTAATCAACATGAGCATCCTTCAACCTCAGATTTATTAAACTGTCATTCTTAGAGGGCAGCACTCAACCGCTCCATGAGATAATGGAGCAGAGGGAGATGAATGTTTCCCTGCCAATGCTCTCATCAGCCACTGCTCAATCTCTCTCTCTCTCTCTCTGCAGTAACAGTAATATAGCTAAGAGAAAGAAAATAACAGTTTTGAAATAATTCCTCACAGACACAACTTTAGACCCATCTCATCTCTTCCAGTGTGTCACAAAAGCACTGAAGCTTGTAGGATCGGCCACACCGTGCCCAGTTGTGAGYGTCATTGACAAGTCACCAGCGTCCTCTAAACACAGTGATGCTGAGCACACCACAGCTGCATTCATCTCATTGCAGCAGCTCAACTGTTAAGACAAGCTGCATTCTCATTTTCACTAAGGCACCTTTTTAGCCATTCCAGCATTATACAATGCTCAAGGCATTTTATACTGCCTGCACGCCCCACATACTGCCAGGTCAATGCAAACAGCATGGTCCTAAGGTTCCTATGATTCTGCAACAGATCAGCTCTACAAACATTGGTAGCTGGCTCTAAACCCTGACCCTATGAAGTTGCAGGTGATCACACTAGTGTGTATAAGACGCACTAGAACCACCAATTGCCACTCTGGACCTCGAGTGGAACAGTTTTACAGTGAAATCCTTCCATGAAATGSTTCCCCTCCACAGAGGAATGACCATGGCATCAACAGGAGGCTGAAAAGAATGGGATAAAGAATAAGTAGATTGTAAAGCAAGCTGCAGAAATGCTTTCAAGACCATAATCACTTCCTAGCCACTGTTATCAGGCATTTAAAATTTTAATTTATCTACCCCTACCAAGCAGGCTTACCTGCCACAATGGGGGGTGCCTCGTACAAGTATTTCAGGCATTGGAGCTGATACTCCTTCCACTTCTGCATAACCCCAGAAAGGGACCCATCTGAGCTCTGAAAGAGAAATCACAAGTCTCAGAAATAGCAGCATTTAAACTGCATGTTTTGCATGCACCCTAACTAGGGAGGGTGTGAGGACAACTGTCAGCAAGCCCGGACAGTGCTGCATATGATAAGGAAGGTGAGAAACTGCTGTGTATTTGCCCCATTACAGCCAAAGAAATCCCCTTCTATTTGTAGCATGAGGAATTCTGTGTCCTCAAATAAAACCTATGTTGTTAGGTTTGTGGTCTCAAACATGTCTTAATTGTGTGACGAAATCTTGTAAGAGAACAGCAACAAGTCCTCTCAGCAGAGGATTTCCTGCCAACAGCAAAACTACTGTTATCCCATGAACAAGACCAAGATAACTCCTTGTAATTAGCTATTATTGCCTAAGCATTCTCCCAGAGCCCAGAGAAAAGCTTTTCCAGATCAGCTCTCCTCCCACGGAAAATCGCCTTTCCCAGCATCCAAACCAGTTCCCCTGAAGCTGCAGAAAGAGCAGGGACCTCCTTCTTGCAGTKTGACAGACTGCAGAGTCCATCAAGTGTCAAGGGGGGAAAAACAAAACAAATGAAAAAAATGATAAAGTCTGGCTGATCACGAAAGAAATTGGCTATTATTAAGCCACAGAGTTTAGCACTGGCTGCTGGCTCAGCTCTTGCCAGTGCTCTCTGGCTCACAGGAAGCAAGCTCACACATTACATTTCAGCAAGGAAACGCCAACCCTCCTCACATTCGTATAAGCTAAATTATAAACGTAAAGATTATCGGGCTCCAAGCGATCAAYAACACTGCTAACTCAGCAGATTTTGACAGAGAAAGGCCTAACATGGGTGTCTCAAAGAGATGTTAAATCAACAGCATGAGCCTAATGGCATATAACACACACTAATACTGCATGGATGAAGAGTCATTTAATCCCAGCTGTTGATCAGTTTATGAAGTGAAGCATGAGGGCTAATAATCCTTGTAATTTCACCCTCACAGCTTCAGCTGCCTTTTTTTGCATTTGTGCTGCTAAACCATTTCAGAGGGTGAAGAAGAAACYGAGTCCTGGCAAAGCATCATTTTAAACATACATTTTTAGAAGTGCYAGATTGGATGCTGTTCATTTTAATCAATGAAACTTAAAAAGTCATCAGTGAAGCCACCCTGGTTTAGAAATAGCACTGGCATTTTTGGACTACAGATTTTTCAATTCCTCTCTCATCTTCTACCCTTGCAGTTTAAAAAAATAAGTTTGAAAATAAAAAAAATCATATACATCACACTTCTGTCTGGATTAAACCATTGAGCTTAATCACAAAGATGCTCTTGAATATGTCGTGAGAGCCGCAGCACTTGGTTGAAACCCTCATCGTGTTTAGGGAATGGCAGTTGCACACACTTACGTGCCACTCGTGACTGCAGCTAGGGCCCGACAGCCAAACACTTCCAAAGAGTTTAGCCAGCTCCCACTGGAGTCAGCAAGCACAAGCCCGCAGGTCTTTGAAAAGCTGACCCTTGTCTTGCCGGTTTAAATCATCCTGCTCCCACCTCACCCCTGCCAACACGCGCCGCCAGAACCTGCCTGCACCAAATTCCTGCATGCAAAAAGTGAGGTTTACCAGCGCATTGTAGCCTCACAGGCTGACGGAAACACAAAAACCTCTGCTGGAGCTACGTGTGCTCAGTGTACCTGAAGGGGAAATGCAGCAACAGTGCTCAAATTACGGTTTGGGTGGAGAAAAGCCTACAACCACCACCTCCAGAACTAAAATGCCATTCATGAAACCTTGTAGGCTGAACAAGGAATAGATGACGGGAAAATGGGGAGAGAAAGGGGGGATTGCAAGCTTAAATTTATGCCAGAAAATCTTGACAGAGTAACTTTCAGGTCCTCCATCGTTTAAAAATTCTTCATTTTGCAAGGTTAGCTACGCAAATTACACACTACTGGTCTCCCTCCTCACAGCCATGTTAACATCTGAAGAAGAGGATTAAAGGGAGCAATTTTTAGTATTAATTCTTGCAAAATTATCATCTACTGTGATTGTATAACTATTAATAGCTATCACACGTCTAACCAAAAAGCAATTGCTGCTCATGCACATATGGCCACCTCAGGACAGTCAAATTCAGCCTCATATGTTATTTAAGAAAAGCAAAGAAAAATACACACACGGAGTTCAATTTAAAAAAAATGACAATTACCTGTGTAAACATCCCATAAGCCTTAAAGTGTCTGTACAAAGGAAACTGAGCTCTTTTGAAACAAGCAAGCCTTTAAAGCAAGATTTCCCCCCGCCCCTCCTCTCTAAATCTAGTTTTTATCTATGGTCTGCAAGAACGCAGGTATAACCAGCTCTGATTACAGCTTGGGAAGAAAAAGCTCCTATCCCTCCATTTAATGAAAAAAGTAGAAACATTCTATTTAGATTAGTTTCTCATAATGTGGTGAGACACCTCTAACAAGGAGATTAGCAAGCCATAATAGTAAAATAATTAGATATGCTTTTGGTGAGGGATGACTGATTTGGCAGACAGGTTTCTATTATCTATAGACTGTTGTAATAAGACAATCAAATACAAATGCCAGGACTACATGATTTGTTCTTTCTACTCAACACTTTATTCTCTGCTTTAGCTAAATATTACATTTTGTCATCTCGCAGATTAACTCAAATTTGATTTTAACATATGCTAATTCAGACTTCCCAGAGATCTTGGGCCAGGTAAACAACAGCCTCYAGCTACCCAGCACTGCAGATCCGCAGTGCCAGTTACTCAAAGAGAAGATACCGTGTATTCTTGACAAGCGATTTAATTACTGCTTCAGCGCTAGAACACTAAGCGTTCCTGCATGAAAACAGGGTCTCGGGGTCAGCGCAAGGAATTTTGAGCAAACAATGCAAATAGTATTATTAAAAGTAGAATATTTTTGTAAACGCTTTTTAAAATTATTATTTTGCTGTTGTTTTGAAGCCGTATCCAGTCATAKAAAAAGCATTGGCAGTCTTACTGTGATGAAGATTTAAAAAAAAAAAAGAAAAAAAGAAAGGAGAGGAAAGGATGAAAACATATATGATTGGTTAAGGTGAAGAGGACAAGAGGTAAAGGACATTAAGGAGGTAACTAATGGTTCAGCTAAGTGGCATAAAATGGATTCAGGAAAAATAAGACAAGMAAGAGCAGACAGCCTTGGAAACTTTCACTTTATCATCAGAGATTAATTACAGTTAATTATATAACTAAATTAGCTCGTCCAAAGTCTGAAGACAGAACTCTTTAGAAATCCTTAGCACCTTTATAGGAAAGTCTCTTTCTATAGTTGCCATTTGTCTTTATAGAGCCTACTGTAAAAAGAAGCTTTTTAATCACTTGCCAACACCTTGGAAACTATTTCTGCTCTGCCAGGAAACAGTATTTATGCAGATGAAGGGATTCTTGCTCAGAAAGTCTTACTGCAGTCCAAGCACAGAGTAGCACAAGAGGCTCAGGCAGATGAATCCCCCATGAAACTGCAGAATTCAGAGGGGAAGGGAGATTTCCCAGACCTTCGGAAGCAGCTAGTATCTCCTGGCATTACCTTCTTTCCTCTTCTCCTACTACATTAAAGGTCTTACACAGAAGACGACAGAGAATTCTTCCTTATTTCTTACTTTTTTTTTTTTAAAGTGGGAACCCTTCTCTCACAGCTTTCTCATACCTTTGTCCATATCAGGACATGCAAGAGACTTCAATCTGTCACAAAGAGCTCAATGTGATTCTGCAAYGAAGACCTCCCAACAGCTAACATTAGCTTTCAGAAGCAAAAGCTGGACACCCTGGCACTGAACCCAGTTTGGTATGTCCTTGGTTTTCTTGTCTCAGACAGGARTGATGACAGATCTACCGCATGAAAGGAGGGTACAGATTGGGTTTACAACCTTGTGGCTAGGGTCTGCTGAGTTAGTTATAAATTTCACTGCCCACTTTGTAAAGCAAGGCCAGTCYAGCACATTATTTCAAGGTTATTCTGCTCCAAATCAAGACAGCAACTACTTTTAAGATAGAGAAAGGTTACAGCATTACCAGCTATCTTTATTCTGATTTGTATATTTTTTTTTCTGTTAAAAAAGCAAAGCTTCCACTTCAGGTAAATTGGCCACCTCACAGCTTTATTCTATGCATCGTATGTTGAAAGGTCGTGAATTGAGGACAGAACTGACTTGAAAACTGCAGCTTAGAAGGGGCAGAATATAGCACTGGCACCTCTGATAACTTTGCTGTCATCTGCTACCACGATACCTGTACTGATGTGAGAGCCCTTCCCTGAGGAAGGGCCACTTCCAGGTTCCAAAGGTTTCAGACTTACATGAATGAATTGGTACAGGGCAAACATCAGGGCAGGAGGTGCATCAAAAAGGACAGTGTTGCCTCCATTACAGATYGTGCAGGAGAGGCATCATTTAAGATATCTGAGCAGTAGGTTTCCCAGAGACCAAAAGATGAGATCACGCTTACAATAGCTGGCATCTCCCGGATTTCCATTTTTATTACGTCCTTCTCTGCTTTATTACATTGTGCAATTTCAATATTGAGTTTAATGTGGTCATCATACATTATGCAAGACTAAGCGACCCTTTGAGATAAGTCATTATTCTTAGCCCCTTCTTTAAAGCTGCTTGACTGATATACCATTAATTATGCCTCCAAAGTCATTTTTTACAAGATAATTCATCACCATTTGGACCACTCTGGACAAATCTCTCATCCTTCAGAGGGAGGGGGGAGAGAGAGAGAGAGGGGAAAAAAACCCAACAGCAAACAGTGGATCAAAATAGCTTTTCTCTCAGAGAAAAGTCTATTGCCAGCTTCCAGGAGCTTTTCCTGTAAACACTTTTGTTCCTTGGTTACTAATGAACCAATGACTTCAGCAGCTCAAGGGCTTGACAAAAAGCCCTTTCTGCATCCTCCTTGCCAGCAAGGAGAGGTAGCAGATGAGCTCCAGCAAAAGGCATTTCCAGGTCCTGCCACCAACAACCTGGCCACATTTGCCAGCTGAGTTGCCTCTTAAGCTGCAGCAGCTTAGCATTTACAACCTGACCTTCAGGGAAAAGGGAAATCACCATCGCTAGGCTTGAATAAAGGGAAGTTTTGAAAACAAGGTTCGACAGCTCCCTAATCCTGGAGATCCTTCCATTCTGCCGGGTTTTTTTAAGATTAAGACTTGAGGTTTTGTGCTTTCAGGCTTTTGAATGCAGAACTCGGGAGCAAGCACTAAGGAGGCACTTAAACCTGATCAGTGCGTAGAAGAGACATTTGTCCACATGCTTCATCACGGCAGCTTCAGAGCACACCTCCAACACACAGCACACCTCCAGCCCTGTGCGCTCAAGTACCTTGCTGGGAGTATACCTGATCCCAGCTCCATTTCATCCTGTGCCTAATAAGTTGCAAAAATTCATTTCCAGTCTGTCTGAAGAGCAGCCTAAAGAACAAACAGCACTCCCATCAAGGGCAAAAATATGTCCAAATAATAAATTTAAAAAAAAAAAAAACCACGTGATATCAGAATTCTTCTCTCCCAGAGGGAAGTAACCATTGTATCACATGGTCCTGGCTTGTCATTATGCAATTCTTTTCTCATCTTTTGCACACCTGCAAAGTTTCAGAACAAAGGGTTGGATGTGCTCAGTCCCATGTGAATCCAAACCAAAAGGGGTAGAGAGTACTAGTCATCTCCCACTTTCCTTTTTAAGTCTCATTTTTGCAAGATTAAAGAAAAAAAACACACACATCTCCACCTTCTGAGGAGGCTTGTGATTGCAGATTTTGAAATACTGAATGTTTCCATTTGAAGTCTTTAAGCAAGGTATCTTAAAAAAACCAGAAGTGACTAGAGCCATATTCCTACTCTACATATGTCAATTTTGACTAGGCAGAGGTAGTTCCCCGTTCAGATGATTTCTTGCTCCACAAATCACTCCAAACAGGTGGGCTGCCTAAACATGCAGGTGAAATGATCAGCACCAACCACAAGGCTCAGGGTTTCACTGTGTGGTCAAACTGCTCACATCTGTGCTGTGATTCCTGCTTTAAAACCTAACTGCAACTTTCTCTTCCCCTCTGAAAAATTTTTGTTTTGACAAGATACATTCCTGTGAGACTGACAGCTGCTGGCCCCTGTCATTTTCTGGATCAGGACAAAATATTTGGCATTTGAAGGCAAAGATATCAAAGCAGATTTATTAATTTAATACCTAAATCATCTTGCATAGTATACGATCTTAAGAATGAAGACAGTAAAAGCCAGCCTTATGTTTTAGCACACTACAGAACTCAGCAYTACCTTCTAGAGACATATAAATTAAGCTCCTGTAGGTTAGGTTAGACTGAAAATTCTGTACAAAGCTAAGTTTAAGGGGATATTCTGTTGTCTCTGTCCTCAGTGACAGAGGAACGTAGGATGAGGGCAGTTCCAAGCAGCATTTTCATCTACTCTGTGAAAAGCCCTCCYGGATGGAGGTGTCTCTGGTTTCCACAGGACCCACAAATCAGTATTCGTACAGCTGAAACRGGCACATATTTAGTGTGACAGCCACTGATACTGGTGAGCATTATTTTCATTATAAACTCCTTTCATCTGTTCTAGTGTGTTGCTGCCAAAGACTTAATACACAAGCTACTAAGGAACTACTTAAGAGCTAAGCAGAATGACAAAAGAAAATTCAAGATTCAAAAGAAACAATAACCATCAAACTCTGGGAGACCAGTGAAAAATCTCTCAGTTTTAGCAGGAGACGCAATGTGTCAGCACTCATGAGAATTTAATTAACCACAGAACTTCTGTACGAAGAGATTTTACTGTGCTTTGCAGATCTAGAGACAAGGTTTGTGAAGTGCTCTTCTAAAGAACACTTAGTATTGGCACTGCTATACAACAGAAAGGCAAAACTGCATCATAAAGGCTCTAAACTGCATTTTAGATACAAAGGTGCGGCACTAGGAACACTAAAAAAAGAACAGTAGTAATACTGAGTGGTGCTGAGGCAGCAGGGSAACCTGCAAAGCTGAAGACAGGAGCAGCTGAAACCTTCCCTCACAGTTTCCGAAACAAAACATAGTGTATGTTCTTGGAAGAGACACTCAGCCTCCCACTAAAAATAGTATGATAAGTTTTACCGTCACTACGGTRAGTACAGGGACAAGAAGGAAGGATTGCTAGAAATAGAAGAGATTAATGGCGTAATTCAGGTGCCTTCTCATGGGTGCTTACTGCTGCTACAGACCTTCACCACAGCCCCAGGGATGGAGAACACTGCTTTGTAACRGATAACCTTCTGTATTTTCACTGGGTAAGAAACCCTCAGATTATTTTCTTTTCTTTCCCCTCATCCAAGCATCTCAGGAAGCTTGGCTTAACTCAGCTTTTCAAGTGACTTTGTATAACAGGCACTTGCTCTCTTAAGAGCTATGGTGGCAAACCAGAAAGCAAGGTGCAGAGAGCTATTTCTGCGGGATCACACACGCTAAAGAGCCATGTAAACTTGGCCATAACTCTGCATCCCRTCACTCTGCATCCCATCACTGGGATCCCCGTGATGAACTCAACAGCAATAACACAAACACCTAGATATTGACCTTCAGAGAGTTTTCTGTCTTTGAACACATTCCCAGTTGTATAGGACTGTTACTTGCTCTTTTTCCTCAAACACTGGCAAAACAAACTTAATTCTCCAATTCAAGAAGATAAAGGATATGATATGGAAATAATCACCACAAGGCTATTTAAAAAAATCTCRGATATATAATTTCATGGGTTCTGCATCTATTATTGTTTAGAGATTACTCAAGAATGCAATTAAATCTCTATGGCTTTTACAGCTCCAGTTGAAAGCAATGGTTTATTTTGGTTTTGACTAAGGCCAGGTTAACCCCTCAGCAGCTCATTGTCATTGTAGCTCAAGGTCCCTTCTCCCATCCCTCTGTCAAGAGGGTCATATGTACCAGCTTTGCAAGCTCTTAGATTTTCTATTAACATTTACTGCATATTTGAGAATGGAGTATACAAGAGAAGTTCTGCCACTGAAGCTCACTTTCTGGAAGCTTCCTGCCTTTTCCTTTCAAACTAAATGACAAGGCACAGGTACATCTTGGCATAAGACAACAATGTGGATAGGACAGAATTTGGACATTTGGGCATTTGGATAGGACAGAAGCACACACCAAAATCATTGCAGTACTGCAGTATATACAGTAAAGTTGACAATTACTTATTGAGATGCAGTGTGTTGTTTTATAACCAGCATATATCGTTATACTTTTCAGCATCCAACCCACGTGGCTGCCAAAGGTTATATTCCAAGGGCTTGATTTATCAGAAACAAGACAGGAACAATGTTGCATAAAGGATAACATCTTAATATGGAGAAGCATTAAAAACAAAAAATCATAAACCAAAAGGAAAAAGGTTCCTGAGATGCTCCCTATGGACTCATTCTGGTCAGGCAAAACAGGCAGAAGCAACAAAGGCCCACAAATGGGGCCCCAAACAACTTGCCTGAAGTTAAGTTCAGGCTGAACAATACATTATTTCAATCAAAAATTTGATGGAAAGATCTTGATGTCCTTACACAACAGAATCCAGCATATAAACTGGAAGAGCTGGAGTCTGACACTGCATCCCTTTCTCTGACAGAAATAGAGCCTGACACTGCCTTTCCCTCATGGACAAGAGGGCCAATGGGATCCTGGTCTGCACCAGGAGGAGCGTTGCCAGTAGGGCAAGGGGTGGATCCTGCCCCTCTGCTCAGYGCTGGTGARGCAGYACCTGGAATATCGGKTGCAGTCCTGGGCTCCCCAGTAAAGGAGGGACRTGGAGCTTCTCGGGAGGGTCCAGCACACAGCTATGAAGACAATTGACTGGACTTTTTAATACATAAAGCATTTTTAGTTTTTTTCCTCGTTATTTATTTTGTATCTTTAATACAAGACTTGTGCTTTTCAAAGATTTCCATAGGACTAAATAGGCCAAAGACTTTGAACTCAAGATTCCAAACAATTCCTCGTTATTCAGTGTTTCACAGCAACAATGTCATGCTGCCACATTTTTTTTTCTCTAAATTGACAGAAGCAGAGAATATCCGTCCTTCTYACCCCTTCCAGAGGCACTTAGCTAGGATGGGCTTACCTCCCAGTTTTTCCACAGTCTCTCACTGCCAGAGAAAGATTACAGAAATTCAGGCAAGCCAAATCAAATCACAGACTTTCCTTACCCCAAAATATCAAAGCAAGTTATGATTCCTATTACCACAGGGTAATAGACCTTCTGTCTATCTGGTCTGGCCTACAATGATGCCTCTTTTAAGGAAGAGGAGGAGGAGACATTATGTTTGTTCATGTTGGAAATGCAGTAGAAAAAAAATAAACAGGAGATGCTAAATGTTGTAGCAAGTGAAAAGGTTACCAAAATAAAAACGGACCTTGAAAATTCTGGTCCTCTTCTTATTCTAATGTGTCCAARGAGATGACTGCAATATCAGCTCTCTGAACTTAGCACCAGGACAGCTGCATGCATAAGAGATGCAGACCTTTATGAAATAAAAGATAAAAAATTCTGCCTGAGTTTACCAAGATCTACAGCTTTTAGAATTTCCATTTTTAAAGACATGAGATTGAATTCCATGAGATTAACTTCAATAGCAATGAAAAATATTAAAAATTTATGAACAGTGTTATTGAACCAGCATGGATTATGATTTGTTGAGGATAAAAAGGGGGTGAAATTTAGCTAGAAAAACATTTTCTAATTGACATTAAGATTATCGTTTAAACAGCAGTAATTTTATTTCATATTATGATACTATTCAAATGATAGATATGACTGGCATTGTCCATCCCAAAAGCAATATACCAGACAGAAAGACACTTTCTGCATCTTTAGTATTTATGCCGATTCTTTTCTGTACAAATTTGATGATTTAGAACTAATTTGACAATTTAGCTCAGCTCCAATATTGAATCCAGYTTGTTAGAATGAAATCTTATTTTGTGATACTGTATGTTTAATCTTGAGAGCTTGCTGCAGTAATCCTTTCTCTTGATCTCAGGGGGTTCTGCAGTTTAAGAATTTTAATTAAAACAAGTAATCAAACATTTCTTTAAACAGTCACCACCGGGCCAGTTTTTCAGGCAATTTCTACTACCAGTCTCTTAGGCAAACAAACAGCAATTTTCTCAGTTCTCGCTCCCCACTCATTTTACTCGTTATCCAATCAAAACATTAAGTAGCCTCCAACCCACTTCAGTAGGCTCTACATCGGCACAGGACATCAACCTCCCTGGAGCAGCACAGAAGAACCACCTGCATTCAAGGAGTAACCTCCACTTCTTCCAAGGTTTGTCCCTACCTCATGCTCAGGTTTGGATCTCTGTCAGTAGGAGCCTTGCAGCACCATTTTCCTGAAATTAGTGAAATTGGTGGATTTTTCTTTTTTCAGGATCCTTTACTAGTCCTGTAATCTTATTTCTGTACTTTCGGTAGATGGCACCATTTCCAGCTCTGCAAATCTGCTCTGGCAACAGCCCGATACAACGACATGGTCACAATTCTCCACAGAAACAAGCCTCCTTCTCCCTTAATCCATCTTTTCAAGTTAGCTGTATCTCCACAGAGGTGGATGAAGATTTAAAACWAACAAACAAACCCCACCACACTCCAGCTTTCTGCTGTTTGAGCTACAGAGATGAACTGTRTTAATGTGAATGCTAAATTGGGGAGATGATCAAAAGAAAGAAAATGTGTCAGAAGACAGCAACAAAGGAAGAAAGCCCTGTAGGCTGTAAGCACAAAGATGTTCAAAAAGCAAAATATGATATAATAAAGCCCTAAGAGCAGGGCAGAATAYCTTGATAGCCAAGGGAGGGCAGAAAAACAAACCAAACAAACCCACCCCCCAACAAACAAGCGAGTTGCTCAGGAAAACTGCTCAGTCTGGTCAAAAGGAAACASAGAAGAGTGAGCTGCCCCTTTGGCTGAATCTCTAACCTTTGCCAAAAGAGTTTAAGTTGCACACAAAGCTTTCCCTCCTTCATCTCCAATTTTCAAAGCACTGCGGGAAGCAGTGACCATGCAGTAATAACCACTCACAGCTGAAAATGGATAGGTCACTTAAAGGAATTAAAATCATTCCATTAGTTCCGTGTTAGTAGTTTCACAGCCACATATTTCCTATCTGATATTAACCTTAAATCAAGCATCACTTGTAGAGACAGAGTAGCTTCGCAGAGAAGATGCTAAGGAAAATAATTTGGAAAGTTGAAGAGCAGTGATGTTATTGTGGGACACACTGCCTTTTTCCCCCATGCCAGGAAAGCCACCTTCAGGCTCAGCTGATAGAGAGATACGTACAGCAAACAGCCAAGATACCCTCATGGAGAGGCTGRGGAAAAGGGAGGTAATCAACTGCAGTTGCTCGGACTGCTAGAGTGTGTTTACAGGCAAGGGGATAGGGGCCCAGAAAGGAAGCTATCACCAGTGCCATGGTCCACATATATTAAGACTGTGATAGCATTAAAAGCGGAGTTTAAAATGAATGTATATTCAAACAGTGAATCAAATATGTGATTCACAGATGTAAGAGGTGGATTTGGGGGGCAAAAACAGCAGGATTTTGGCAGTCATGGGCTACAGTGCCCTGTGTGGAAGGTGGCCATAAAACACCCTGGTCCCAGGGTGGTTACAGCCAGCTCTGAAATAGACAGAAACAGGCTGCTGTATGCCAAAACCCTACCCAGAAGGGCATATGGTGCTCCTCAAAGCTATTCAAGGGAAGYTGGTAAGTGGAATGGGAGGGAGATGCTAGAAAAAAATGTCAGGATGCACTAAAGGAGATATGAAAAGAAGAAATAGGGACTGCAGCCCACGGATGGCCTACACCAGAGAGGAGGAGATGAGTAAGAAGGCAGGAGCAGCAGAAAGAAGCCCTAGYGCTTTGGCCCTGACCTCCTGTGCCACCCACCACCCTGATGAAGCCCACATGGAAGGACTGAGCAAAAGGGGAAAGATGAAGGAAGTTGAAACTAAGACAATAAACCTAAACTGTTGCTGACCTAATCATGCAAATGAGTTTCCCCTAAAGGAAATTACCTTAGAAAACATGAGGCAGATCACAGTACAGACCACATTCATTTTTCCCTAGATAGATAGATTAGTATTAGATAAATAAGATCTTTTTCAGCCTTTTGATTATAGTGTACTGGAYGAATTACTAGTGACCTAGTTCATTCCTTTCACAGTATTGCTACATACAGTACCACAATAAAGTATGATAGTACTAATCTTTCTAAATGCTGTGGTACCAAGACTCTCCACTGTCCTCATTAAACACCCAACTAATCTGATCTCTTTGGAAGCCAGAATTTCTCTTATAAGCCAATATATAAACAAATAAGACTGACAACTAACTCTACCTTCAGTCCCAGGTTGTACAGCAATTTTCTACCCCATCTTATCCCACCTTGAGGGCACAGAGATCCCTTCCTCTGTCCTAATCTTCTGCAGAAGGGGAGAAGCCTGATACCCCTTCTCCACCACTGCTAAAGTTAATTTGGTTTCTGACCGCAGAGTCCATGCTGCCCTTAATCTCATCAGCCAAAAGCTTCTTGAACACTTTCATCTTCATTAACACTTTTTTAAACTCTTGATTTATACTTGTTTCTTTTGACTTCCGTATGTGTTATTTTTATACAGATCRCTGTTGGAGTTGCTTTTAGCTGCTACTTCAAGAATGGCTTAATTTATTGCARAAGACTATGCAGCTGGAAATATTGGGGATATTATTAGCATCCTTAAACACAAAGTATTTGTAGTTATGTGGTAGAGTTTTTCCTCTAATACTTTTAGTCCTTCAGCTTTGCAGTTTCAGATGGCAGCTGACATTTCTTTATATTTCTTCCAATTAAACGGGAATGTATTGAGTGAGCAAGTCAAACTCTATAAACAGGAGTGCTGCAGTATCAGGCCTCTGCATCAAGTCTGGTTCTAGAGATTGGCAAAAGCTTTCATGCCTGACTACTTCCCCCACAAAAATAAGCCAGCTTTTCACAGATAGCAAAGTAGCACACTGAGGTACTACAGTCAAAAGTTCTTCTTCTACTTCGAGTGKTTTTTTTCACTTTAATAGCATAGGCCTTGAGAACAGAAATTTACATCCATAAACCACCACACATGTAAGAGTCTTGCTCAGACATTATACCAGCCACATATTCACATGCACACAGAGCTTCTCGAACCCTTCCAAAACACCCCAAGGATACAGCAAAGCTGTCCAGAGCCCAACATCTCATTCCAGACATTAGGCTTAACTGCTGTTTTATACACCCCTATGAATSTCTCCCTTGACCTTCTTCTTTCTTGGTCTCCCTTTACGCTTATGCGGAGCCTTGGAAGACAAGACTCAAAGCATGGGTTGTCAAGTGGATGCATCAGTTTGCAAGTGTTAATTCACCCACTGTCAGCTTCTACCCTTAATTACCACATTGTGCCCAAATCTATTTCATACTTATCATGTTGCTTTTTTGAATAAACACCCACCTATAATATTGAAATTAATTTTTGCTTTGTACACTATGAGAGGCCTCAAAATCTCAGCCTCACAATTTATTTCTCTAAAGCTACCAGAGATGATCTTGCAATTTTATAACTTCTTTTCAAAGAAACTCACTTCAACAGCTTCTCCACCTCGTATTACTGTCACATTTAGTTCTCAACAGGCTCAAAGCAAAACACCAACATTACTAGATTTTCTTCAAAAACAAAGAAACAAACAAAAAMCCCCTAATCACTAAGAAGTAAAAATGCAGATTTTAAACCTCACAAAGGCCAATTCAGTAAAGCAGTGGTATTTAGGACTGAGAGGAGGTATGCTGATCTCAGAAATGTTGCAATGTAGAGTTATGCATAGTGAACCCAAATTAGAAACTCTTTCTATGTATAGAAAGAAAAAGTGACAAGCAGACAGAAAAGGTCMTCCCTAAATCTGGGGTTCCTTACTCAAGCACAGGACCTCAGTAGGCTAACTACTRTCTAAGCAAGCGTTTGAGGTGAGGAGAGGAGGAGGGAGCCCATACACAAAAACCCCCACACCAACTTAGAGTCCTGGCTGGAGTTGTTTGAAAGTGCCCTTTCCACAGGGTTCCAGGTGACAGCATCACCAAAACAGCAGTGGGTCAGTCCAGGGAGGACACGCAACGAGAGGGCAGGGCTTTTGTGTAGAGTCTGGGCCTGGGCTGAGACAGGAGCACAGGAGAAGCCCCATCAGGGTGAGCAGCCTGGGCAGCCCTCCTGCCAGCTGGACRGATGCAGAGCAGCCTGGCCAGCCTGTCTGCTTTGTTTCTCCCAAAACTTTAAGGGAAAGGACACTAACCTGCAAAACATTGCTGTCAGATTACATGGCCCAGACACAGTCAAAAAACTAAGGTGGCACCAGGGTCAAAGAATAGATTGATGAGCAGGGGATATGGAGGGGGGTGGGGAGTAGGGGATGGAAAAAGTGATTTAGTCAGACCCAAACCAGGCTGACCCTTTCCACCCCAGCTCTGCAAATAGCGTCTTTTCCAGCTTGCACTGTAAAACACCCAGAGGAAAGACAAGCATTCCAAAATAAGCACAGAGCAGCTTGCTCGCCATGGCTCTGGAAGCTGAATACTTCTCCGTTAGCTGCCTGTCACACCACACTTGACAGTCTTCCAGATTTCCTACTACAAAACTATCATCTTCTGATTTCCCAGTGAGCCAGCCAGCTGCCTTGCTGCCTTTCAAGGAACACTTTTCTTCTGTACTGATCCCAGCTGTCCACTGAGCAGGATACAGACAGTTCGAACAATATAATAGATCTGTTTATTTCCAGACTTTGATTTTGCTCCAAATATTTCCAGCATGACAAAAATAGTGGGAAGAGAAAAGAGCAAGAACAGCCATATTTTTTTTAATAAAAAAGACTGTAAAGTAGAATCAGCATAAAGATCATCATGTTGGATGCAACTGGGGGACAAGAGAAAGCATTTGAAATCCAGGACTTCTATGTATGTTTTCTAGCCCAGTAACTGTAAAATTATCTTCTCTAGATGGGCTAATACACTCCTCTCACCACTCCCTCCAAAGTGGGGATAGAATCCTGAAATACTTGCRGATAGTAATTTTAAGTTGTATTTAAACTTTTTGCCAAGCAACTTGGACAGAATGGAAGAGCCAAAATTAAAAAACACTATAAATCTTTCTACTGAAGGTAAACCATGGAGTATATCTTCAGAGACAACAGGGGACAGTACACTGCAGAGATTAAAGCCAGGCTGTGAACCAAACTGAACGGGAGAACTCTKCAAGCAAAAGGCAAGACAAGGGAAAAATGAAGGAAAGCAGGTATTTAAAGGTTGAACGAGTCTTAGCCTTATGAACTCTAAAGGATGTTTACATTAGATTTGTCCTCTCAGTACTCCAGCCTTTAACCTTACTAAAGAATATGTGTAGCACCAACTGACAGCTTACTTCATCATTAAGCGCTTCCTGGCTCTAAGAAGGATTTTTTTTTAATAGCACAGAGTTGTGGATTGAGATGTCTACTCTGCAGCTGAAGATTCTCCCTCCCCATTAATTATAGAGCAACAGAGAATGTTCTCAGGAACAGAGCCCTTCAACTCTGACTGAAAACAAAAAGGGCTTAGTGCTTTCCTGCCTTCTGTAGCTACTACGGGTATTTTCAAGGCACGTGTCCCATCAGTTTCCAAGCACCCTGCCTTGCTAAGTCAAGCGTGTACACAAGAGCTCATCACCCTCTCTCCCTCCTCAAAACAGGTATTTAGGAGGTGACATCTTGTTGCATGAAACGCTCACACATACACACGAGCATATGGTCATCCTACATTATCATTAGTGGCGAGTGTCATCTTCCCATTTCTAGTTCTTGTGCAAAAATGCAAGAAAACACTGTAACCCATCTCTCAATTCAACAGCTAAACATAGGCTCATGGAAACATTAAAAACCTAACTCAGTTGCTCTAGTGAGCAGAGTAAGGTGTCAAAGCTGTGGCTTCACCTTGACAGTCTAGCTCAGGAATATTAGCACTTAYAGAAGCAGCCTCAAGCCCAAGCTTTGTCATCTGTCATCTACCAGGCTCCTTCAGACCTACATAGGACCTACACAGATTCAACATAATCCCTCAAATACCTTCATTCCTTCTGTCATCCTATCTATTTCATCCCTAATTCCTAGGARGTGGCCTTTGGCCATCCAACAGCAGGTACCAACTAAGGCCAGACAGATGGAAARGTCTAGCAGAACAGAGGGCAGCTCTGAGGGACCCACCAATTTCAGTTTGGCTGGACTCTTGGCTACCAGTCTTAGACAGCACATCTCATCTAGTTGCTCAAACCAGCCATAAATGCTACAGCAACGGAAGTGGACCAAGTTTTCACTAGCCATCTCCTCCTCCTACTTTTCCTACAGCGGAGAGCCAGGGATATCAGTTTATAGCTCTATGGGACACTGTTAGCATTAACGTGTAGGGAAAGGGATTAACCCATGTTATCTCTTGACGATTCTACCACTGATATAGAATGCTTCATCCCTAGTCACCTAAACAATCACCTAAGCTGTCAATAGGTTTGCAAATTACAGAAGATACATTAGAGCTTTGCCTTCCAAAGATATTTTGAATGGTGAAATATGATATACAAATTCAGTSTCAAAAGACCAACATAAATTAGGAACATTGAAGTGGAGTGGCAGGGGGAGAGCGCAGGAAAAAAAGAGGAAGACAGACTGTTGTTAGAGGATGTCCCAACACTCAGTCAGTTACTGTAAACAGAAAGAAAGGTGGAAGACAAATCAGGAAATACAGAACTCTAGCTTCTCAATGACCCATCCCCAATAAGGGAAGGATACTATCTTATGATATAACCAAAAATAGAAAATATATGCCTTAAGAATTTTCCACTACACCCCAACCCCAAGGCACTTATATATCTCAGATGTCAAAACAAGAATTTAACACAATTTCAACTTATATCTTAATTTCCTGTGATTTACAGCCATCTTTAATACTGCAAGGTCATTACACTTAGAATTTCAAACTGTAAAGTTAWCGTTCCTTTCTCCTTACATCTCATTAGTATTAGGATCAGTTTTAGAGAGCTTTAATAGCCTCATTCATTACCTSCAGGTGCCTCAATCCCCAAAGAGCAATGAACAAGTTTAGGATATACTGAATTATTCTCCAAATATTTTCTAACTTATGCAATTTTATTCCTTTAGCTATCTAACATTTAGTTGACCCTGAAATCAACTAAACTAAATGAGACTTGGCCTAACAGGAGAGTACTAATGCACTTACAAAGGGTTGTATCCACACCCTACCCAATGCACAGCTGTACCAATAGCCATAGCACTTCTCCTGGTAACTTATAAGTTATTCAAGTCTGGCCCTTTCCACAAGAGGAAACTTGCTCACCTCACATGAGCTTAGGGCATACTAGGCAGGCTGCTGCATTCCTACATGCTAGTGTTTGCTTTAAGCCTTRCACTTCTACTCACTCCATCTACTAAATCTGTGTCGAGATCTCAAGGCCATAGATGACTAGCCATACCCTCCCATCTGCTATCTTCCTTATACACTATACAGTGCTAACAAGATTCAGAGAAGAAAAAGGATGCTCTATATTACTATAGATATCGAGTTTTGGTTTAGGGTGGGTTTTCTGAGAGGAGCATTTCAACATCCATCATGATAAAAAAAAAGTAGTCTTTTGACCTATTTTCTGTAAGAGCCTACTCAAGACTGAGTGCCATTTGATACACTTAAAAAATCACCCCCACATCACTCCAGCCAGCCACACTACACAGTACAGCAGTTCTATGGATTTTTTTTCTGTAAACAGAAAGACACTTTCTGAACTGAGGAAAGACATGGGCAAAACTTGACTTATAATCTGTCTGTATTAGAAGTAAATCAACTTAGTAGCAAGAGCTGGGCTATAAAGAAAAACTGGCACATGATCCAAGCAGAAAAATTATTTTCAGTTTAAGAACATATAGAAGAGAAACAGCATCCAGGAGACTGTCAATACCACGAGCCATCTGCAGCATAATAAACATACAGAACAAATGCTCAGCTGCTATTAGGCTTGAGGCCAGAAGACAATGGGACTCACTTCACAATAGTTGGCCATAACAGACTATAGACACAGGATCTGTGAAAAGATGTGGTCTAGTGTGTGGAAGGCGCRATTCCAGCCCTCAGCTGCATGAGTTCATCCTAAAGACCTGCAGAACCGTTTACTCTTCTTCAGGTCTGAGGCAGAAGCAAACTGCAGAGAAGCAAACAGACAGTGTATTATTTCCTCACAACTCAGAGCAAGGAAAACACRGCTGATATCTACAGAGCAAAGGAGAATGGAAACATTAGCAAGTGGAAGAACAAGGCAGTTTTTGCCAACAGGAAAGACCCAGCAGAATGCAGGAGAGGGAGATGCTACGCACCCAGAAACACTCCCAAGTCTGCAGTTTTGAAAGGCAAATTTCCCAGTCTCATTTGGAGAGTTTTTTGCAGTCCTCCCTGGATGAGGGCTCAGCAGACTGGCCTAGCTGCTTACAGCATCAGCTACCCTTAGCAACTAGCCTCAAGACACAAGACAGAGTTGTGAGTAGCTGGACCAACATCCAACCATATCGAGATCCTCAAGGGAACACCCATTACAGGCACAGCCAGAGCACCCAGGAGGCAGCTCTTGTGGGGCTGAGCTCTGTTCTCGATGCATTTTCCTGCCCATGTGTAGCAGCAGTTTGCACTCCGAAATGCTCATACACCAGAGCATCCTTCTGTGTCAGCACGATGGTGGCTCCACAAGCGTGCACCATGTTTCAGAGAGGCACTTGAAGCCCAAGTCTCTCAGGGCAGAGATTCTCATTTAGATAAAGGCACACACAAGAGTCCTGTTTTCCCTCCAGTTTAATCTATAGACCTTTAGGTACATCACCAAGGTGTTCTGGTTTACCTGAAGCTAGCACTTTCAGGTGCTCAGGACTGATGTGCTGAGTAGCACCAGAACAGCCAGAGGGAAGACTGAAATGTCCCAGTGAGAACTGGGACAGCCTGGAAAACAGCAAGATCTCAAGCTACCCACAAGCAAACCTCAAAAACTGCCATGCACATACATAACTGTGCATACACCTCTCCTGTTTGCCCTTTAAGATATTGCATCTAACAAATTGGCAAGAACAGAGCTTTGCGAAAAAATCAAGTAGTGCAACTATGCTGAGGGGGCAGGGGAAAAACTTAAAGACAGTAAGAGGCATGAGTATGAGAGCAGACAACACAACCCACGTATTACAGCTACCTGCCAAAATAACTCATGCTCACCTGACCTTTAAAGAAAAGGAGGCAGGGAAGAAGTCAGGTCACCAGGAGAGCCACAAGCCTTGCAGCTGTACGCTCCATCCTCCTGTAGCATTTGCAGGAGATTCCTCCAGATTTTAAATCTGCAGCTATTTCCAATGTACAGCTGGAAACCTCAGTCACTTTGTGAACACAGCAGATAGCACAGCAGCAGAGCAAGGAAACAGCAGCAGCAACCAAGAGCTAGAACTACATGTCAGCTACAACAGGAATCTAAGATTCAAAGCTTGACTTGAAGACAGCAAAGAATTGGGAGCAAGGCAAGAACATAATAGCAAACACAGAAGAAATCAAGCGACAGAAGAGCACAGGAAGGCAGAAGAATGTGGGAACAAACRTGACCAGCATAAAACAGTTTAGGAAGGAGATTGGGAAAATGTGAACCAACARCAGAAATGGAATCAATTGCAAGCAAAATAGCAGTCAATACCAGACAGTAGTAAGACAACAATCCATTAACAATCAATTATAATTAAACAATAATAAGATGTAGTCAATTCAGGCACTATCCAGAGACACTATTCTTTTCTACATCTGTAAGCCACCATTTCTCTACCCAGTTGCCATTTTAAATTGTTTATCCAATTAAATAAGTTTGCACTGATTCTACACACAGATACAGTATTTATGAGACCACTACAAAACGTCAAGCTTGAATTTGAAGGGAGGAGGAGGGAGAAGATGTACCACTTCCACATAAGCATTTGGAAAAGGGATTCTTATGATATTGTATCAGCACTTATTAATTTGAAGCAGTTTATTCCTTTACATTGAGGGTGAGTGGAATGGAGAGTTGTGGTTCTGTTACAATAGGTCCAGGAAAATTCTTAATAGGAAGATTATCAGTGAAAATCTGCTCCTGTTCTCCTCCTARAAGAGATTTGTGAATCACAGGCACACGTGACTGTGAGACTTACGAAGTCCTGATGGAAACGGAGTTTCGCTTTGCACAGCTCCACATTCAYGGCAGTAGGAGTGGAACAATCGACAAGAACAGAAGAGACCGTTCTACATTCACAAAACGTGAAGGTGACACCATTGTGTCTGTCCATTCTCCTTTTATCCACAGATTCTTGGCACATTTTGTAAGCTCCCTCACATTCACACACATGATCACTGGAATGCAGCAGATCATAGGCTGTAATTCCTAAATATTCGTTTCCAGAGTCTGTGTCTAAAGAGCTTTCACAGAACACTAGCCACTAGAAGCAAGTCTACATGTACCTGTCATAGTCTGACATCTCCTGCCTTGTCTACAACTGGGTGTTTGAAAGGGCTCCCTGCCATCAGGCAGGCTACATACCCCTATACTCTGCTAATTCAATTCTGCTGCTGCTGGAAAGGATGTGGAAACAAGAAGTAAATTGGGTCTTCTCCTGGGTAGCTAGCTTTTGAGAAGTTGCTTTAATTAAAGAGTTTCTGCCTGATGTTTTAATTCAACTTCACAAGAAAAAAACATTGTAGGGTTTTAATAGAAGGTGGCTTATCTATTGTTCAGACAACTTTCCCCATAACAAACCGAAGTCTTACTATTGTGCAAAGTTATCCTTCTTAAGCTACTAACTAATAGACTGGCACCTTGCTTCAARGAAACTCAAGCAGACAACCTTGGCTATAATACATACACTGCTGTAYCAGAGAACGAAATACAGAAGCTTTAATTAAGAGAGGCTGAATGCCGAGATAATAGTTTCCATTTCACCACAGCACAGCAGAAGGAAACATACAGTTTTCCAAAAGACAGCTCAAGTTATAAACTAACGCAGGCCCGGTGATGTCAGAGATAACAGCTCCTGCCGGTGCATCCTCTCAAGTACCTGGCTATCCATCAACACAAGCAAATTAAAGCTCAATTTAGTTTGCCAGGCTAACAGGCACAGGATATGATATAATATCTTTAACAGTCTCTTAGACAACCAGTATACAACTCTCTACACTTTGTGTATCGAACTGTGCATCACTGAGATACACAGAAGCTAAAACTACAACTTTTGGRGCACAGGTGTTTGCTATAGGGAACTGCATTCCTGACACTTCCAGAATATGGATTTTTATTCTCACAGAAAGGAAACGCACCTGCCTCACTGCTCATCTCCACAAAACATGGATTTTCATGTACCTGTATTCTGCCAGTTAGGTTTTAACCTACAATTTTAACCCAAATACTTTCATTTAAACAGCTTTAGGTAACTGCCTAGTTGGGAGGAGAGGGAGAAAGGGCAGGGGGATACTAACRAGACCAAAACTGTGGGGAAGAAGGGGAAGATCTGACAGCAGCCCGTGACGAGCTCACTAGGCTGAGCTTGCCCCAGCAAAGCACTGGGGGGGTCACGGCACCGTGAAGGACAACTGCCTGTCCCCGTGCGTGGAGCACGGCTCTCCTTCAAGCCCTGCGGAGCCCTCGTGCCAGGCTCCTGAGGCAACTTCGCCCGGAATGGTTTTGCTATACGGCTAGTTCTTAGCTATTGTAACAAGCAATTAAGTATTTTCTTAGCTTGTATAATCACATTTGCTGTGTTAGGCCATCTGGTTTTACAGCACATGCACTGTCAGTGGCTTTACAGAGTTTCCAAAAATTTACAGTTCTTTTAAAAAATTAGAAAAAAAAAAAAAAAAAAACCAAAAAAAAACCAAACCCCCCACACTTTCTGAGTAAAAATAAGTTTTAGCCTTCATTTGGGATACTGATTAAATCTGTATTAATTAAGATGACTATAGTGATTTACAGTTCCACACCACACTGATACAGCCATGAATTTTAAGAGCCTGCAAATAATAAGTTTTGAAGAACCTGGCYACGTTCCCAGGAAAGGGGCCCATTCCCTAGAAGCCGGCCAAGTATCATCTGACAATAACTAGAGGCAGCACGGTGCCCGAGACCTTGCCTGTTTACCCTTCTCTCCATTCACTTTCTGTATCACTATCACTGCCACTGTGCGATGCTAATAATCGCRCAGGGAGGATTAATGAGCTGAGACTGGTCTAGAACATTTTGATATTGATAGCGYGGGCAACAGCAAGGAAACGAGCAGTGTGTGAGACTCTGAAAGCAGGTGGGGGAAAAGAGAAAGAAAAGCTTCGAACTTCCAGTCAACCTAAACAGAAGGAAATTTGCCCAGAAGAAGATGCAGCCAGTGAAGATCCAGTCCATCTGTATTTCTAGACGCAGTCACTAGTCTGCGGATCACTTTTCTACTTGTTTTTTCATATAAGCTTCACATATTCATTTTTGCACCTGATGGCTTAAGGAACTCAAGTCTACAGGACAGGGGTAATCACGAGCCTTCGTTAGCGCTCTCACCATTTGGGCATGCAAAAGAACACAAGAAATCAAAATAGTTACCCGTCCTGCCAGTCTGCACTGGTGCAGCCAAACACACCAGAATCTTTGTGCCAGAGCCCAGCAGACAAATAAGGTAGTTGAAACCCCAAAAAAGAAGCAGCTTTTCATCCTGGATTGTGAGAATCCAAAAAACCTGCTCTCAGAAAAATACCTGATACTGGGTATCTGTGGCTAAAGAAGTAGATTCTTGCAGAACTAGAAGCAGCCACAGCCRTCTGCAGAAGATCAAGTAAGTAGTAGTATCTACACCCCAAATACCTGCAGYCTTAGAAGTCATCGAGACCAGCCTCTAGCCTGGAGAACAGACTAGCAGCTCTAAGCAAGAAGCTTAAATGCCCCATTAATAAYTAAGAAAGTGCCAACATGATGTACATGCATACACTGCCGTACACCCTCATCCAGACTAATAAAATCTTGATCCTGCTATGAGCACTTGTCTCTTTCCATACATGAGCCCCTCAGGGATAAGAGCTGAGGGAAGGACTAGATCCATAACCTTTCCATTGGCTTCAACTGTGTGCACTTTCACGAGGTGTGAAATATTAATCACATTTTAGCCTCAGGAACAAAAATACTTGGGATAATCTGAAGAATAGAGCCCCTGACTACTAACCATGGCACAGCCCCTGTCCGCTCTTCAGAAGTTCGACGGATCTTTAAACTAGTTTCTCCAAGACTATKGAATCAAAGCTTTRAATATRAATAATAAGTAGGAAACTGGAGTCYGAGATCCAAATCCCAGGTACGGCTGGTGTCAGGACTGGGGGCAGCAGGACATTACTGCTCAGGACCCCGCAGGGAGAGGACACAGGCTCCTCATTAGTAACAACCTTCTGCAATGCAGCCATGTGCCAGCTGCCCACAGTCATTTTCTACCTTCCATGCAGCAAGGAAGGTGTAGCCACTTATTAAGCCATTTCCAGTCATCCTGTTTTTAAGATGATTGCAAGTACGCAGCATTAACTCAAAAACCTCCAGACTCAATTTTTCTTCCTTCTACATATGGTCTAGGGTCCCTTTCTCCTTTCCTTGTCCTGTCCCCTCTGCCTTTTCTCACCTATTTGAGGGCTTGGGAAGGRCAGCAAGGGAGCAGTAACGCTAAAGTACATGGTAGCTACAACACCAGGGAAGCATTTTCTCTCTCAGCCCCCTGTCAGACCATTCTCCCCGTGCTCTTCTCCTCCACGAACCCCTGCAGGTGCTGTGTTCTCACCCAGTGTTACAGAGGTTGCTTTCTACTCAGCAATGTCCTTTTCAGTTTAAGTACTTCCTTTAACACYATTCTAAACTAAACCTGAGAAAAGACTCCCAGCTGCAAAAGTCCAGTACTTCTGCACCCTTAGCGCTGGGCRGAACATTTTGTGTATTTGCTCAGCACACACTGCGAGCACTGCTCTAAACAAGTTGTCAAGTAAGACCCTCTAGTGTCAGAACAGGCTATAAAAGCACTCCATGCATTGCAAGACTGAAATCAGAGGCCAACCATGGAGCTGAGATCAGAGAAACTCCCTTTTCTATCCTTCCCCCACTTCCACATCCAGCCACAGGACACCCATCTGCTGGGGAAAAGATGCTTCAATTTCCCTTCTTCCTCACCACCTTGCCCAGCACTGGAACAAGCTCTTGGCTTCACGTCCCATATGGATAGCCCTAGTTCCTTGTGCTGGTGCCACAGACACCCAACACACCAACCCTGAAGTTAAGGGAAAGTTTGGGCAAACAGCAAACAGACACTTCTCATATCCAGCAGGAGTAATTTAGGTGGGAAAGGGCTTCAGGAGGTCACCTGGTTCTGCTCCTGTGGTTGCTCAGATCTTGCCCTGTCAGAAAGGAACATCACCAAGGAGGGACGTTTCCCATTCTCCAGGCTCCTGTCTCAATATCTGAGCATCTGCACAAGACCAAAACTCTCCCAATATCTAGCTGGAAATTTCCTTGATGCAACTTGTGCCTGCAGTCCCTCTAATAAGGCCACAATAAGGAACCCTAAAACAACAACAAAGCCAAACAAAAACTCACAAGCCGAAAAACAGGGAGACCCTGCAGATTCATACCCAGCTGGGAACTAAACCAGTTATTGTTATTACAGCTCTGTTTGCACATAGACTGGAGCCACAAATGCCTTCAGCACCTGAAACGCAGCACCATGCCCATGCTCAGCAGCCTTGCTGTTACCAGCATCACTGTCCCTCCCCAAGCCTCTCCTGGCCACCTCAGCCCTTTCTAGGGCTTCATTCAGTCCCTACAGGCTGTTCCCCCTTTCCTCAGCCACCCTAAACTCTGCAGCCCCAGCAGCCTCCCAAGGCTCCGCATCGATTTCCGGCATCCACGGACCACATAACAGCTGGAAAACTCCCTCCTTCCACTTTGCTTCTGCCAGAAGCAGCACTGGGGCAGCACAACCCGAGGCTTTGCCAAGGCCAAGTGACCCCCCGTGCGGCACAGCCTGAGGAAAACTTTAGCCATCGCAATGTAAAGTGCCACCATCCCTGCTCGCTTCCAAGGAGAGCATCCCCTTCCACCCCCTCGAGCTACCACCTCCCACCCCGCTCACCCTCCTCCTCAGCCCAGCCTGAAACTCACGGCCACGTCCCACCCCGCTCCCCGCTGCGGTGAATCCCGCCGGCGACTCCACGGGCCCGCGGGCGAGGAGGAGCTGCCGGGTCGGGGCCCCGCAGCGCCGCGGGTCGCTCCGCTCCACCGAGCGCCTCCCGAGGGAGCCGCGCGCGGGCGCCGGGAAGGGGCAGCGCCCGCCCCGGGACGCCGGCCCGGGGGGCAGCGCGGGGGCCCCGCCGCGCCACTCACCGGCCCCGCGGGGAGGCTCCGTCCCGCCGCCGCCAGCAGCACGAGGACGAAGCGCAGCGCGGCCGCCGGCGCCGAGAAGGGCATGGCCAGGCCGGGACGGCTCCACTCGGCGCCGCGCCGCCCGGCGCCGCTTTTGTGGCGGCGGAGGCGGGGCCGGGCCGGGCCGGGCCAGGTGCGGCGGGGCCGGGGGCTCGGCCGGGCCGGGCTGCGCGCGCCCGCCCCGCGAGGGGCCCCGTCATGAGGGCGAGGAGGCAGCGAGAGCCGGCGCTCCCCGCCCGGCCCCTCGCCAGCCCCGCCGCAACTTTTCTCTTTTCTGTTTTGTTTTTCTCCTTCCTTCTGCTGGCGACGTCGATGTTTCATTAGCTTTTAATAGCGATCAGTTACCTCTGTTACCTCAGCAGTTACCCCTGCACAAGGTGGATTTGCAGACCTGCACATTAAAGCAGAGTTCAGCTGCTTGAAACTAAGCAGCAGCACAGATTAATCCTCTCCCTTGTGCAAGTTTGCCAGAACTTAGCTGCCTAGCAAAGGGGTTCCCTGCATGTACTACCCTAACAGGCTCATACTGCTGCCCTTACTTAATTAGTGAGCACCGACTGGCAAGAAAGAATCTTTGCTAAATCGGGGCCACCTGGTGTGACTGTACACCCAAACGTGGCAGTGGAAAGCATCCGTGGCCTAGCAGGTATCGAACAAAAAAATCCGAGAACTGGGGAAATTATTTCAGACTGGTCTGCTAGATGCTGCTGGAATGCAAAGAAGTTAATAAATCAAATACTAATGACGTGTATTTATTGCAAATAAGTCACAGCATCAGCCTGATGCTTTGGGGTTCATCAGTGCTCCGACGTCCCAGAATCATGAATTCGTCAGCACGTGGATTGCCAGGATAGCACTAACACCTGCACTGCTAACTCCAGGCAGAAGGAACTTGGGATGGGGCGGTTGGGTGCCGGAAGCCTGAGGAAATATTGCCCACTTTTTTTTAAGCTGACAGAAAACTCAGATTGAGAAACTGTTCCCGTGTAGGAGAGAAAGAATGAGTATTTCAGGCTGTGAAAAGAGGTGATCCTGAAATTCTTCAAGGTGGCTGGCACCCTAGCTTCTGCTTCAGGTGCTATGTTGCTTGGAGAGGTTATTTTATCACAATTATTAAAAAATACTTTTTTTTTTTTTTACAGTAACAAAGCAGTTCTTCTATGGATATTTCCAAGGACTTTGGGAATGACTGGAAGGAGTGAAAAACAGAGAGAAAACCTAGCTACAGAAGCCTGTTCAGGCCGAGTCACAGCACTTAGAGAAAAGACTCCAAGACTCATTGGAAGTCAGCCCCTGGACTTAAAGGATCCAAGACCATGTGTAAAGATTGTCCCAAAGAGATGAAGAGAATGAGACTGTGTAAAGTTTACTTACTTAGTCTCAACGTGTCTTTATTTTGCTCTAAGATAAGCTATACATAGATAGTAACTACTGGAAAACCTCTGTTTCTCTCACCTGGAGCCATAACACGTCCATCAGGGAACATCTGCCATACTGATAAAACCATGATTGGGAAGCCAGGAAAATCAACAGTTGGCCAGGAAGTTTTGTTGTTGGTGAGGTTTTTCTTGTTGTTTTTCCCATGGGGAAAAAAAGTGTGAAAAAACTGCACCCAGGCATGGTTACACCTCCCAGCAAAATTTACTTGGAGCCAACATCCATGGAGCCAACAATCCCATGAGGAAAAAACAAGAGACTTCCTTACCTTTTGCTCCCTGAACACATGGAATGTTACAGCTGCTTTCCAGAAACCAACAAAAACACAGGAAAAACAAGAAGAATATCCCTTAGCCTCCTTCCACAAGAGCGGAGAAACCTTTAATAGGAGGAAAGAAACCTAGGTAGAACCACCAGCTTGCCCTAAGTACAGTTGGTTCATGGACATATTTTAATGCTTCCTATTATTTTTGACTAGGCTTATTATTTAGGTCTGTTGGCTGGGACTTCTCTGCCCCAGGTGACTCCCAGCACCTGTGCACAGAAGGCCAGCTGTTTTCACCAGGACTTAATAGACCCTTATGTGCTGGGCAGGAGCTGTGGCAGGGCTGTGTGTTTGGAATAATCCTGCTTTGTAGATCTAGTCAGAAATTATGTGCTAGCTGTAATGAATCTCTAGGTATTCCTACTAGATGAGCACCAGTGTGCTGGTGTTATGGTCCTGGCTGTTTATGGAAGGGAGAAATTATCAGGTGGATCTCAACATTTAGTTTAATACTTTCAGGGAAATCTGTCATACTAGGGAGGCACTGAACTGTTTTCCTGTTCTTTATATTTAATCTAATTAAATAATAAGACAAAAGAGAAAATGACTTCATTATTATTATTATTATTATTATTATTATTATTATTATCATCAAATTACTCTTTAGGAGGATTATGGGAGTGTAAGCAGAATGATGGTAGGAGAAAAGATGACTAAGTTTAGTTTACTCAAGAGGATTATCTATAAACAGTAGGCTCTATAAAGGCATATTTTCATTATGCTCATTAAGAAACTATTATCTAATTTCAGATGACCAAACAAATCCTGTTATCTAAAATCGCTGTTGAAACAGAGGGCATTTTCCTAGAGTATGTTTGCCTAATAAATTTAGATCTTTGGGGAAAATATTAATGAAAGTTGTCCCTGAAAGCTTAGGATTTTTTTCATTATATTTTTTAGCTTTTTTGTTAGTACTAAAATTTAAATTAATCTTTTATATCAGTATTAACAGAAGAACAATTTTCAAAGCAGGGAGCCGAGTGAAGCATTAAAATGACACATTCCATTGTGCTGGGGAAAGCAGTAGGAAAATTTGACTGCACTATGCAAATTTGAAAGGAACCAAGGTCCTTTCCATTTTAAAAATACAACATGATGACTTAGGAAAGTTCTTTTTATAACTTAAGAACTTTGCTGATTTCTTTTGCAGCAGGAGGACCGCAAACAGCATTTAAAGGGTAAGGCTTTTGTAACATTTCTTTTGTACCATTACATTACAGCCTCTCAGAGGTATTCACAGGGAGTTACCTTGCAATGCAGAGGTCCTTCTCGTGCTGTTCTGGCCTTGAAGCATTATTAATTTTGCTTGACAGCAAAAACGTGCACCTTGGAAAAAGCTAAGTGTCTCTCTTCAAAGCCTCCCCGGCTAATCCCTTTCCATGAAAACGGCGTCACCGGGAAATCGCCAAAGGAAGTTCCAGCAGATGAGAGGTTCCTCCTTCCCAAAGCCTCTGCTGGCCAAAATATGTGACTCTGGCCTTGGTGCAGAAAGAAACATTTATGTCCCGTATGAGACTGGTGCCTTGTGTCTGTCAAGGTTTCTAAAGAGAAAAATCTGTTTCACAGAGAAGCCGCATGTTTTTATTGTATTTGCTGAATAACAGACAGTTTCCAAAGCCTTCTTTAAAGGCGGTAGTCTAAAGGAGGTTTTCAGTTTTTCAGTGCAAGTTGAGCACATTGTGCTAATCTAGGACCAGCAATTATTGGCCTTTGCTGTTATAAACACTGTCTACATTTACAAAGTTTTCACATAGAATAGAGCCAGTCAATGCTCTGGAACAACAGCAGAACAAATAGATAATTAAACTTTGAGTGAAATTTCATACCTTTCTACCTTAAATATGTATTTTTGAAGTTACAAGGTCCATAGTGGCTGAGTCTTGAAGAGTTTAAAGTGTTTCAGAAAATTTAAGTAATCTTTGGTAAATTTCAAAATGAAATGGAATAGCTGTGTCTACTTTTGTGTCTGTCTTGTGGAATTGTCTGGTCTTGTGGAATTTATTCGGTATAAAGATTGCAAGGAGAGAATGATTTAAATAGATAATGAATTCCAATACAAAGCTTCCATTCTCTTGTAAAGAAGAAATTGCTTTAAAACTTTTCCATAAAATGTCTTTGAAAAAGGTCCTATGTTCCCATGGCATGTGGTCCTATATTGATTCATCTCTGCACCTGATCCAGACACTCCCATATTTGGACAACATAGAAGTATAGAAAATCTAAAGGTTATTGACAATCCTATAAGCAATAAGCAACATGTTTTTTTCCTCTGCAGTCTGGAAGATTTCACAAATGCTGAGGCAAGTGTTTAGTAGCCTGTCTTGCAACCTCTGACACATTCTAGGGACAAATATCCTCTGAAAGGAGTACGTTGTATGTCTGTTCAGGAAATGATAATGTAATCTATGATTTAGAACCAAGGATTTACAAATACTCCTTGGGTGAATGAGTGAGATGGTGGTCCGATTGCTTGGATTTCCATGTGTTATCATGGTCATGACTGGACAAAAAGGATACATATTATAGTGAACTTGTCTAGGTTGTATATACACGTTAAATCCTTTCTGCAGAAAGGACAGCTAGTTGTATTACACTGAATGCTAAAGCTGTTCTTTTCACATGTATTCTCCCTTTTTGTGCTAATGTGCCCAGACAGGAGATCACAAGCCTTTAAATAGTATCTTTCGAGTCCAAACCTTTTTCATCATAAACATCGTGAAAAAGAGAGACAATGAACTTAACCATCATTCAATCATTATACTAAAACTTGCATGCAAGTCATCTGAAGCTGCAGGGAAGGAGGGCAATTTGCAGGATCCTTCTGTACAGAACACATTTCTGAACTGCAGTTCTATGAGACAAATACCTTTCTACCTTGGAGTACCTGTTCACAGAAGTTCCACTTTGGTGATTAGACAGCTACTTAAAGAAATGAAAATTAGGAGTTAGACTGAGCTTACTTCTTGAACAACCACTTGACTAATCAAAACATTAAACATACATAGATTATCTATGTATAGATATATTCATCTCTTAGCACAGAAGAACACATGCAGGAAACTACAGTTTTCTGTTCCAACATGCTGCCAAGGTTCTTTCTCCAAAGAAAGTCTAGGAGAAGGGCTTAAGGTGGAAAAGGGCAGAGGGAAACGTTTTGCTTTGGAGGTTTGGTTTGGTCATAGAAGGCTAAAAAGGCAATGTTTTCCTCATATCTAGATTTTGAAATCATGTTTCCTTGGAGCTGAATAAGGCTTAGGGGGGAATACTGAAAAACAATGTGAATGGAATCAACTTTAAGGATAAAGTTTGGATAAGATCTTAATCACACACATAATAATAATAATAATATTAATAATAATAATAATAAAGGTTGAACCTCGCCTATCTGAACTGCCTACTATCCAAGAATCACATCTTGATCAAGAACAAAGAACAAAACAGTATAAGGCCATCTGGTGGGTCTGTTAGCAATATAAGGATTAAGTGAAAGCACCCAAACCCAGCTTTCTAAATGACCAACCACAACTGCGAAACCTTAATCCTTTTAGAAATTTGGGAATGCGAAAATTGTGCAAATCAGTTAAGTCAGTTCTTTCATTCCTGGATATCAATTAATTACTTATCACCTAATTAATGGATACCCAGGCTGAGTCCTACTTTTAGCAAATAGTTGGTTCAGTAAGTCAGAGGTTATTCTGATACCCGAGATGGACTGTATTTGCAATAATTCAGCAATTTACATAGAGGAGAAATTAAAAAAAAAGTAAACAAACCAGGGCCATGACCCCAGTTGTTCATTTGCCACACAACTCTCTGTTTGTATATGAAGAATCATGTGGTGGTTTTGGATTTGTCATTTACAGGAAATTGCTGTTAGGTAAAAGGGGGAAAAAAAGAGGAGGGAGAGTGGCAGTTCCTGAGTACATTTCGTCAAGACTTGTCATAACTCTGCAATTATACCCCAGAACTAAAACAGTGCAGAAACTTCAGGATACTTAAAACTGCAGCTTGCACATTCTATACATTTGACTTTTACTACTCGTGTGAACATAAGGATACCTAAATATTGCTGCTAAATGTTATTCCAAACTATCTAAAAATAACAAAGTAATCTAAAATATTAAGAATTGATATATTCAGTGAATGGAGATAACTGAAAAGTCTAAGAAAAGTGTAGATGATGGTACTAAATATTTCCCCCTTGAATGTTAATCTTTTCAATCTCTGTTGAAGAAATTTTATTTACAACCAACCAACTAGAATCAAGATGTAGAAACAGACGGTCTGAATGAAGTTGATTCGATGACATTAACAAATATTTTATAAATTGATGAAATGATCTTGGGAGAATTTCATTCCAGTCAGTGGTTTTGCAAGATTTAGCAACCTGACCAGAAAACAAATCACACTTCCTCACTTACATACTCTTTTCTGTTAATGTTACCCATTGCTATATAAAAGGCTCTTCAGACAGCCCTGCTACAAAATTGTCATGAATTATCATCTAAGAACACACACTTCTGTGAAAAGGTGGATCTCTTGACAAATCTGCCAGATCAAAGAACCTCAATTAAGTTGTCTATGCTAAAGCAATGAGAAAGACTGTGCTTTATCTTGTTTCTGATTCTTGACCTTACCTCTGGAAATTAGAGGGAATGTGTGGGAAAATGCATGTGGGTAACAGTTCCACAGAGCAAGAAGAGAGTCTAATTCTGGGTGTACTTCTTTACACATTTTCAAACACAGATATTCCTTGCTTTCAGAGACACTTTTTGTATGCTGTGTTTCCAGTTTTTCTTCTTTTAAGAGGATCTTTTACATATTTGTGTTCTCCAGACATGGCTTTCTCCCTTTCGTCTATTCAGGTACCATTATATTGTCTTACAATCTGAAGAGCAGGGTTCTGAATTACAGGTGGGCATAAAAAGGTTCATCAAATAATTTGCTCAATAACTTGGAAAAATTGTATTAAAGTTAATTTAGGAATTTTGGATGTCTGTTACAACATACTGGTTGTATAGAGCATTTATGGGACCGGCAGATCTTGAATTAAGAACTATTCCTATACATTATGCCAACTAAGATAAATGATTTGTAATCATTGATTGAGACTTAGTGGAAAAGACACAATTAACTGCATGTCCATACATGTCTGAAGAGCTGACTGTCACCAAGCTGAGTGTAAGGATTTACTATCCTATGTACAGCATTAGGACACAGAAATACTTTAGGAATATTCTTAAAGCATGCACAGGCAAAAAAAGGTCCTTCTGAATAGATACAAGATTGTTGCTATCACAAAACTTAGATTATTTCATTGGTATAATTCATGGATACTCATCAAGAAACAATGCTGTGATGGGCAATGTAAGGATTCTGGCCTATGCATTAGAGAAGATGGGATGCAGGAAGAGAAATAACTGTAGTTGTACATAATCTGGTTCTTTATTCTAATTACCAAAGCACCCAAATTAACCATATGGCACTATTTTTCTTCTGCAGCTATTTTCCCATACAGCAAAACTGGACAGAGACCAGACTCAGCTCTGTCAGATAATCCAAAGAAAATGTCTGGTACAGGTTTGATTCATCTATACAGTTTACAACCCAGGAGTGAACTCTGAAAAAACTCAAGCAAAAATTATGGATCAAAATGCTGTTCTGTTTTAAACGTAAATTTTCCTAGAGAGAAAATCATATATGTATCACATAGAATCCAGGAATACTTTCAAAACATTTATCTGAGAGAAGGTAAATTTTCTGTTGTATTATATTGTCTTCTGTTGTCATCATATTTCACTACAACACACGTTAAAAGTTGTATAGAAGAAAACACTTGGAAAAAGTAAAGTTTTTCTCACTCAAAGTTTAACAATATTTTACTTCACACTAATGTGATTATATAAGCCAATGATTCTTTTTATGAAATGTAGTGGAAACATCAATGACTGCAACAATGAACTTATTTTTGAAAAGTTTATTTTAAAATTATGACCAAACAGCCAGAACAACTGAGCTTACTGGAGAGAGAAAAACATCTGTAAGCCAACATTGAAAGATATAAGGGCCAATGGTCAGAAAAAAAGAAAAAAGAGGCAACAGAATTACACGTGTATTTGATTTCAGGTGCCATATATTCTGCATTTCTCTTATGGCTGAATAAAAAGGTTTACTTGATGTCACACAGGAGAGCCACTCCTCTCAATATCCAGTGGTCTGCAGGCAGTATTGTCCTTAGGTAGATCACAGTAATATAGGTTAGATCTGTCCTCCTGGGTTTCTTGTAAATAGGACAAACATAGAGTTTGGAATCCTTAGGAACGGCTGTATTAATAGCAAATATATGCACCACAGGGAGCTGTACAAAAAGAATCTTTGGTGTAGACTCAACGAGTTTACTATTTCGTCTGTCCCAGCCAGCTCCTTCCAAGTAAAGACCATAAATGTACACTCCTTCCTGTGTAGAGAATATGCAGATACATCAGGTAAAAGACAATATCAGCTATATAAAATAAATAATTGTCTTAAACCATTAAGATGAATATTTTATATTAGAATTATCTGACATTCAATCTTTCTAAACTTTTAACTTTTAAATTATAATGGATGATAATTAAAGTTGTTCAAAAAGCCCCTTAACAGAATTTTATATGAAATTTCCTCTTAAATTTACTGAAAATATTCAGTATTTACACATATATTATTCCATAGAATAGAACATTTATAGAGGTAGCTTTGAGTCATTTTTTAGAAAGACAGATGCATAAATTCCAAAAATTAAGAGACTGTTTAATGAAAAGTTTCCTTAATAGAATATTTTTATAAATGCAACAGAATACACGAAAATCTTCATGCTTATTGTTATTTAACTTCTAAACTGAATAAAAACAGTGGTTTGAAAGCAATATTAATTTTCCTCTAGCAATACAAAGTGACTCAATGATGCGAAATATAAATTAAAGGATGAAATTAATACTGAAACATTTTTGTGCATCATACATACAGAAGGAGGTACTGTGATTTCCTCTTTGGTTTGCTTTAGCACTTCATTATGTATTGCAACTGTATCTAAAGCCCAGCCTTTATGTGCTCGCGTTGCTTCTTGTCTCATTGCTGTCAGGAATCCTTGGGAAAGTAGGTCACAGATTAGGTACAATTTATACAAGGAAGACGATCTAGCTCAATTACTTGCATGGATCTGTACTAAATATTGTAGACATATTTACAGTTCTGTTGAAACTGAGTATGTTGACAGACAAATTTGCATTGGAGCCAAAAATAGGTTGAGGGGAAATCTGCCATACTGTGAATTCTGCTAACAAAAAAGTATTTTTCAATGAAACATAAAATACTTTTGTTAATTGAACAATATAGTAGCTAAAATATGTTTGTTCAGGATTCTGTCTTACCTTTCACCATGAGGCAGCAACCCAAACAATGCATGGTAGATTTGTGCTCAAAAAGGAATTTGAAGACAGACAAGATACAAATTATGTAAGTTGATATTTACACAGAGCTTAGGAAAGACTTTTTTTTTAAGAAAAAATTAAAAGTACACTGTTAGGTAACACAATATGTGTCTGAGTGTGATAGAAAATAACTATGTGTAGGACACCTAAACAATGAAGTGCCTTTGAAGGCTAAAGAAAATGTATTTTGTTAATGGAGAAAAGTGAGTCCTAGAGAGAAATGGAGATAGAGGATTACATGATCAAAGCAGCAAACTAGGGGATTTCTGGAGTGTTATTTTGAATACACATTACAAATACAGGTTTGTAATAACGAAGGTTTGAAAGGTAAAAGGCTGAATAGTGTAAGCAAAAGATGAAAAATAACTGGGTAGTAAAGGATGTGTTAAAAGGGAACAAGCCATTAAAAGAAAAAGAAAGAAAAAGAAAAGAAGAAACGAAACATTGCTGCAGATACAATTAAGTATTTGCAGTCAGCATCTCTGAGGATGACAATGTAGGCACTAAGAAAACAACAGCAGCTGTTTTATGCTGCCAGGTGAAAATCACTACTTGGAACTGTCAAAAATAAATTGAGGCAAAAGGAGAAAAGTTAACAATAGCAAAGTGCATACTTGAGAGTTATGACCATAACGACCTAAAGATGAAGTGGCGTCGGTTGCTCCTGGGTAGGACATAAAGGACTAGAAGAATAGGGCTTTGCTGCCCGCCCACTGAAACAGATTCAAGCTGGAGAAACCAAACAATATAGTGATAAAGAGGGTAAATTATGAAAGTATGTGGTCGTGCAGTGAAGGACAACATACCAAGATATAAAAACTGGTATAAATGTGCTCACAGCCTACTAGAGGTTTAAGATACTTGTCATGGTTAAAATAGGTATATGCACTGTCAATGTAAGTAATGTAATATTTGAAATAAACATAGGAGTAAACAAAACAAAATGAATTAACTTCCTCAAATGCTATGTATTCTGATACAAAAAAAAAAGCTGATCTAAGCTTCTAAATAGAGTTAAAAATTAATTACATCTCTACAATATTAAATTTACTCTTTCATAAGTGTGTTCATTTCAAATAGCTTCTCTACTACGTGGAATTTTTGGATCATGACAAACATGTTCATTCACCCATAATAATGACAATTTATAGAAGACCAAACACTGATAATTAGCAAAAAAGGACAATGGGTTTTAAATACAATTACTGATGATACTCTATAGTACTGTAAAAGAAATTTTCCCACTAAACTTATAAAATATATATCCCATGTTTCAACATTATAATGCCTTTGTCAGACTCAGAGCTTTATTCGCCAGTGCAGTCAGTCTAGATTTGCTTGCACTGGTAGCACAAGGTAGTCTAATTTCTCATTTGCCTCATTCCAGTCAACTTTAAAACTTCACAGTTTGCTTTACTCACTAATTTCTGGTGAGCAGTACTCTTAACTCATCAACTAAGACTTAGCACCATTCCCTAGTACATTCTCTACACTTAACTATTTCTGTAACTACTGGAACAGTTTTACCAAACACAGATGTTGAACCAATCATCAAGTTCAAGCCCTTCTGAATCTCCGCTTTGTTTCCTCTAGATTAAATAGTTTGATCAAAAGATTCTAGTCCATTATCTTCTTTTCCCCCTGCTAGCACTGCTCTTGAATCATCAGAGATGAATATGCTGTCAAAACACCGAAACTGCTCTTAGCAGCTATGCCATTTATGATGCCAATGGAATGATGTTTTGACTGGCTTCTCACTATCAGCTTTTAACAGTAGTTTAGAATTCTACCATGTTTATCTGATCTACTCCAGGCACTGCAGCTTTCTGAGATGTTTCTAAAAATGACTTGGATATTAGTAGTTTTTACAGTTCTGGTCATAGGTTATTAAGGATAGCAACATCACAAACTGAAGATAACTTACAAATATTCAGGATTTTATAGGTTAATTGTAATGAAAAAAAAATCATATCAGTTACATGAGATAATTTTCCCATGAATATTTTGTATGGGTAGTTGTTTAAGCTAAATGTAATTCCTTTAGGAGCATGCATCTAATAAGTTGATGATTTTTGTTACTTGTGGAGATGGTTATAATTTATTTTCCTTCCTGTAAAATGATAAATATACCAAGCTATAACAGATAATGGTAGATTAAATTTACTTGTACTTCTCAGTATATTCTTGATGAAAAAACAGGTTAAGATAATATGAAAAGTAGATAAAGTATATTTTCCTTAGATGCTCTATCATCATTTGCAATATGTCAGCAAGCTAGAACGTTTTCTGTTTCAAACCTAAAGAAAGGCATCCTGTTTCTCACATTGGACATACAAGGATGATTAAGGAAATAATAAAACAAGCAAAATGTTATAAACATATAATAATGTAATAAATCCTTTCTAGCAATCAGGAGCCTAGGGACTCCTCAACCTGGAGATTAAGTGTGGACAAATATGTTTACAGCTACCATTGGACCTGTTTTCCATGGCATTATCTTTTTGGAACCCATTGATCATTTTGGCTTCTATAACATATTTTGACAGTGATGAAAACATTTTTTAAGGATAATTACAATACAGTATAGTTATATAGTTAAATATATAGTAAGCCTATTATGATTAAATGTTTGATCAAATTATGATTAAATACAACACATTATTACTTAAATATTCCCAGTACTCTACCTTGTGGATTAAAGAATCCTGTCATCCAAAACACATTTGGTCTTCCTTCAAATATCCAAGAAGAAAACTGATTATTTCTTTCCAAAAGTTCAGTAAACCAGAAGCCAAGTGTTGAAGAATCCCAAGATACTCTCTTCCATATTTGAGGTATTCGAGCATCATACATATTATCAAGAGCATCTCTCAAATTCTGCAATGAAATTACAATATATGAATGGAAGCAACCAAGATGATACTTTCAAAAAGAGAACTTTGCATATAGTAAACATGCTTGTACTTGCCTCACTCATAATAATAGTTCCTTCTATGGCTAGCTTAAGATCATTCAGGCTGTTTCGGAGTACTGTGATGACCTTTTGCATTCGGTCAATTTCTTGTCGAAGAAAAATATTCATAGAGTTAAGATGTCCCATTTTAATTAAACGAGCTTTTACCTAAAATACAGGAACCCAGAAGAAGCAATTTAGTAAAATCTGAAATATTGATATACTATTGTCATATATAAAAGCCTAGTTGTCTTGTATTAAGAGAAGTAAATAGTACTTTTATACTTAGAATTATCCAGCTAATATTTAGCTGGATTAAATTATTGCATTTTTCATTTTCCTTTGGTCTGCATGCTCTGATGACACTAACCTATTAATTGTAGGCTCAGATGGGACCTCACCCCTATGGGGCTCCACTTCGGCAGACTGTTGCCAAATAAAGTCAAGACTTTTATCTTTTAAGCCCTGTAACTTTGCATGCATCTTTGGGAGTCCAGTCAGTCTCCATGACACATCTCCGTGACTACTGTTAAGAGTTTTTTGTTTGTTTGTTTGTTTTTACTTTTAATAAAAAAGACTCACTTCTATATCTATTAACTGGGGGAAGGAAGAAGAGGGAAGAAGAGGATGGACACTTCTCATATGAAAACTTCATAGAGAGAGAACAGTAGGAAAAGAGCTAAGATTAGCTTGCCTCATGAGGTACATAATCAGGTGGAAGTTTGTCTAGCATGTCTTCAGCCAAACGATAAACAATGGCTTCACGAGTTTCTCCAACTCCTCCACCACTTTCTTTAGGCTGAATATTGGTAATAGTATCTAGAACATCAGCTGCTGTATTACTTTGATATCTGAAAGGATAAGAAGTACGCTAGAGATTACATACGATTTAACAGATAAACTGTATGTTTTGTAGAACACAAATTGAATACCATAGAAATCATAGTGTGTCCCCCAATACATTTGAAACTCAGATTAAGAATTGCTTTTGCTTCCGGCGCCAGCTGAACACACTGGAATATTAAGTGCCCTCTACCCAATTAGTTACATGCTTGGTGCTTTTCTTGTTCAGAGCTAAGAAGAGACAGTTCCACATGCTCTTTCTCAACCTTTGAGAAGGCAAAGTAGCAGAAAAACCTACTGAATGATTTTTAAGGAAAGGGGGAAAATGACACATGCCAGATAGATAGTCCTAACCAACTATTTGCTGGGAAGAAGCAATGAAGGTGCTGAAACTAGAAAGAGTACTTCTCTACAAGTTGCCCCTTTATTCGTTCTGCCTTGAGGTTGTTCAGCATTAATGGTAAAAGCTGCCAGATTTACAACATTGGAGATAAAGTCCTCTATTCCATACTATAGCACAGGCACTGCTAATTTATGCTTTGAGTCAGTATAAAGAAATTAATAAATTAATGTGGCATGTGGAGACAGGAAACAATGTCAGTCTCTCAACAGAAGTAGAATTACAGGAGTACTTTTGTGACAAGGCTCTCTAGATCTATGAGAAACACTAAAAAAGAAAACATACATTGTATGTATCTGTGCTAGGAGTGGCATGGCCTACTTTCAATTTACGGAATCAGCTACACGAGGAACATATGGCCTTAGTCTGACTCAGAATATAAATTTATACTGACTCAAAGTACAATTTTACATGTCAGGTTTACTTATTGACCTTCATATGACACCTATCTCCACCTATTACTTTGTCATACATAATTATGTAAGAAATGAAATCAAAGACTGTGCTACAGGATAGAAGCATGTGAACTCCCAGAGAGTTAAGCTTGAGGGATAAAATCATAAGACTACAGAAACTAGATACTGCAGCATTTCAACATAAATTGGTTTTGAATGTAACTATAAAGACTATAAATTAGAAAATGTAAGAAATCATTTTCTGATGGTTTGCTTCTCAGAGGATATAATTCCAGTTTTAAAGAAGAATTCCAGAAAAATGGTGGGGTTCTCATAGTTTTTAAGAACACTCAACTTTAAACTCAAAATTCTCCATCTTTTTTTTTTCTCTCATTTTTGGCCTCATTTGAAGAATGATAGATTTATGCAAGACAACCTAGTAGCAGAAATTATTTTTCTCTTGGACTCATGGCTTCATTTTTAAACTAGAATGACCTTCTGGTGGTTCCAACCTTTTGGGTCAGGCTGATCTAGTAACTATTAGTAATATCAATGTGAACCTTCCCCTCCATTTCATAAGCACTGTTCTTCCAAAAGTGCAGTCTTTTTATTCTAAGTGTAAAGAGTAGGTCCTCTGATTACATCAATTTTTTTTCCCTGAACTTTGGAAAATCTTTAATTTACATTGGAAATGAAATGCTGAAGTACAGGTGCAAAAATAATATTAATATTAATATTAATAAAGATAATAATAATTAATAAAGATAAATAATTATAATATTAATAAAGATTGTATAATTTTGAAGAGGATGTCATTACAAAAGAGATCACATATACGTAATGGGGTTTCTCTGGTTACATTTAGACATCTAATTGAAGATGTGTATATAACAGTTGATAGTCTGGATTATCTTTACAGGTAATGCAAAGAGGTGGGATTCAGTTCATTGATTTTAGACTTCTGCTTTGCAATGAGAGAAATTGCACTTTAGAAGAATCTGTTTCTGCCTGTTGAAACAAAGAAAGTTTGGGGTAGCTGCAATAGAAACTAAAGTAACATTAAATGAAACCCATTCCCAATGTCAGTTTTGCCTATAAATGAATAAGATGAAGCATTTCCACCAGTATAGGTTTGTTCTTCTCCCAAACAGTATTGCACAACAAATTGTGTCACAAGAAGGAAAAAAGGAATGAATTTTCTATGGATTAATCTCCTCTAAAAAGGAATTTTAAGTATTTTTTCTTATACTGTCATAATTTCATAGCTCCTCTGTCCTCAGGAGCTTTCTATATTAGAACTTAAATTAAGAGCAAATACTGTTCAAAAGAAACATACCTCATCTTTGTGTAGGAAAAAACAATATCCCATTGCAGCATAGTATTCAAAACAGTTAAACCTAAACATCAACCAAGGAACCACCAGAGATCCCCCCAGGTTCAGTCAGCTAATATCACCTTCCAATACCTGCTAATTTCACATAAATCCAGCTAGATTTAAGACCTTTGTATGGAACCAGTTGGAGTTTTGACAGAAAATTGTCAGAATATTCGTTGGCCACTCTGATACCTGCTAACTGTTGCAAAGCCCGTGGTTCATATGGTAAATTAAAATCAATTGCAGTAATTTCAGATGTTAACCCCAAGTAGATCAAAGTATTCAGTGGTTGAATACTTTGAATGGTTGAATCAAATGATTGAATACTTCCAGTCTCATGGTTGGAACCAATGGATTTAGATTTTGGCTGAAAAGGGAACAGTTCCACAAGTCTTGACTAGTATGTACATGGCCAAGGGAAGTAAAGTCTTTCTTGGTCTCAGCAGTAGTAACATGGAGAGGTCCTGTCTGGCTTGAGGTTCCATTGCTAGATGGTAGCAGAATTTGAATACAACGTTTTGTATTGTGTAGGATGATAATGCATTCAGTCCAGAGGTCACAGATGAAATTTAGCCAGACAGTACATGTCCATATCTGCCTATAATAGTTTGTGATGGCTCATGGGGCTGCTTAATATCTTTTTTTTCATACACAAAGAAAAACAGCTATGAAGTAGATTCTTCAAGACAAATACTAAAGTATCAGGAGTATGCTGAGGTACAAAAATAGAAAAAGAATATCAGGACTAGAGAGAGATGAAAAAGCTGCTTGTATTCACTAAGACTTTTCCAACACTGTCAGTCTTAAGTCTTCTATAAATCAGTGTTCCTAAAAGATTAATTGCAGCTACAGAGTGATTTCTCTTTAGGATGTTGTTTAGTTCTCAAGTAAATCATAGTTTGTTCTTTAACTAGATCTAGAAGGAAGGTCTTGCAAATGTAGGAGAGCAATTTAAAAAAAAAAAAAAGACAGCAAATCTACTCTTGGATTCTCATCTTTTCAAGTGTGTATTTACAATGGTAGGTGGTAGGAAGAGCTGACAATAAATTATGTCCCATTCTTACAAGATCTCTATGATTCTGAGATTTTGAAATTACATCATCTTTTTGAGTCCAAAAATTACTGTTTTGTCCAAAAATGCTAGAAGACATAAGGTTTCCAAAATAATCAGTTATTTGAAGGTAGATTGCAGATGTCATTGCAAGGCCACTCTTAATCTTCTTAGAAAGGAAATGAAGAACAGCGGAAGTGCCTGAAGCCTGGAAGAAAGTCAGTATCACTACTGTCTTCAGAAAGGGCAAGGAGGAGGACCCAGGGAACTACAGGCCAGTCAGTCTTACCATGATCGCTAGAAAGGTGATCCAAACTAACCTTGGATTCGTACTTTACCTGAGAGCCTTCCATGATGGAATGACTGACTGGGCAGCTGAATGGAGAGCAGTGGATGTTGCCTACCTTGACTTCAGAAAGGTTTTTAATTCTGATTCCCATCCTCATAGACAAGCCAATGAAGTAGCTAGAAGACCAGCCAGCCAAATAGACTTAAAACAGGATAAACCACAGAGCTCAGAGTGTGATCGGTGCAAAAACAAGTTAGAGGCCTATAGCTAGCTAGGCTGACCTGCTGAAAAGCAGCTCTGTAGAGAAGGACCTGGGAGTCCTGGTGGACAAGTTGAACATCAGCTAGCAATGTGCTCTTGTGGCAAAGAAAGCCAAAGAAATCCTGGGTTGCATTAGGAAGAGCATTGCCAGCAGGTCAAGGGTCAAGGCTATCCTTCCCTTTTATTCATCACTGGTTAAATCCAGTTCTAGACTCCTCAGTATGAGAGAGAAATGGAGATACTGGAGGAAGCCCAGCAAAGGGCTACTAAGATGATTAAAAGACTATAACACCTTTCATACGAGGAAAGGCTGAGCGAGATGGAACTTTTCAGTCTAGAGAAGACTAAGTGAGGGGGGATCGTAGCGTATGAGTATCTGAAGGGTAGTGTGAAGAGGATAGCTCAGACTCAGTGGGGACCAGTGATAGGATGAGACTCTGAGCACAAACTGAAACACGGGAAGTTACAAATGAACTAAGGAAAAACTTTTAGTTTTAGGATGATTGAGCACTGGAACAGGAGGTTGCGGAGTCTTCTTGGAGATACTCAAAAGCTGTCTGGAACTTCAAAAGTTGCCTGGATGTGGCCCTGTGCCACATCTCTAGGTGTCCCTGCTTCAGAAGGGGAGTTGGACTAATTGATCTCTTAGAGGTCCCTTCCAAACTTAACCATTCTATGATTCTATGATATTCCGGAACAGCATGCTCTACTTGAGCCTGCTTGAGCAGGGTGATTGGACAAGATGATCTCTAGAAGCTTCTTCCAACCTCAGTCATTCTGCAATTGTGAATAACATTTGTTTTATTTAAAATGTTTTTAACTATGAAAAGATGATAAATATGGACACACTAAAAATGCAGTTATTCATGGCAGAATTCAGTGAAAAAGAAAGATGATGGTTCTTATCTTTCAGAGTATTTAACGTTAGAAGGAAATAAAACCAATCTGCTACACACATTATTTGGAATGGAAAAGTGAATTAAGTCAAAGATAAAATTTTAAATGGAGTTGGTACTCGGTGAAGCTGAAAAGCGTTTCTTGAATAATTGGAATGGTAGAACTGATAGCAAGAAAATATCGCAGTTACATCCAAAGGCATGCTGTAAACCAACCAACAATCTACAGAATCATTTAACAAAAGAGCGCACAGACAAAAAATAAACTATTTGGAGAAGCAGAGAGAAAACATTAGAAACTTTCTCTAGGTAGACTGTGTAGAACTTTGAATAATATGTTAAAGTAAAAGCTTTATGAAAGTTAAAAAAGGATTCCCAAACCACAGGAAATAAGAATTTTGAGTGCTTTAATAGAACACTTAAAGACTTACACACTTAAAGTAACTGAAGATAATCATGTACATGTACATCAAGCATTTCCTTTTCAACAGTAGAATTCACATGAAATCTAGATGAAATATATCTAAAAAATATACTTTTGCCCCAAAATCTTATAGAAATTTACTTGTTTCCAAATAGTAAAAGTAAGGATCTCTGGCATCAATATGTTGAGAACGACTTACGTAATATCAGCATTAGGATGAAGACCAAACACCTCTGGGCTGTCCATGGCAGGAAGTGACTGAATGTATTCAAAGTACTGTTCCAGTGTCTTGCACACTGGAATTTTATACCCAGTGTAAAAATTGAAACTGCTGTCAAACATCCTTTCATTAAACCACACCTATGCAAAACCGAGAGAGAAAAACACAAAATCACTTTGCTACTCAGAGTTTTTAATCTTGTTTTCACTCTTGAAGAAACAATTCTCATTTTAGCTATTACCACTGCTTTAACTTGGATACATAAGTAAAACATTAAAAGTTGGGTTTTCTGACATATGTTATATTCTAGTTATGTCTTTTTAACAGTTTCTACTCCTCATTGAAGAGAAATCTAGGTAAATGGCTTCATGCAAAGAATAATATTTTGAAAAAATTAATTTTACTCTGAATATCTCATAAGTCAGTGAAGAAGTGCATACTCAGCAGAAAGAACATCTTCTCATTTCTGTTCGCATTACAGTTGCCAATAACAATGACAAATATCTATATTTTCAAGGTCTCTCACCCTTGCAAAACAATTAAGAAGACGCTTATCAAAGTCATCTGTGACTCTGCCTCCATATTGCACTTCTCCAATCATGTAGCGTACTGTGCTCCATGATATACCCTGGATGGAAAGAAAATGAAAGATAGAAGTAATAATACATTACAAGAAGGTAACCAGCCTGTAATTTGAATATTATCTGCACCTCAGAAGACTCTGAAACGCAAGCTGAAAAGATCATTGTTGGAAGAAACAAAATGATACTAGATTTCAGATGAAATTTCTGAGCTCAGCTCTACCATTTTAAACAGGAATTGGGCTTCATCCTGTTATTAGAAATACCTCTTAGTATTTCTTGCATGACCTGAAATCACTCTCAGCTCTCCCTCTATTTCCCTCCCCCCCGCCTCAGTTTCTCATCTTTCACTACTGGCAATGCATTACTTTGCAAGGAATGGTCATTCTACCACACTATTCCCTGCTAGTAGTTGAAGTCCAGTTGGCAGCCTGAGTGCAGTTTGATAAGCTTTGTCAAAATCTCATACTTTAACTCCCTTTCCAAAACAGATTTTGTATGAAGTTATTAATATTGTAGATATTGTGCTGAAAAAACAAGATCAAATTCTGAAATTCTTAATGCCTACACTTTTTTTTTTTCTTTTTAGCATGAATGACAGTGCACACGAAGTATTTCAGCTTGACTGTCTTAGAGGGAATCTGAAACTTTGATCAGTGTAGGCTGTACTGTAATAATTGTGATGAATGGACTATTACAACATAAAGACATGGAAAAGAAAATCCTATGGGTTCCATATAAAGCAATTAAATATATTATATACAAGTTTTAGTATTCACCTTCTTGATGTCACACTCATCTAGGTGATTCTGTATAAACTGAACACTGGCTGTAAAGTCCGCTGAGTTAAATTCATAGGGAATATTCCAACCCAAAGGGCCAAATTTGCGTCTCTCCTTAGGAATTGAAAACAAATATATTTATGAAAGACCATATTTTTTTTTTCATTGTTAAAGCTCAGCTGGAATAAAAAAAAGAACTGAAGAAAACAGCTATGTGCCTCATATACATCAGTAATAATCAAAATGTTTCCGAAGTACACTAAGATGGAAAAATACATATAGAAAAAGCAAAAGTATAATTTATAACTGTATCATTTGTTGTTACTTTACTAATCAGCACATCAGACTCAGGTCTGAAATTCCTCATGTCCATGGGAATGATCAGGATGTTCAGATTTTTATATTTAAAACAATTAATTTAAAGAATCACTGAACTTCTGCAGTTTTACCGACTCTGGAGTTTCACCAACTCTAAATAGGCTCTACTTTTACTAACAACAGTTTTGATTTTTTCAAATGCATTTATTAATGTTCGGTTGTTGAAAAGCTTCCACATTGCCTCTTTTGTCTTCACTGTTTCATGTAAAGTTTTAATATGCATGATTGCCTACTTCCATTATATTTCCACAAATCCTGAATGATTACTAATTCAAACTCATTGTTGCAGACATATTGGTAAATAAAATTATAACGTTAGTAACAGCAGAAAAATAGCTGAACACAAAAATTTGAGGATATTATCTATAGTCTAATGATACAAAAAAAGAAGATAGAGAAATTTTAAATAACTAGGATAACAATGACTGACAGAATAACATGTGAAATCCTATGAGAAGATCTACCAAGAAAAAACCTTTACATTTAGGTAATATTGACATTTAGGTAACATTAGTTAACATTTAATAACATTTAGATTCCTAGCTACAATATTTAAAAATAATTAAAATTGTATAAAAACTCTTCTATTTTCCAAAAATCTAGTATTGTATATAAGTAGATGACCCAGCATTTACCAAAAATACGCTGCAGGAAAGTATAATGATTTGCCCCCAAATTCTTTGAATAACTGTGTAAGCTACATTTATCATGGTAATCTTGTCACCATAGGATATTAGAAATTGTTCAGTTTAAAGGCAGGGAAGTGTATATATTGTTTTGTAATTGATGTTCCATAAATAAATTTTCTGAATAAAAGAATAATTTTTTTGATTTTTTTTTTTTTAAGTTTGAAAAGGTTATGGCATATAGTTCTCCCAGAATCATACATTCACATAAGGCAGTACAAAACATAATTTTCTCCCTATTAATAAAAAGTAGAAGGAGCAAAAGATGTATCTTAATAGGGACCTCTTAAAAAAAAAAAAGCCTTTCACCACCTTTACTGTATTGAAAATACCAGCATCTCAGAAGGCTCTAAGGTTTAAATGTTTTTCTAAACTATTTAAAACTATTCATGCAATATAATTTATTACAATATTAATTTTAAGTCTTGTAAGAAATACCTGAACAGTAGAATGCAGAAATGCTACAGTATAAAGCAAAGGCTTCCACATAGGCAGATTGCTAACATCTAGCAGATCCTGATTAATTCCTGAAAATGTTCTTTTCAAACCAGCACGCACACCTTGGGGAGGTTCATTTGTGAACTTTATAGCAATCTGTAAAAAAAGATAAAGGAATTGGATTTATTTACTGAAGCAAAAACAGTAACATACTAAAATGCCTCAATTATTGGTTATAAATACAAGATATAGTGTAAGTAGATACAAAGTTGAAACGCAATTAATTAGTAAGTTTACAAAAGGAACACATATTGGATCAGTCCAGAAATCCCTATGATCTGCATTAAAATACTGAACATGGAACTCATTCACCCTACTGGTGCAGCAATGTTCTGCCATCCTAGATGTCCAAGAACCTGGAAGTTTCCATCAATAACCTGTATTTAGCCAAGAATTTCAGAATTCAATGACTCTATGTTTGAAGGCAAACTATACATAGTAGATTGTAAGAACTCTCCAAAACAATCTGTTATATTTCTTTTCCCAAGACTACACAGGAAATACATAGAATCCTTGCCTCTCAGATATTCACAATTGTTCTTCTGGACTCTGTAGCTATGACTCCAGTAGTAAATTGAGAATGTTTTGAACACACTGGTAAATCCTAGATTTATTTGAAAATAGAACTGATTTATTCCCAGCCACCCACACTCAAACTATACGCATATAGTCTAATATTTCCCTTCATATCCTAGATATTAGGAATAATATCTGTTTTTATTAAAAGAGATTGGGAAACACTAGGAAGACTCACATTTTTGCAGGAAAGAGGTCTTTGAACAAAGAAGTTTTGACACACTATTATTCAACAACTATTGTTCTAGATACTAACTCGCTTTATTCTAGATATTAACCTGACCGTCTGTGACAGTGCCAGGAACCATCCTGACTTAAATACACTTCATGGGAGTTGCACTAGCTTTCCTTGTACTGACAGAAAGTGCTTTCTGGAGATCTACCAAACAATCATTTATATCTTACCCAATGACAAAAAGGTTATTTTACGACAGTTGATATTCTTTTGAGATAGGCTGTCCATCTGCTGTACCCCTTACTTGAGACAGGAAAACCTCGGAGAATCTAAGATGAGTTGTAGGCATTAAACCCACATTAACCATGGAGCGCTTAGCCAGGCAAGAGATATAGACAGAGATGTTTTTGAATCAAGAAGTTCTGAATCAAGTGTTTGCGTGAACAGAACTAGTGTGAATGAATGGATGTGTAATGCATCTTGGAGGACTTCCAGCTGCTGCTAAGTAAATTTCATGCCTGCAGTGTCATTTGTATTCTAAGGCATGCGCAATTTCTACTAAGAGCTCACCCGCCCCCCAATTATTTCATTTCAGTGTCCAGATTTAATTTGAATAACTTTAATGATATTACGTATCTGAACTAGAGAGCAGAACAAACCTGTAGCAGTGTAATTGGGAATTTAGGATGTGGTTCAGTAGTTATCCAAACTCGAAATGTCTCATTTGGTATCTCAGCAGTAAGAAGTGTTTCCAGCAGCTCATCCATGAAATCCAGTCCAAGATGACAATTCTGAAGTAACACCCAGCCTCCCTGCATAAAAATGTCAAACATTGCTTTTCAGAAATTAATACAAGTTATTCAGAGTGTCAAGAACAACCATTTTTTGATCTTTTCCTCCATTCTGTTCCTGAGCATTTAATATAATTTGATTTGGTATTTGGTTTTGGCACAGTTAAAGCAAATAGCAAAAGTAAATGTGAACGTTATTTGCACATCCTACAGAAAACAATTAAAATAAGACAATAACAGCCAATGTTGTAAGTAAAGTACCAGTGCAACCTAGTGGCAAAAAGAAGTTATTCCTGCCTGCTTCCTTTCAGCAAAACAACAGTGATTAGCAATCCTCTCATCAGTTGCAAAAGAAAGTAAGAGCAGAAAAGTAATAGCTAGAACCTAACAAATTCTTTCTTGTTTGTTTGTTTTTGTTTTGACTTGTTTGTAAATAACAATCTTAGGCTCGTGTAGAGAGGTTGCAACAACACTCTAAAACTTTTCAAGTATAATTGGTAGTTTATTTGAAATAAATATATTTGTATGAAATTCAGCCTCCTGTATATTAATTTCAATCTTTTTCACCTCTCAAGTTACATGAAGCTGTATTTCAATTAATCTCTCTCTGCATTTCTGCTTAAGAATTTAAATGCAATCAATTGTTGTAGCATCACTTTATAAGCCTGGTGATTCAGAAGCCTGATACTAAAACTGGACATTATTTAATCATTTCTAAACAGTGATGTGTGGATTTGATTACAGTCTGTAATTTCATATTGGCAATTTTGATTTAGCTCATTTATAAAGAAACAAATTACTTTTTGTTTAAAAATCTAATTGAAATATTTCTGGTGAACTGATGGACATTAAAAATAAAGAAAAAACTAATTTATTCTATGGGAACACATGGAGATCTATTTCTTTAATTAATGTTGCATTTCCAATATGAATTAGGCTCAACTTTTGAAAATCATCTACACATATCACAGTAGAGCAGTTTTATATACTTACAGAGAATTATCTATATTTCTTTGTACAGAGAACGTTACCTGCTATAATGATTTTTAATTCTCTAATCCTAAATTCCTAATCTCCTAATGCTAAAATTACGCATGTAATTTTCTCAAATTAGCTGCTACAACACTTGGTAGGACTTGAGAGGTTACTGGGACACAATGTAGAAAACTTCCATAGAAAAGGCTGAATTAGGTAGAGAACATTGGATTATGCTATAATGTCTGGAAACGTATACAGATTAAATCATATACAAGTATTACTTATGTCTAATAATAGGAAACAAAATCAGAGCAAATAGTATTATGGTCATATGAACAAAGAATATCTGGCAAGGGATATTTTTTTTTGTCTCAAATGAAGATATTTCACAGAAGATGTGATACCACTGGAAATCCCTGAATTCATACTGCCTGACCTTTTCTTTTTTTTTCTGCATGACAGATGGGAATTCCTGAAAAGTCTCTGAAACATTTCAGTGTATTGGTTTAAGAGCACAGAACTGTTTGGGAAATGTATCATGAATTTCATTGAGAATTTGCAATTATCTCAAAATAACAATGTTCCTCTGGTCTGTTTTGTACTCTAATCTTACTTTCACATTTCATGTTTCTGCAACTCTAATGGTTGATAACATTTCCATACGTAAAATGGAAAGCCTTATGTCATGAGTAGACAAGTTTTTAAAAATATATAATGGATCTGCATCTTTACATTTTTATCTGATTTCTAATAAATATTCCCACTGGAATTATAAAACCACCACTACAGCATAAGGTGTAAATAATATGGCTACTAAGCATACCTTTCAGTGAGCATGAGTCAGTCCAGAATTCTTTAGATAGAAAAAAATATTACAAGTGGTAAGGAATGAAAGTAGGTTAAGTCCATATGAAAAATAATTTTCATTTTTCAGTGTAGTTCATTTATTTTCTGTTAATAAAGACATTCTAGCCCTTCAGCCTGATGAAATAACACTCAAATGTTTTATGTCAACTGCCTATATGACTTCTGGAACATGATCCACAACTCTTTTAAGTATCTTACGTGATTGGACAGTATACTTAAAACCCTAGCTTATATGCTCTAGTTGAGGTTTCAATATTTTTTTGAAATTCTTAGATAAACTTGAGACTCAAAGAGGCACTGTCACCAGCATAGATGCAAGGTAGTATTAAGAGACATATTAAGGTAGTATTAAGAGACATAAGTTCTTTCTCTGGCACATCCTTACATGTCCAGAGCTTTTAAGCTGTGTTTGCATCCACCATATTATTTAATGGAAACTATGTGAAGAGAGAAAAAAAATCCAGTACAGAAGTGGGAGCTGCAATTGCTGAAGGACAGAATAAGGACATCATGTCCTTCCATCCTCCTCATACAGTAGCAGAGAGATAAAAAGAGAACATGCTACGCCTGAAATGCTGCTCAACAATACTGCCGGCAGAATTACTGACAGACACTGTTGGCACAAACATTTCCTGCAGAGGAATGCTTTTTGTTTCAGGCACTCAAGGACATGTTTTCATCCATAGATAAGCATGATGGTAGATCAAAACGCAAAATATTGAAGGTCAGATGCAACAATAGAAGCAAAAGAAAAAAAAAAGGATGTATTGAAAAAACATGTATTTACATGTTCTTCCTACCTGATGCATTGCCATTTGAGTGAATTTGCGTGCATGAACTTCTTGTCCTTGACCCATAGAGATGGTCCTGCATTCTACAACATATAGGAAAGTATATTATAAAAAAACTTATATTCTTGAAAAAAGAGCAAGTAAAATTCCAATTCAGCCACCCGAAAGGGGTAAAAATGCATCAATATTAAGTGCAGTTTTCATACAATGATATATTATTAAATGCAAATAACTTCAGAATAATTTTGTGCTTCTACATACAGATTTTCTAAAAAATGAAACTTTATAAATTAAAATATAAGTCTTTAGTCTTTACAGTGTTTTCAGAAGTGAATGACTGATTAACTCATTACTATTATTTTTATTGTCTATAGGAATTTGTGCCAAATTATAATGAAGTCACTGTATTTAAAATTTGTTTTCTCATTTGTTTTCTTTAAGTGTTTAGGAATACAGCAAGCCCCTTTAAATTAGCACAATCTGTAATCATAAATCTACAATTGTGAACACATTAACATGAATAACAGTATAAATATATGGATCTACTTTCTTTGGATATTAAACTCAGTTTGTAGGCACTATTTCCAAACTTTTACAAAATGTAGAGATAAAATACATGATACATAAATGTAAATTTTGTGAGTAATTTTTGTTGGAAAATAATCTTGTATATAAATTGCAGATTTTTTTAATCTTCAGTTAAGATATTTTTAAATGAGAAAACAGTATTTTCAACTTTTTTTTTAAGCAAAGTCTCTCATTTCAGAACTTGGAAATATGTTCATAAGTTATAAAAATATGGAAAACATGTTACTTCCTAACTGTATACAGAATGATCCTCACCATGATGTCATTTCTTAAATATTATTTTTGCAGCCTCTAAGACTTTGCTTCAAGAATAAATCATAGTACAACAAGACATAAAAAGTACTTTTCAGAAAAAAAATCTCTTAAGTTACATTATCCTTCTGTATCTTGAGCAATTCATGACAGTGAATAATTATTTTCATACCTAGTTTAAGCTTCCTAGCCAATGAATCAATCTGAATAGTTGGGTCAGATCCCATAGACAAGAAACAGATGAGAGGTGTTCGTTTGTCACTTTCCTCCCAAGTTTTTTCTAAATTCAAAATAACTGGTTCTGTGTATTTCTCATCCAAGGAATCTGCAATGTATTTCCTGGCTTGGGAAACAGTGCGGTCTGGACACCAAGACCTAGGAATAAAAACATTTATCAGGATAGAAATGCAGTGACTTTTTCTGTTGCAAAATCAGACTTAAATAAGAAACTTTAATCAAGTAGAGATTTTTGCTTCGTAAAATAAATTTGTTCATATGTTTTCACTTAAGTATGCAGTAAAAAACAGAACTCATATTCTTCTATCTACTTATGATTATTCAAAACTTTTCAGCTGCTGAAAACTTTGTCATACATAAAGCATTTCCATCTAAATATTATATTTAGGGTAACTTATTAGCTTGGATCTTTTTTCTTTTTCTTTTTTCTTTTCTTTTCTTTTTTTTTTCATTCTAATTTTTTTTTTTTTTCATTCTAAATAGAGTTTCCACATTTGAGAACAGAAGTAGGGAAACATAAGATTGTTTGATTGTTTGTAAAATTCTACAGATGTTTTATTATTTATTTATGTTTAAATTCTACAGAAATTCTAGTACCTCAGTGTTTTAAGGCAGAGACACCACTCTTTTGCACTGAGTTGCATTTGGGCCATGTGTCTTCATTGTTTCCATTGAAAAAACAAAGACATCTGGCCAAAAGACACAACTACAAAAAAATTGAAATAGGCTTACTAGAGACTTAATATATGGCACTGTACTTAGACACTCCTAAAATTTAAAAAGAAGCAAGTTAAAATATTTTGAAAACTATCTGAATGGCTTTACATTTTTGGTGACTTTTTGCATGTGGCTGCAATGTGTCCTAATCAAGTTTCCATTTGTCATGACACAAAAGCAAAACTAGACTTTTTTTTTTCTAGAAAAAATATTTTTATACTCTTCAGAGATTAGTTCTGGAATGAATGAAAATTAAATAACATCTCATGTCATACATAAACCTATGAAAATTATGTTATTATGATAATCATATATTGACAGATGGAGATACTTGGTGAAATAAGGTATGTTGTTCTCCAACATTTCTGGAGGTGCTCACCTGATAAGTAAAAGTTTGCGACAGGTATCGAGCGAATCATTATATCCATCAGGTATAACTTCTTCCTCAGGAGCATCTTTATCAAACCAACTTTTCCATCCCTTTTCATTACGAGCAACCTAAATTTATGACATTAATTTACACATAAATACACTTCAGCTACAATTAAAGCCTTTGGAAATATATTTTAATGAGATTGTGCCATTATTTTAGAATATGTTATATGTAACGTTATGAGACAGGAGTATTTTAAGATATACGCTATTTGAGCTGTTATTAACATATTAGAAATAGAAACTTCGTATTAAGATGAAGATGCAGGCTCTTAAGCTGAGCAGTTAACTACTTAATTCTCATTCCAACTACATCCAACTAGTTAAAAAAAATAATTAATTAGAAGGAGTACTGTATACTACAAGAGAAATACACTGTGAATGATTTATTCTAATCACTAAACACTTGTCTAAATTAGTAATCTAAACTGTAATCTAAAACACTAATGAACAACAGAAAAATCTTCCCGGTCCAGTGCAATTCAGATGGCCAAAGAATTGCAAATTGAAAATTACAGGGTTTGGCAAGACTGACTTAAGAAGGGATAAATCTGAATACAACTGTGATCATTCTTAGGCTTCTTTTAATATCTATAACCTAATAATAAATCAATAAGGAACAATGACAGAGAGTACATAGTGAAAATTGCTAGGCATTTGAGTCTTCAATACAATATTCACACATCACTAGAAAGAAAACAAGGAACATATTGATACTATCTGTTCAGAAATAAAGCTCCACATGCATATTGTAAACCAAGGAAATGTAACTGCTAGACTAACATGCATTTAAACAGAGTATCTGAACAATCTGCAAATAGTAGAACTGGGATAGACATTGAAAGCAAACATATAGGAACCTCTTGCGAGCTCAAACTTCCTATCATATCAAGTTCAGGACAATATCTAATGGGTCTTTGTAAACTGCAACCCAAATCTGAGAAAAAAAGAACAACTGAATTCTACATGATCTGACACTAACCAGAACAGATACTAGGAGCATAATGTGAGAAAGCACCTCCTAAGGTATTTTCTGGAGGCTGCGGCCAGAGATAGGGTATTGCACTAAAGAAATTTTTAGCTGACTCAGTAATATCATTCTTAATTTTTTTATTACGTAACTATTTGCTATCTTATTTCCTTCAACCACAGCTGGAATTAGTAATAGTATGAAAAGAAACTGGATCATCTACATGTTTAAAGAAGAAAATTTCTTCTATGTTAAATACCGATTTTAAATAGCTGTGAATTTGGGACTGAAGAATCCCACTTCTGCAGAAAAGTAAAAATGTAACTGTTAAGAAAAACAGAAAAACATGAGGATTCTTGAGAACTGGGCATAACATTTTCAAACATTATTTCTTATTTTAGATCGTATTCTCTTTGCACACAAATGAATAATGATACTGATGTATTTCATATGATTAGTCAAATAAACAGAACATCATATATAATGCATATGAACACACAGCAAAAAGATGCTATTTCCATATTTGTGCTTTTTTATTTATATATTATTTGGCACCTTCCCAACTTTCACCTAATTGTCACATTCTATTTTTCAACTTATAAATATTTGGAAATTTTAAGAGAGCACTGAAACTTTATTTAATATAGAGCTGATAAGTATATTCCCAATATTATTATGTAAATTCCTGTGTCTTTTGTCCTAATCTACATCATATTTTTTTCATTCTAAATATAAAACATGGCATCAGAATTCAGAAACTAGACATTAATATGATGCAAATAAATAATTACATTAAGTATTACCTGATTCATAATTTCTGCAAACTGTGGAAGTTTGCTCAATTCCACCAGGTTTAGCCACGTCATGTCAAGAATCCACCGGAATGGTTTGGGTGGACAAGCTTTTAGATCAAGTGCTGCACCTCCTGCAGGTAAAAATATTCTGATGAAATACATAAAGCATTCAAGAGCCTAAGATAATTTTGATAGCTCTAATTATGATTTCTGCCTCATGTCATTTTCTTTTGGCTACACATACACACACATATACCAAAACACACATCTATGCACACATATGTAGTTCCTTTTCAATGAAAATATTCTCACTTTTCCAAACTATTATTTCATAGATTATTCATAAACAGATTTTTTTTATTCTTCATATTCACAAACAGATTTTTTGGGGCACCCGTTTCATCCCTAATTCTGACTGAATGGTGTGTGGTGAAAATGAATCATAAAAGCAAGAAGGAAAAAATAATCCTATTATTAGAGTGAAAATGAAATGTAAATATTAATTTATTACATAAAAGCACATTTTTTCTTATTTATGAAATTAATGAGAGGACAGTATACATAGCATTTTGATACAGAAGAATTGAATCTTACTTTAAAGTGTTTGACAAATTAGGGAAAAGAAATTATAATGCTGTGCTACACATTCTGATTTGGCAGAAATCTCTTCTCCTGCAGAGCTGCAGAGAAAGATCTGATTCTTCAGAAGCTTTCCTCCTGGTTTCCAGGATGCAATATTTACATTTATGCTATTAATGACGAATTTTAGGAAGGAGCAGCCTTGCTTTTTAAATGAAATGAGATAAACAAGCACATCATTTAGAAAAACTAAATATTACCCGTGTTACCTGAATATTCTTAATTAGAAACAAAAAATTACCTTGCTGAATCAGAATATTCTGCCAATCACAATTAACTTGAAAAGAAAAATACACACTTTTTAGCAAAGTTTTTGCTTTTAGAGAAATTCTTCCTTTTATTTTTTTTTTTAAATAGGGAGACCTATTCACTGAAGATTTAAATTCCAAAAGTGTTTCCTCTTTTTACTGTTTGATATTCTTGCTGTTAAAACCATTCTTAATCTTTTGTTCTTACAGTTGGTGGTTCGTTATGCTAATTACTTCAAGTTATGTAATGTGTAGAAAGTTATGTAATGTGTAGAAAATAGTTTATTCATTCTCATTTTCCCATAGAAAATCACATGTGAAAGGTTCCAGCATCTAGAAAAAAATGCACAAGGCTTTCTTCCACATATGGATCTATTCAGATATATAATGAAGAACCAGAATTACAAACAACATTTAAATAGTTTCCTGAGCTACTGAAGGACAGCTTAAAGGGCAAAGCTGTGTTCAGAAAAGTGAAGTTTCTACATACAGATCTGGTTTTTTTTTCCTTCTATCATGCAAAAATTAAGCTACTTCATGTGTTTTACTGAAAGCTTTTCTAATGTTGTTGCCCCTTCTCTCCTTCGCTGTTCCTCAGAGGCTTCAGTAACTTCTCAAAAAAAAGTGAATAATAAGTACATGGACCTCTGTTTTTCACATATCCTCTCTCAAGGTCAAGCCAATAGTTTATTCTTATGGTGCATATGATACGATTTTCCATAATTGGACCATTTATAAATTGAATACAATAATCCATCTGGAATAGTTTTGCAAATTATTATATTTTGTGAGAAATGCACTTTAGTCAAAAAGATATTTTTATTAATAACATATAATCATTAATTATCCATGAAGTAACATGACAACATATCTGGCTTTGATTTAAGTGTATCAAGCCAAAGATCTTTTCCAGTTCCTTTGTAACATGCTCTCTAATTTTTAGGAAGTTTTTCACTGAAAGCTACATTCTATCAGAGAATATTATAGTCTCCACTTGCATTATTTTCTCACTTCCTTCTGACAAAGGATATACTCAAGTTTCAGATATCTACAATTTTTTCAATCTGTTCCTTAGATTTTCTTTCATCTTTTTGATTTTGTTTCTTTATATGTTAGTTTCTTTCTAAATAAAAATTCAGTGACAGTCTACTGGGATGAAAATGGAAAAAAAGTCCATATGCAAATTTTTGGATGAAGGCTATTTTCCTATAATTTAGGGATGTGTTTCTCTGTTTTGAAAAATAGGCTGCCTTCATACTACAGTATTTTAAAATATTCAGAAGGGGGTTAGTGTTTTGCTTTAATGAAAAACTGTAAACAGAATGAAATTCAATTTGTATACTCTAGCAGGGTGAAAGATTTACAACTGATAAGCTCCTGAGACTAGTTGAATAATTAGTTCTAGGTACTTTTTTCATTTCAAATAGTAATGCCTATTCCATTGAGACATCCTTTGATAACATGGCTGATGAAATGCCATAAAATTTCTCCTCCTAGAAAGAAAAAGGAAAGAAGAGGAAGAAAGATTTCTTTTTCAAATAAATTGTTCCTTCAGCTGCTTGAAGATGTTTGGATCCACTGGCATTCATTTTGCACTAAGAACTGTTCATTCAAGGAGGACAACTGGAACCATATCTATTGATTACTGGAGATACCTAAGAGCGTAACAGACCTCGGCAAGGTGTCTTTATAATTCAGTATCATGTGAATAGTCACAGAAAATCTATTATTACTTGGTGTCATTCTCCACACCACAAGAATTTCTTATCATGAAATCAACAGTGGGGAACTGCAATTTTATGTTCAAGATAAAAATTGTTAAAAGTATTTTTTTATTTTATTACGGATTCTCATCGATAGAAAGGACAAGACTTGTATGCCAAAGGTATACTTTCCTCTGGCAAAACAAGAATCAGTGAGCTAAGAAGGCATGAGACAATTCCTTGATAATGCTTTATAGAAACAGATAAGCTGAATTTGAAAGAGTTTCCAAGTATTCCCTGCCTCACATAGATAGCAACATGGGAGTTGGATACCATAAACCAATTATCCAAAAACGTCAGGCATAAAAGAAAGGAAATTTGATATTATTTTCTGTCTCTCCGACATTTTTCTTTGAATAATGATCTTCAACAAGTAGGTTCACTATTTAGACATTTGTTATTTGCAAGATTAATCTGAATCTTGAAAGATTCAAGCAGTTTTTAGATGGAGCTGCTCATAAACAATCCTACTCACATATTTCAGCAAAGTCATTTATTCACAGAGTTCAGATGACACAGACCAGGCCAGTTAGCCCACATAAGCACATTACGTTCTGAAAAAGTCAGTGTTTGCTGGTTGGCCAAAGGCATAAAAAAAGTAACCTCAAATTCACAACAGTGCTGCCTGGACCTCATGTTGGATTGTTTTAACAATTCAGAAGACAGCTTCATCCATTTCCAGGAAGGAAGAGAAGCAAAAGTTCCAGAAATTATCTGATTTATGAACAAGCATACAAATGTGATACAAAATAAACAACTATTAAATCTGTAGACTCAGAGAAACAAAACTATTGTTCTTAGAATAGAAATGAATGTAGAACTGAAAGATAGAACTGCTGCTGTCTGCATTGGACCCCAACAGGGATGAGAATAGAGAGAGCTCTTATAGAACTATTGGTAGAAACCATGTAGTCAAATATCATACTTTGAAATGGTATAAGAGTTTTAAACATTGAAATTACCTCTACATACAAAATAATATTTTAAACATACCTCTGATAAGTGCATGAAACTCTCTGTTTTTCACATGTCCTCTCTCAAGGTCAATTTTTAATGTCAGGAGGAGGGTAAAAAGGAATTTGTGATTTTCATACAAGCCTCTGACAGAGTATGCATAAGTTTCAAAAGTAAGAAATTCAATAATATTTGAGATTCTTTTCTGAGGTAATGGAGACTTCTCTGATCTGAATAATTAAACAAATAAAAAGAAAGCATGTTACTAATAGCGAATATACTTGAAAAACAAATATTTTAACAGTAGAAAAATCTGTGTACTCCTACTTGGCCATGGATTGATCAAAGAGCTTCAAGAACTGAGCCAGTGAAGTTTGGTACATATTATTGACCATGCTCATTTCTGTAATAAGAAAATAAAGAATGCTTCCACGTGTGGCAGCAGGTCGATATTCCTCCTGAGCAGTGTTAATCTTCACTTGAGTTTCTGCTGCCACGGACAACTTTTCAGCTACTTCAGCAGCTGTTTGCTTAGTTGTTCTCAGAACACCAATCAAAGACTCATCATCTACTAAAGAACCTAAAAAGTCAAATATGGAATATATTTAGGACATTTTTATAAGAATTGCTTTATTTCTTATATGCAGAAACCAGAAAGCCTTTTATACAAGAAATATTAAAATTGTTTATATTCAATATGCTAAACAACTGCATTCAACTTAATGACTATATACCAACAACTTGGCAGTAGAACCAACTCTCTACTTTTCCTATGCACATGATATATTGCATGTATGCACAGTATTCCAATTATTGTAAAGTCTGTTGATAAAGACTGTCAAGACTTGGGGTCCTAAACAGCATTGGTCACCCAATAGTATATGTGCATGTTAAGTATTTAGTAGTCTAATTAGTAACCTATTTGCTAGAAACTATCACATTATTATTTCAGCAAAAAGAAAATAATCAATCATGTTCTGGCTCCCAATATCCTGTCAAAGACATTCAACAAAATTTGAGTCAGCCAATTTAACTTTGCATTTCCAATGGGTTAAGAATGTGCCCACCATCAGATACCATACATCATTTGACAGGCTGAAAGCACTTGAATTGTTTCCTAAAACATGTTTAGGTGCTTAAAAATATTCTTCAATATCTAGAACAGTTGTATAATGACATGCTATAGTACCAACTATCTTACACTCTGGTAGATCACTATATTTCAGAATTCATACATTCTGAAATATCATTATATATGCATATTTTTGTTTATTGCATCTTCCATGGATAAATTAATTTCTGTATGAAAAGGTTCTAACGCAAATGAGTTAAATATGCCTAATAAAAATCTATCATCTTAGACATTTTGATACAGAACCTTTGGTTGCACTTAGTTTGTACAGAAGATTGTCTTCCAGTTCTTTCATCTTTCTCTTATTAAAGGTTACATCTTCCATGAGTTTAATTCGCTCTGCCTCCAGTTCCTATTATCGAAAACCAAGAAAATGGTATGACATTTTAAGACTGTGCCAATGAGATATATTTAACATTCACTCATCAATTTTTTGAATTCAGGGAATTTTTTTTTGCAGCTATCATAATCTACTCTTTTTAGTATTGGTATAACATTCTTTTCTTTTTAAGCAGTGGTTATTCAGCCTCAAGTACAAATATCAAATTCTTGTGGTCATTTGTGTGTGTGTGTGTGTCATCTTAACAGTCATCAGTAGAAATTCCCCCCCAATTTATCTTTATTAGAAATTTCTATACTGAATCTGATTTTTTTTTTTTTAAATAGAGGACATGCCTTCCTGTGCTGCAACTTTTCTTTCTCTAATATGCTAAAAAAGTAAATTGTAGTGAAGTATCAGTATGGTTTGTTTGCATTGTTAGATTACCTGTTTTTCAGTCAGAATTACTCTTCTCAATAATTGATTCTCAAGTCCTTTCATTGTAACAGTAAAATCAATAACTGACGTTTTTGCATTAATTTCAGGTGTGAAAGCAGGATTGGGTAGTTTTGTAGTAATGTATAGTCTAAAGGAACTCATTACTTCTATTTCTTTATCACCAACTTTCACCTATGAAACAAGATAAGAAGTGTAGAAAAATGAACTTGATTGTAGTCAATAACATTAATCAGCAAAACATTTGTATCTTTGAAATGTCAAACGGAGAAAATTTATTTCACAAGTTTATATTTGTCATGAAAATTACATTGAATGAACAAAAGTAGTATATGCAGTATGAAAATAATGTTACTCCCCAAAAGAAAAAGATTTTTTTTTTTCATTGAGAAAAACTAATTAAAACTAATTAAAAACTTCAGACCATTCAGCTTAGATTTTGTACTTTTACAATGTTAATCACGCTTCAAAAATGAGAATGCTAGAAAACACATATTTTGGAGTAATCACTGTTCTTCTCAGGGATAAAAGAAATAAGTTCATCCAACAATGAAATATAAATTACTGGAAAAGAATTCTGTATTTTTAAAGTAAAAGGAACTTATATAATTTTTTGAAAGCATCTATAAATGCATATGGTGTTTTCCACAGCGTTGTTACAGAAATTGAGATGTTTGGAAGTAGCAAAGTAATTTATAATTTTCTTTGAAAGCTGCAAGTACTCACACAAGAAAACTTATGGCTGTGTATGACTCTCCCAGGCTATTTCAAGTATCTGCTTTAGAAGTAGGAGCATTGTGTAGCTCTCTTAAGCCTACTGTTTTGTTCTGATATTCAAACCAAAATAACCATACAACAACCATCTAATTTTAATTATCGACAATCTGTTCTACAATCTCTCTCATATTCCAGCCAGTTAATAAAGATTATTTGAAAACGCTTATACATAGAGCATATAATCACTTTATTTCAGCATATGGTGAGGAGGGCGCTTCCATAATTTGAAGGTGAACTCATGAAGTTCAGAATGATGCATGACTTCCAAGGCCAGGAATACATATATTAACAAAACTTCAAGCTTTTCTAATTGCACCTTCAGAAAATATTTTTATTTCAGATTAAAGATTCTGTGATTGCTATAATGAGCACTCCACTCTAAGGAGAGAGCTATCTTTTCTAATCAATTAATTCTGTTCTTAAAGTATTTAAAATAGAATTGTATGAAAAAATCAATAGAATGTAATGCAAGCATTCAAGAGGAAAAACATAACTAGTTCTAGTTTGAAAACCTCTAAGGTAATGTCTGTGTTTGAATTTAAGTATTAGATCTGTCAACTTATTACTCAAGTGTTATACTAAGGACCTCTCTCCTATATCATGTTTTATTCATTCAGTTGGATTCTTCACATTGTTTTATTGAATACAAAGTTTGCCAGATTCATTAGAGGCTTAGAATAAAAGACAAAATACTGTTCAGCACAAAATTAACTGCTTGGCTAAATCCAGTTTTTGCTAGATTACTAACCTTGAAAGAAGTTCCAGATTTTATGAAATTCTTCTCTAATACATTATCAAGGATGGGATCTAACTCTTCACCTATATCTTCAATCACAAGCGATCGTCCCAGTGAAAGACTATCCTCTAGGTGTGTACGGAAATACTTGTGATTCAAAGTTGTCACCTGAAAAGGTAAATTATAAATAGGTATAAAGACCAGGGGTCTTTATATGTAAGCTGGGTCTTACATAAAAAACAAGGTTCTTACAAGACAGACTTTTTTCCTTATTTTTATTATTTGTTTTTTAAATAAGCTAACAAATCTTAACTGTAAAGCTATTTATTCACAAAGAAATAGTTCAGAAGCTTCATCATCAGAGCACAACTAAAACTAAGAGGTTATTGTGAATTAAAGTTACATAGAGATAACTTTCAAATCAGAGATGCTTAACTTTTGCTTTTCCATTCTATATTTTCAAGGATTTTCTTTTCCAATTTTAGTTTTTAAGTCTGGATAAAATCTTTCTGGAAATGTGAAGTCAGCCTAACCAATGAGTCAGCGTTACAGTATTCTAAACTTAGATGTTTAAAATACACTGAAAAGAGATTCAAAACATAAGAAGTGGTTACAAATAATGAACTGACACTGTTTTGGTATTGCTTTCAAAATTCTGATTTACAGAAATCTTTCATTGTATTTTCCAGGTTTTGTCTATCGATAAGAAGCACAGCCAACCTGCTGGAAAGCACTTGGAGGTCCTGCTGGACACAAGTTTGAAGATGAACCAGCAGCCAGCCCTTGTGGCAAAGGCTGGCAGCATCCTGGACTGGACTAGATAGAGCGTTGAATAGAGCATTGCCAGTAGGTCAAGGGCAGACACACCCTGAAGCAATAACAATTGAAGGAATCTGGTAGAACACATTATGCCTGTAAAAACATTGTTCACCTGTAACTCATTATCCTCTTCTTTCTTTTTTATCCATGTTTTCCCTTGAGTTTGTGGGTCTACCAAAAGCGGGTATCTAGTCGCCTTAGTGACAATGATACCATTCTGAATTGAGAGATCATCTCCAGGTAGTCCTTGAAGATTCCACTCACTAATCTGAAGAGAAAAAAGAAAGTGGTTTGGAATAAAATCTCACCAAAATAACTATTTTTCAAATAAGACTGTTCGAAGAAACAGAGACATGAAGCAAAAAGGCGTGCACATCTGAAGCTGCTGAAAAAACAGTTAACACTGAAGGAAGATGTTTGGAGGCTTTAACATTTACGGATGTTTTTGATTCAATAGAAAGAGAGAAATGTGTTTTAATGGTGTAAAAAATGTGACAAGGAAACTTCAGAGAGAACTTGATCAAGAATTGGGGTCATGACCTTAAGGGAAACTCAGGCTAGAAAACTAACATTAAATTGCTTTTGAAATCAGATCCACATAATGACACAACCAAAAGCTAACAACAACAAAAAATCCACTGTATTAATAGGTATGTATTCTACAGATGTGATGGTGAGTTGTTATATACAACTTTTCTCTCTACCTAAACATTGCTTAGTACTATAATGTTTAGAGAGAATTGCCAGGAACTTTGGGAAACCATAGAACTATAATGGAGAGTAGTATCGTGAGCTACAGTTGTGTTCTAAGAAAGCACAGTGTTACCCAACAGTAAAGGAACGTGTTCATTGAATTTAAAACGAAACCTACAGCCGCTAAGAACTTACCGTTGGCGGATCCACCAAAATAGAAATCAGATTCAAATCCTCAGAGAAGGGTATTTTGTGGGCTTTCATCTCTGTTTCCCATAAATCTTTAAGCAAAAGATTCCTGAAGTTTTGATTGAAAGGTCCACAGTATGAAAGAAAACCTGTGCAGAGCAACACATCTCCCACAAGTCTAGGAAAGAAACATAACCATAGGTGATGTACAATTCCAATTTGTATTGATTTAGATAATCAACTTCTGAAATATGTTTCTATGAATTGAAAGCTACTAAAGGAAGGAACTGGTGTTTTTTGAGAACAAGATTTTTTGTACTCCTAACACATTTTTGTGACAAAACACCAGAGCAGTACACTGTAGGAAAATGTTATCACTCCAACAAAGTGTTATAGTCTGATGATTACTATTGTTATTTTCACAACTTAAGAAAGAAACTGACTTGGCTTGTAGTCTATAATAGAAGTACATAACTGAACTAGAATAATTCCGTTTGAAATAAATTTCAAAATATGAGGCATTGGTCTACACCGAAATACAAACGTTCAGTTACAATTCCTTAAGGGAAGGAAATTCAATTTTCATGATAGTTCAATTATTTTGTGTAGATATATTAAGATTTTTAGGATAGCTATAGCTATTAAAGCTATGAAATAGCTTACTAGTGCTTCATTTTTTTACTGATATTTTGGTTATTTCTCTGATGAATTTGATACCTGTTAATCTGAGATTTAAATTCTTTACTTTGCTGAGTCCATCTGACTTTCTCACCACTCAATCCATCTATAAGTGTAGAGGCTGCTTGCATCTTTCTTCTGCACGTTTCTGCATCATTCAGTAAGTCCTAAAATTGGAGGAAAAGAATCCCATTTCATTTAAAATGAGAATGTAAAGTATAAGAAGTTACTCTCTATATATGCTTATCTTCTTGTCATATTTAATATGGTTTTTTAATTTAATTAATTTATTTATTTATAGTTATATATTTTAAAATTCTATTTATTTAAAATATCATCCTTGAGAGCTGCAAGAGTTTTTATCATATATGTAGATATTCACAGAAAAAAAGAAAATCTGAGAGAATGGAGATTTACATAACTATTTCTACACTGGAACCTCAGACATGCCATTCAAGGCAGTAGGCTCTAAATGGATTAATATATTAATTCCATAATGTGTAAGAGTTTTGCATGCAGGCATTTTTCATACTACAATACTTTTATCTTACCATTTTCTCCTTCATTGCTGCATCAAATTTGGCCTGCACTTTATCCAGTTCAGCTTGCTTTTCATCCAATACTTCCTGAGCTTTTGCTAATTCTGCATTTGCTACTTTGAGGCGCCCTTCCTGCTTTGCCAAGTTAGCCTGAGAATAAGGAAGATGGAAACAATAATTGTAGGGGGTTTTGAATATATAACAATGCATTATTTTAAGCCTGGTTAGCTGGTAATCAACAACTAGTCAATTATACATCAAAATATTTTGTATGTTAATACTTACATAAATACTATGAATTATTTTCTCTGTAAAATCATGTCACATATCTACTTCAGTTATGATTTTTGTGCCAAATTAAGTAGCTGTAATAGTCCAGCTTCCTGCTATACAGTCAGAATTCCTTCTTTGTTTCTTTTTCTTTTTTCTCTTTTTTTCTCTCTTTTTTTTTCTTTTAAACTTTTGGAGATAGAATATTACTTCTTACAGTATAGCTAATCACTCCAAGTTTTTTCTCTCATTTGCTCTGTGTTCTGTCTTCAGTGAAGATGACACTGTGTTTTTTTTATCTTATCATTAGCCACTACATTCTACATTCTACATTCTAGAAAATAATGCCCGAATAAATCTATTCAGATATGTATTTTAAAATATCCTTCCTACTAGACTAAATTAAATTGTATTTAAAAAAAAAAGTAAAAGATGATGTGTTACCTTAAGGGGTAACACTTCTCTGTTAACACCATAAAATATTGCCATTGCCTGTGTCCACGAGAGAAGTCCTGCCACATTCCCACACACTTTTTTACTACACTCCAGTGTGTAGTCCTCCATGTTAAAGTAGGGCTGGAGAAATTCTACTGTCTCTTCATTAATTGTATCCTTAGGAAACTGTTGGAGACTCTGCAAAAATGGGCCACTCATAATCTGCAGAAAACGACATCAAGATGTTTAAAAGGTACTCACTTTACATTGAGAAGGTCTTTCAGATTTGAATATGTTGAAAAAAAAATCTGCCTTGAAAGGTGACACAATTTTATAAGGGCTTGCACGTTGCAAGGGCTACTCCTATGTTTTGAATATGTCTTAATGATTAAAAAGTTTTAAGAAAATACTTTGCAGTATCTAGACAGGTTACTAGTCCATCTTCCATCTTCCTGCCCTGTTAATCTTGGAAGTAGTGTTTCCTAAAATTTTGAACCACAACACAGTTTCAGTGATACATATGTATTGTATCTAGGACAAGCAATTTACTTCGCATTCACATTTGTTAAATGTGATCTAAATTACTCCAGGAAGGGAAATTGTTGGTTGTAACATTTTTCTTCTTTTTAAACATTTTTCTAAATGTTTAAAATATGCAGGCAAGTCATGGAAAAATTGCTTATTCTTTTCTGTTATGTCCTTTGAAAATAAAAAGTTTTGGTGCTTTCTTAATTCCTGGACAATCTTAAATAAAAGAGCTCTATTCACATCCAAGATATATAGTTTTTTTTTCTTTTGTGTGACAAAAAAATGAAGCAAAATATCAGCAAATTGATATGCTAATTGAGGTAGTACTGAATTTAAAGGAAAATATCATGGGAAGAATCCTGGAAGAACAAATGCTAGAGGGAAGAGATGGCTGTTTCCCCAAGGAATTTGTGCCAGGAATGCTGAAATGCAGAATGACAGAAACGACTGTCTCCTAATCAATCCAGTAATATTTTAAGTAATCAGGAAGTCTGTAAGGAATGGACATGACTCTTTAAATATGAACTAGCAACTCCCCGGACTGATAGATGTTGCAGAATCGTCTGTATTCAAGTTATGTTAGAAATAAATAGAACAGGAGACTTACCAACCGCTTCCAAATAAACTATATTCTACGCCTATCTTAAAATCATACGTTGACTCTTTACAAATTTTGTCCTTTTTAGAGTAAATAACATATTATGATTTGCAAGTTTAAGAAACATTAAAAATTCAACTTACTTTCAATGATTCTCCCCATGACGGTTTGCAGCAAGGCTTTTCTGGATCCATGGTAACTGGATCTACTTGCTTTTGGAACAGTAACAGACAGCAGTCCATGATCCTCATAATTAGATGAGGAGGTTTTGCAAGTTTTCTAACAGTAGCAATATCCGCTGGTCTGATGGTCTATTTCAAGAAAAATATAGAACCTTGCCTCAATACCATTTATTATATTTTCCCATTCAATATCTTGATATTAATGTTCTTTTACTAGACGCTTAAGATAAATACATGAGTAACTGGGTTTAATTTACTAAACGTAACATGAAACTGTAATACTTCTAATGAGCATGTTTTAGACAAGACCATTTTAAAGACCGCAGTAAGTAAATAAATAAATAATTCACAAATTAAATACAATGGCATTATTTTACTTGGTCACTATAAGTGAGGTATTGTGAAATTAATTTGATTATTGGTGTTGCTTTCTAAGCTATTATCAGCTTTTATACTTCTAGTAGTGTTATTGACATTATAATAATAGCATTATTATTATTCAATATTAACTCATAAAAACTTGCATTAACTCATAGCACTTGCAGACTCCGAAAGAGCAAAGTAATTTGTGCCTGTACAATATAGGCACACCACTATCTACCTATAAGGAGCAATTGCAAGCACAATAAAATACATCTGGTTTTGTGAAATCAAAATGTGCTAAAAGCATTCACCAGAGATGTGATTATCAACTGAGAACTGCTTGTAAGGGCAGTCAAAACCAAGTGAGAACTCAATGCTTGTGACACTACCCTTTGTTTCTCCGGTGATTCAAATAACACTGAACTAATCAAAATGTAAGAACTTTATTCACATTCAGTGCAGCCTCCGCTTCTTCTAACGCTGGCCTTGCTGCTTCCAATTTACTCTCTGCTATCACTTTTTCTGAATCAATTTCATCTACAATTCTTTGTGCTTTATCTTTCACACCTTGGACTTCATTTTTTACTTTAGCTGCAGCTTCAGCACTCACTGTGACTTCTGCCAGTACCTGGAATTGACAATAAACACAAAAAAGTGGTTAAGCTACCCAATAAAACAGAATACAGATATATGAAGGCTATTATATGGAAATATATAATGCTAACCCTAGCTATATGTGGCATTATGTAATTACAGAATAAAAAATAACAAAATTTGCAGAATCTCCACAAAGAAATATGCTAAGTGTGTGCATATTTCTTGTGTCTTAGCAAAACACTAATGTTTTTTAATATATAAATGGGGGAAAAAAAAAACTTTGCATGAGCTTTTTATTAGAAGTTTTTATCCTGCAATAGATGCTCATCCTATTTGAGTTTCTGTAATCTATCCTAAAAGCAGCCTCTTGTGAAACCATAGAAATAAGTTATTGATTTGTGTCTTTGACCCTAAAGCACATATATGTTTAATTTTATCACGCATGCTTGACATAAAAATGGTATCAGAATGTTTTTGACTGATATCAGCTATAAGATCTAGAACAGCATTGCTTATGCATTACAAGAGCATAAACAATACATTCAAATACCTATGAGAAAATATGATGGATAAAGAACATAGCATATATAGCGTATATAACACTGCTTACTTTGTCTGCTTTTACAGAAGCCAAAGCTAGCTCTTTCTCCTTAACAGCCAACTCCTGAGAGAGTTTAGCAACAGATTGACTGGCCTCCATCAACTTAGACAGACCTATTGAACAAAAAATAAAATTCAGAAAAATGAACATTTTTGCTATTTAATAAAATCTAACTCACTAAGTCCTTGTACATTTTGCTCTCATTTAAATTTGTGTAAAGGAGAATAAGTGAATATTAGGCAGTGATGCTACATGATGGTGCTTTACATTCACTATTCATAGATATAAATAATTTCACAAGGTGAAAAATCATCATAAGCAAAATTGATCCTTTCAAAGATATATCCAAACTTCCTGATATTCCCTTTTAACATTGTAATCAGTATCTAAAAGTGCAATATCTGTATGGAAGGATAAAAGCATTTATATCATGGTATTAAGACACAAGATAAATGTTAGCATCCATAATTAACATATGGTTATGTATTTGTAGAAATCCAAGTAAGAGTTTTAAAAAGATCAGTAACAGAAGTGTCTTTCATACAGAAGCTAAAGGAATTTGTCCTTTGAAAAGTTTTAGAAGAAAGAATGAGCTGACCAGTGGAATGCACTCATTGTCATAATTATTATTGGAAAAGCCCTCAACAAATTCTTAGAAGACTAGTCATAATTAGGATCAGGATGAAAAAAAAAGAAAAAAGAAAAATCCTCCCATAAATGACTGTTAAGCCCTTAGGCATTTGAGAAGGGACCTTGTATTCTAAACTTTTAGATCAGTATTCTCCGTCAAGCATGTAGTGCAATTAAACCATGCCCACAGCTGCTGCAAATGTGCCTCAGGAGACTGAGGTTCCTGCTTTTTGTTGATACTCTATGCCAGACAGCTTTCAACATCTTAGGCCTCAACCTCTGGGTTGGAAAGGGCATCTTTCACACCTCAAAGCAATTCTCACAGGAGCTTTGTATTACATGGTCCGGGCACCTGATCCTAACAAAATGTCCATAAAGAAGGGGCATTTTCTGTTAAGGTCTGAACTGCCTAGCTTTGTCTAATAAAAGCAAGCAGACCAAAAACTTGGCCATGCTCTCCACGGACTTCTTGTTTCAAAGGTTCAGAACCCAGGAAATCAGAGGTATCATACTGAGATGCATTAAAGATGCAATACGGAGAGCTTTCAGGACTTTATTCCCTTCTCAAACAGGACTGATGACAATGTCTAATTTCTAGAACTGGCAAGGATACATACATGGAAATCGACATAATGGGAAAATCAGTCTTGCTTCTCTGGATAATGCATGTTTCTCTGGATAATTAGATCCACCTTGTCTCTGCCCCAGAGTTTGCAAAAGTCAAATCCTATTGCTTAAGCAAAACTTCTTCCACATATATCTGCTAATTCCTTATTTTCTAGGTCAACAGTTTTAGATACCAAGAGCTGATTTACAAAAGTGCATCTTGATGCAGATTGGAAAAAAACAGGAATCAAGTTCCAAACCTACTAACACGATTGCAAAAAAAGAGAAATCATTTGAAACCAAGATCCAGAATTAGAACTTTTCAATCATACTTTTCTGTTTCAGATCTATAACCAACCACAAATAATGGCTGTTCATGACACAGAAGAAACATGGAAAAACCAGCTCTGAAGAACCCAGACTGTAGAGGGATGATTTCCACAAGTAAACTAATAATTGTATTTAGAGTTGCCTCCTTCTACAGTATGAAATCTGATAYTCTCTCTAGCCATTTTCAGGTCCTACTTTTTATTACAAATGGTAAGTTGTAAATATTAAACTTTAATAGAAGGAATGCTGAGATGAATGAATAAGCTGGCTTTAAAGGTATGAAACATTTTTCTAAGAGGGTAATTGTAAGTTGGTAGTAGCTGGAGTGCACCAAAGTACTCATCACATACCATAGTTTTTGGACTATCATCAAGCACAGATGACCATTATCAAAATCACCAAGCATTTAAGACTATACATCAAAATATATGTTTTACCTACCAATTTGCATACGTTCAGCTTGTTCATTAATGCTTTCTAACTTTTCAGTATAAACGTCTTTGTAGCCATTGATGAAAGAGAGGTAAGATTTAGGTGTCACATGAGCTCTTCTTCGATACCTGAAGCATGGAATTTTGACAATATAACTGAATAGGTATCTTTGGTATTTACAGCAATTTGATTGCTTCCAATGAAGTAGAATATAAAACAAGCATTTAATTCAGGCAAAATCAATTTTCTTCATAATGAAGAAATGTCTTACTTCCGATCACACTCTTTTTCATCTACATAAGCAAGGTTAAAGATTTTTGTATAGTCATAATAACAATATTGAATTTGTAACCTAATAGCTGTTATTTTTCATGATCTTTGATATATTGGATTCATATTTGTATTTGTCTGACATTTATTAATTAATACAACACAACAAGTTGAAAAAAATATATATATCAGTAGAAATACTTTTAGTATTGATCATTATATTGGCATAAGACACTACCTTTGGAAGTAATTCTCGCAGCTTTCTGAAACTATATCATGAAAGAGACCCATGGTTTCTACTATTTCTTTTTTAACCGAYGCAGAACAGACCATATTAAATTCTGAAAGGAAGTAACTGGCTACAGCAACAAGAGCTTCCTTAGGCCATCGACTGAACCAATCCATGGTGCAACCTGATATGAGGCCAGGAAATTTCAACGAACGTGCGCGAAACTTCTCACCTACCTAAAGAGAGCAATACCATTAATTCACAGTAAAGTCCCCACATTAGCTTGATCAAAATGTTTAATGCATATAAGAAACTTCTTTTTGCTTAGAAAATCCTGCACTTTTTTCTCTTCATGAAAGAATATTAGTTTAAACTTTTCAATACTTTACAAAATTTGAAGGAAGAAGCTCATGGCAAAGATGCATGCTTTCTGATATTTTGAAGTTTCATTTAACTTACATAAAATTTCCATAAATTTATTGTCTCCAACAACAAATAGGGATTTGACAAAGCTGCTTTCACTGATTTGTTTTCAGAGAGAATACTCAATTCCATTCCAGGATAAAAAAATGAAAATAAATTTAATATGTAAAGAACGATTTTATTTTCAATTTATGTTAATTTTCCAATAAAAGTAAGCAAGATAGATATTTAATAATAAATACAACTTACTGGAGAAAAGCAGAGGACAACATGCAAATTCTTCTTTGCCCGAGTTATAAAATACTCATACAGATTATCAAAAGTAGGAGGACATCGAGGCATCTCTTTTTTCATTAGAGGTATCAGTCCTTGAGTGATTTCATCCAACTCATCCCGAGCGAACAAATTAGCAATCTTATGTAAAATAAGAATCGATAAGTAAACCACATTGATTTAATTATTATTCTGTTACTATTATTTGCCGTCTTATATTTGTACATGCCTCTCTGCATTTATACAGTTTAGACATATTAAAATGCAAATCTGTCCCTCTCTTGCAGTTCCTGTAACTCCATTAAAGACAAACTACCTGCTCAGAGTGTTATGGAAGAGTACTGCTCTCCTTATTCCTATTAAATGAACCCTCATTTAATATGGCTTCTGAAATATCCATCACAGCTATTTCCTTATCCTCTCACGTCTTCTATTAAAACATTATACAGAGATCAGTCTTGCAATTCTTATCTTAAAAAAATATTTTAAGATATTTTAGATAAATATTTTGTAGTTAATCATTATTAATTCTGTATTTTATTACCAAAATTAGAATTGAATTAGAATGAAATAAAATGAAATATTAAGAACACATGCTGCAGTTTCATTCTTCTAAAATACCTTGTCTCTCATTTTTAGACTCTTACCTCGCCTGAAGATAGAAGATTGTTAAGGTACTCCAAAAATGATTCCTCTTTTATTTCATTATCAGTGAAAATAAAAGTGATGCCTTTTCCTTCTGCTCCAGCTGTTCTATACAGTAATTTTAAATCATCTGTGAGATTGCTTACATTATAGGATCTAGGAGGAATAAGAGACATTAAAGCAGTGCAGAATTACTACTATTTCCAGATTACACAACTTCATAAATAATACTGCAAGTATCATTTGTAAAGACACATTTTGGCTAAGGAATAGCTACCAAAAAGTCCAACTTTTTGAGTTCAATTTTCTTACAAAGTTGCATATTCATCTGTTGCATATGAACCAAATATGAATTTTTTTTCTTTTTGCATTTTAAATCAGTGATAAGATACAAATAAAATTACTTTTGTACATTTCTTACGTTTATACACATTTGTATCATGGCATTTATACACTTCTTACATTTCTTACCTGGTTAAAGTTATCTGAAATATTTTATACCCTGCAATAAAGGTGGCCAACCTTGAAAGACTTTGTTTTCCAGAACCACCAACTCCAACTAGTAAAGCATTTCCACATGCTGTCCGAATTATCCGGGAAATCTATATTGAAGAAAAAAACAGAAGAAAAGTACATAAAATTATTACTAGGGTGACTGATCCTGATTTAGGATTAATTCTGCCCTTATACTTTTTTTTTTTTCTAAACAGGGCTTAGACTGAATCAAAACTGAGACTTACTGCTGTCCTCTATACCATTTTTCAATACAGCATTGATGTATATCTCTCTCCATGTCTCTCATCTTGCCAGAGTTTACCCAATACCATTGGAGTCACCTGTTAGGGATTATGTTTGAAGTCCCCTCTTCCATTGGGTTACTAAGCTAGATGAATATTTAGTGATCAAACCCAACTCCATATATTAAGTACAAATGCAGCTTTCCCTGACCTCCCCCTTTCTAATGAGGAAAAATTGCATACCTCTGAATACACATGAGCTTAAAAATTAATAAACAAAACAAACTATGATAAAAAAATGAAAATAAGTGAATGAGGCTCTTCCTAGTTCTTGATAATAACTAAACAAAGACGGCTAACAAATCTGGGGACAAGGCTGGCTTTGCAGAAGGCATCCTATACACATAGCTTGTCAGAATTAGAAAACACTCCTTCAGCAACCATACTAATAAGAAAGGCAACAAAATCCAAACCTTAACAAGATGTGTCATTGCATCTTTAAAAAACACCAAATCAAGAAAAGATCCTCTAATATATTCATTGTATTGTCTCTGATACATTTGCAGTTTTTCACAAAGAAATTCAAAGCTTGGGATCTGAAAAATGAAATTGAAAAATGAATTTAAAAAATAAAGTAACATAATAGCAGTATAACCCTTCAGAATTTAAAACTACACTGACATTTTTCCATGCTAATTTGGGTTCATTTGCTGCTCACACAAAGATAATTCCCTTTAGTGACTGTATCTATATAACCATAAATTTGTTGATAAGGCTAGAAAATTCAGGAATGAAGTGAAAAGGAATCAAAAAAAAATTTGTTTATATGGCACTGTCAACTGTTCACAAAAAGGAGGCAAGTATTTTAAAAACTTCCCATATGATACAACCTCAGCCATATAACACTTAATAATTAACAGAAAATTCCAAAGCCTAGTATTTTAGATATAAAACGTAATACCTCCTCATAGATTTTTGGTGGTTCAAATACAAAATCATCTGGTTCTTCACCAGTTGGTTCAGGCATCTCCCGCAAAAAGTCTACAAAATATGGTTCAGTTTGAACAGCTTCTGACAGACTTGTATCCACATATTCCTCAATAACTTTAATAATAGTTTTGTCAAACCAAGTTCTGTCTTCATCAGTAATAAATCTAAAAGTCATAGAACAGTGTGATTTTTTAAAAGTGTATTTCTAGTTGAACAGGTAGAAAATCACAAAATTAAAAAAATACACTATGTTTTAATGAAAAATAATAAGATATAATTAAACAAGTTAAATTCTAGCTTGCTCTACAAGTTCAATAATACAGTGAAAAGAAGGAAGAAGACAGCAAAAAACAGGCACAATACAAAGCAATTGTCATGCATTTTGTTTAATTCTGTGCTAAATAATTTTGAACAGATGCCCTATATGTACACAGCATCTTATAACAAATCATGCTTGAGACATCTGCCACTATACTGAACACATTACAAATTCAAGTCATGGCAGGTAACTCCTAAATACTTGTCACTATGAGGCCTTTCTATTTAGTGAAAAGTAGTATAAAGTGTGCTGTTATAGCAAAACATTTTATATCACTTTCATTTTGTAATGTATTTATAAAGTAAAAAACTTAATAAAATATTAAAATATAATGAAATTATTATTAATATATAATAAATACACATATATGTATCAGTATTTATTTCCCATTAACACATTAATTATATGGAGAGAAAAATAAAATAAAATAAAATAAAATAAAATAAAATAAAATAAAATAAAATAAAATAAAATAAAATAAAATAAAATAAAATAAAATAAAATAGGAGAAAAGAAAAATAAAAAGAATTCTACCAGTTAAGATCCATAGCTGTAGTGGTTACATGTTGACTTTTTACTGTCAGCTAAAATACTACAACTGGAACTTCACCTGAAATGGAAACACTAGGCATAAAAATATTCATGGATCATGCTGATATAAGTACTTCAAGGGAGGGAGTGAGGAGGATGGAGCCAGCCTCTTCTTAGTGGTGGCCAGCGACAGGACTAGAGGAAACGGCCACAAACTGAAGCATCAAAAGTTCCACAGGAACTTAAGAAAAAAAATTCTTAACAGTGAGGGTGACAGAGCCCTGGAACAGGCTGCCTAGAGAGGTTGTGAAGTCCCCCTCTCTGGAGATCTTCAAAACCTGCTTCGACATAGGACTGCACCACGTGGTCTAGGTGACCCTTTGTGTGCAAGGAGGTTGGACTAGATGACCCTAGACCTAGAGATGACTCTAGAGGTCCCTTTCAATCTTAAGCATTCTAAGATTTTATGATAAATATGACTGATTTCTGAATCTTATAAAAGCAATTTGGAGAATTTGGGTCGTTTTTTCATCACAGGAATGTGAGCTTTTTCTGTGAGGAAATTAAAGCAATTTCTAATTATGGTTTGTGTTCCACTGTACAAATTCAGGGCACCTTTTTAATGGGACACTCTATTCAGGACACTTTTTATTTTAATAATATTATTTTTTATGACTGTCTCTGTTGTCAAAAGTAGCACGCGTTGGAACACTTAAAGTGCATATATTTCACGTTTTCCACCTAATAATCGATCTAATCTATTAGTACATAACATGACATTTGTTGGCACAGAATCAGGAGGCAGACTGCATGTAAAATAAAAAACCCAGCATCTTTCATCCTGGCCTAATAATGTTTACCATGTTAAGAAATCTTAGGTATGTGTGAGCAATCAGTGAAGTGAATGGCTAACCACAGTAAGTATTACAAAATAATACACCTATTATACCTGTCAGCAATTACTCTAGTACATTCATGCTTAAACAATGTTGTAAGGACAGTACTGTCACAGCATTCTTCTGCCTTTATAGTGATCATTCCTTGCCAAATTCTAGAAAGGTCTCGAAGGTTGAAGATATAGTGAAATTTAGATGGTGTTGGCAGCATCTTTGTCTAAAAAAGATTATTATTCTTTAAAATCGGTAACAACGAAAAAGAAAAACAAAATATAAATTTAGAAATATTAATATAGATATAAGACACAAAAGTAACAAAAATACTATTTGTCACACATCCCATTCTGGACAACTGCCTTTTAAGAAGTCAACATCAAGAATATATGATTTGGTTGGAAGTATGATTTAGCATTATACACGAAATCTAATCTCTTAGAACATTTAATCAATTTATATATTGCTCTGTGCTTTATTAATTAAAAATGTTAAATTATGAAGATTTTTACTCCCAGTTGCTAGACAACACTGAATGCAGCTTTAGGTAATAAAAATAAAACTATAGGAACGACTGGACTGATATATCCATTCAACTGTTTTATAAATTGAAATCTGATATTTTCCAGACAATCTCTCCAGCCATCTTTCTGTTGTTTTCTTTACAATAAGAGAAACAATCTCAAAGAATATGTGCCCAAATTACATTAGCAGACACTTTGTTCAGACTGATTATGATAAATCTTTCCATGCAATTATTACCTTTGTCCACTGCCATAACACTCTGCCTGCTGGGACCAATTTTTTCACCATATCACATACTTCAGAACTGAATTTTCTACATGGATGAAAGTATCCACAGCCAATAACACCTAAAATGATAAAATGAAACATACAATTAATCTAAAGGTGTTAGATTAGTTAAGAATAAGACTAAATATTTATTTAAAGCTTAATTTCCTTTTAAATTACCAATGAGGTAAGTCTGTCACACTGTCAATGGCTTTTCTGAACAAAGACTAGTATAGAAAGAGCTGGGAGCAATTCATAGATTTTAATAAAGTCCTGTTTTAACAAAGTTAGAAGAATTTGCAACTTGAAAAACAAGGTGTGCTTCAGACAGTGCAAAAGTAGAATGGTAACCTACATATCTAAAGAAGTGCTCATATTCTTCCAGAAGACAACCCCTGTTTTTCTATTATTTTGCATGTGCAAAATCAGAAATCAAAATCAGGGATTTGTCTTATACAGCAATATTTTTGCTGAAATACAGTTCTAGTTGTTTCACTGGAAGTACTCTGAATTTGCATGAAAAGAGAAAGAGAAGAGTTCTACACATTTTGAAAAATTAATTAAAAAATATTAAAAAAGAGGAAAAAAGTACCAAAAATTTTGTCTATGGATGCATTGGAGGGCAATGTACAATTGAACACAGAAAACTGTCTTTTTAAACGCTGGGGAATGTCATTACGGCCTCCTCCAGGATGAATCATTGCTGCTACTAGTTGTACATCTACAATTGTTGTGAAGTCCCCGGGTTTATCCAAGCTATACATTCCCTCCATTTCCATCATCTGTCGAACAATTTCATTTGTTACCTGTGAGTTTATGTAACAAATAGGAATCAGAAATTCGAACAAACAAACAAAAAGCTGTCATATATACGTCAATACACTGTCAAATTAATTTCCCATTATTATTTCCCAGCATTATCCACTAATTCCTAAAGATATGCTTTTATTTGGTTCAGATTCATATTATACTATCTTCCCTAGTCATATGGGAGAGTTTGAACCATGTGTTTTTATTAAACAGCATAAAAATTCTTTCAGAGGTATTAAATACTATATAATACCAAAATTTAACTAAAAATGCTTGCCTTCTGTTAAGGAAAAAAGCACAGAGGAAAAAAAAATTGCTCCATTATTTGCTGCTAGACATTCATCTCTAGAGTGTCTTTTTTTTGTTCTTTCTTGGGCTTCCATTGAATCTAAAGAGCTAGTTCTTCTTGAAAAAAGAAATTTGCTCCTTGTTCTTTCTGAAATAGAAATCTACTCACTCAACATGCTTGTAAGGACCAGGAGGCATGAGAGTTTTACCCCATAGCAATCGCTCCACCAATATTCAGCAAATCTAACATAGCCATATAATCCAAAGTTATGACATGCAGCAGGGCACAGACCACAAACCATCAGTCTCATAATATTCCAGCAATGTCTTGATGGCATAATAATGATCCTTTATTTCATACTATTGGACACTGTCTGGCCTGGGAGGGCTTTGTCTTACACAGAGCCACACAGTCAAGAAGTTCAGGTTGGAACTTATTTGGTGATGGTTTCAATTTTTAAAAAAACTAAAAGTCTTTTTAATGTTGGAGTAAATGATGCAAACCAAAATGAAAAAAAAGTAACAGTAGATATATGCATACTCTATCTCAGAACACACATCTCAGAAGATCTCACATCTGAGCTAGAAAAACTTCAGACCTGCAACAGGAAGAAACAATGCCATACTGCTTTTGCTTTTTTATTTCTTCCTCTCTTTTCAGTCTCCATAGGTATAAGAATTTTATAAATCCAGAACAGATATGTGATGGCTCATTAAAGAACAAAAATATCTAGTTCAATTCTCAAATCAATTAATTACCTTTGAATTTACAGACAATTTTTACTACTTTTTCCTAGGCTAATAATAAAAATACTGAGGAAATCCAATGATTCCCATAGGTAGGAAAAAAAAAACTCTTACTAATAGTTTGAATTAAGTTAAATGTTTATTTACCTGATCTCCCCATTCATTAACAACTGGCATATTAATATCATCAATAAACACAGTCATTTTTCGGCCTCCAGGTGGTCCATAAGTACTTCCAATGCGTTTGTCCACATAACTTTCTATTGTCCTCTAAAAAATGAAAGTTCTTTCATTTGAAAGTTCTTTGTGTCCAAAGCAAGAATATTTAATACATGTTGTTAGAAAAATGTGTTACTGCTTTCTACTACAACAGTCTCCCTATCCAATTATTTCTTTCCTATGTTAGCAGTGTTACTCTTGATTATTAATAAGTGTTTTCCTATTTATGCTACTCTACTTTACAAGATCCCCAAGATTTAAGGCTATGTCAATCCGACCCTGGCTACCAGAAAAGCTCTTTTCAAAAATTTCACACCATTCTGCCAGCCAGTTATTACTATAAATTATAAGCAAAATAAATGACATCAACTTTAGAATGTCACGTTATCCATGTAAAAAACATTCCAATTTACTAGGAATTCCATCGTCATACCAAGATTAACACAAGAAAATACTACGAAAAAGATAAATTAACAGATAAGCAATTTTGAAATCTCTTGCATATCTTCTTTTTCGTGCTTCACAAACAAGTAAGAGATGGTAGGAAGATAGCACACAATTTGAGAAATAAAGAATTAAAATAGTAACTGTTATCATTAAATTAGAACACTAATAGCTCAAAATCTATACCTACGTGTGTGTAGCACACAATTTTGTTTAAATAAATATTGACCTTATTTAGAAATGCATTTAGAACCTTCCTTCCGGAAGTTATTTCTGGAGAAGAAGGCTAAGTGTTTTCATTTATTTTGCTATGCAGGGTCTGAAGACACTGAGGCACAATTGCCTCAGATTCCTCCTAGCTAGGCTCGCTCACTTTATATCTGCAGTAGTGCTTCATACCATACAGAGGGCACTTAGATTGCTTTTATAATGAAAAAGATGTCTTGCAAACTAATAACACTTCCATAGCAATCATCTTTAAGGTTGTGCTTTTTAGGCAGGATGCAATAAACAAATAAAACATTGGCACATGATTGAACCTATTTTTGGAGTTCTAAAACTATCCAGTTAAACTTTGGCCTTTCTAAAGACAACTGGAATTTTAAAAATGGCAAAAAAAATATTCCCTTACATGACAGTAGAAGATATTTTCTCAGGTCAATACATTTTTTGTTGTGTTTTTACAGGGCTTTAATAACCATTATTCTAATGAGGACAATGAAATATATTGTGATACAGAAAGTAGTATTAATAGCTTTTTTAATTTTTTTTTTTAGGGGAGGGGATTAATTCAACTTGTGTGCCTGAATCTTGTACTGATATATCTTATACTGTGCCTGAATCTTACAACTCTTCACCATTTTCTTAATAATATTTTGAATTAGCTTCTTAAAAAAAACCTCAATTTTGATTTTAAGATAAAATTTCTGAAAAAATATGAACAAGTTTTCCCTTAGAAGGCTTGGAAGATTCTCACCATGAATTATTTTCTTGAAGCATCAAATCTTGACAAAGTATTAGTGAATCATAGCACAGTAGAAAAAAACAGCCTTTCAATCAATTTTTTAAAAAATCTATTTATAGTTATTGTTTGTATTTAAATGAAATTTAATGGAATAGAATGAAAATACTATGCTATAGTACTTAAAAGACTGCCTTTAATGTTGCAGTGATTCATGGGCTGAGGCAGAAAGGACCTAGAAGTTGAAATTTTTACTATTATAAGTAAAGAAAAAATAACCAAGTTGCATATTCTCCAAGCAAAAATTTTCATTAAAGTGACAAGATCTTCAACAACAAAATGGGGTCAGATTTCCATAAGGAAAAAACATACATTAGCTATGTGGGTAAAGGAACGTAAAGGAATCTTATATTCCTATCTGTAATAGAATGAATATCCTCATCTGCAAAAATGATATAGTATGAGATTTTCTAAAATGTTTTAATGACTTAAAAGAAAAAGATCCTCTAGATTTTAATTCTAAATTGCTTTCTATTGACAAATAATTTGAGAGCTTTAAAAAACATTTTTTACCAACGGAATGAGGGTATTTTAAACACACAAGAAAAATATGCAAGAACAGTCTGTTTTTTACCTGAAACATAAATGGTTCTGTGGCAGATGAAAAATTTAAACATTTTGATAAATGTTCTTCTGGGTCATATTTCTTCACATATGCCTTTATCATGACTGTCTTCGCAGTTCCCTGTTCTCCTGTGAGCAAAACTGCCTGTAATAGACATTTAAATCAGACAGGTACTATCAAAGCTGCTGATTAAATTCATAACGGAGATATTGTAGAAAAAGGGACACTTTTAGGGTCTGATTTTGAATGATACGTTATTTCGGTAATTTTCTGTCTCCATAAGCATTGACACGGTATATGTTTTTCATTCCATCCAGATTCTCCAACAGAAATCAGTTAAGAAATGAGAAAGGACACGCAGTCCAAATAAAAAGGAGGAAGTAAGAAAGTACAGAATGTTCTTTTTCTATTCTTATGAGGTTCTTTTTCTTAGTTTTCTAGTATAAGCCTTAGCTCTTTCTATATCAGAAATCAGCTGAACCAAAGGATAACTATTATTATTACTCTTTGCTTTGTTTTTAAACCTTTTATAGAAATTTTCCATTTCATCTTATGTGGGGAGCTAGGTAGGAACCCTGCTTCTCTTTTTCCAGAGATGAAGGAATCCTCTATGGAATACTTTCCAACTCAGATTTTCATACTGCTTACATTTTTTAGGGTGGCATTCTCTTCAACAATATACTCACTCCATGGAAGAAATCTGATCAGCTTGTAAAAGAGCTGATGTATTTATTTATGATTGTAGGCAGTGAACTTGTCATTGCAAGGGATTCCTACAAGTACTGTAACCCTATATGTATCTATATCCCTATATGTAACACATATAATGATAAACCTTCTGCAGAACCTACAAGTGGACCTGTAAAAGACCTGTAAAATACTACTCCAGTTTGATCTAGTACGTGCAAGTCAGTTGTAATGAAAATTCATTCTATCACAATCTGATCCAAAGTAGAAGGGAAATAAAGACGTATCTCTATCACAATTCAATATGTGATTAAATTAAACCTCAGCAAAGAAAAATGTTTGAAAACAAAGCAAGTTGTCTACTTTCATGGAGAGGAACATACTGTTTTAGAGGGAAACACAGCTGAGTCCCATGACACATTGAGAGCTGCAGCTTTTCTATGGAAGACAGGTGGATATAAACCATGCTGGACTGTGGAAAATATTAGGATGCATAAACTTCCATTGATTGACATCAGGGTTTGTTATCTGTATGGCAATGATGGCCAAAGAAACACATCTGGAAAAACATCTGAACCTGAATATCTCCCAGAGTATCAGCATACAAAACTATTTTTTGTTTCCAACTATCACCAAATTTTGGATGCTTTTATGATCTGTATCAGGTATGTCAAAGGAACAGCTACATTTGCTCTGTTTAACAGTTTCATCAAACCTAGTGAACAAAAATTTCCATCCAAATCACAGGACTTCAAGTCAGCTTCCAGCACTGTCTCAAACACTTGAGGTATTTCCAACATTGACTGTAACTACTCAGAAGTGAGTTTAGTGACTTCTACTTCATAGAACAGCACAGGTTTCCATAGCAAGTTGCTAGGGTTGCCAATAGCATTGCACTAAAGTAAAATGTGTATTTTTCAGATCTTCCGCTCTGAAAAGAGGCCAATACCTATATCTCTTAATAACCTGCTTAAAGTAGCCAGTGTAAAGAGCTATGATTCATGAAGAATATAAAGAGTGCCTACAACCTCTCTGTTACTTTATAAATAGGTTTCTATTCATCTCATATAGTAGACATACATGTAATTAAGTAATCCTGTACATACTTTGTGCTGCTTTGCAATTGTGTCTATCAAAAACTGAGTTCTAACATTGTCAACATTTGGAACCAGAATAGATGCATAATCTGGGACACTATCTGTTGGATAAACATATTCCTGAACTCTTTTACTCCAGTGCTCCCAGTCACCTGAAACAAACAAACAAAACAAAACAAAACAAAACAAAACAAAACAAAACAAAAAATCAGCCTTGGATGATACACAAGGGATCAGTGCATATAGAATGTAATTCCTAAAGGGAAAAGTCCATGATGTATAAAAAGGGATACACTTTGTCAAATCATGTAACAAAGGAGTTACTAGTGGTCATCTCTGATTAGTTTATGCAAGTACTAAACATACATTCTGTTAATTTCTATATAGCAAGAGTAAAAATTACCTATGCATTGTAGGTTAAGAATAGTCAGAATAGAATAAAAAGAATACATAAAAATGAAATTAAAAACAAATAAAAAAAGAGCATTATCCTTCATTATCTCTCACCTCCAAAACAGCAGTACACACAGAATCAGTATTAGTACCCTACTGTCAACGAAAAAAATCTGTACTTATATGACCAAATAGTAAGGGCTAAAAGATTAATTTTTCAATTTCACAGAATCAGTACTGAATTTTAAAAAACTAATATTTAAAAAAAAATTCTTACCATAATCAGTAACAAAAAATTCATACATCGTTTGATTTGTGCCAGGGGTGATTTCTGGTAAATCCAATTTGTTATCATGTTGTCTAATGAAGGCTTCAAGTCTATCTCTGCTGTCCAACTCCAGAAGGGCACCTAAACTCCACATTAATCCAAAGCTGAACAATTTATGCAGATGGAATATGGTTGATAAGCCACCATCTTCTTTTGAGGGAATCAAACCCTCCAAAAGATTAATAGACTGAAAATATTTTTAAAATATCATTTATTAAGAATGCATTACATAATCAGATTTTTTTATAAAGTTACATATAAAACATATATGCATATGTATGTATTCAAACTTTAAAATATAATTTTAAAACCAACACAGGTTATAAAGTATATTATAAAGTATATAGGTAGGATTTGAAAGGATTCTTGTCGACAGTCACCTAAGACCTAGAGTAACAGAACAGCTTTTTAATGTTACTTATAATATCTAGCAAGATTTTCAGTATTCCATAAATGCACAGGTTTTAATGAAATAGTATAATTTAGTGAGACCTAGCAAATATATCACTGGGAAGAGCAAGTGAGTGAATGGGAAAAATAATAAAAAAAAATTGGGTAAAAACCTTGCTGTTTTTTAAATAAATCCCAGTATCCAGATCCACTATGAGTTGTTTATTTTATCTCATCTGCCACAAACTTTCTAGAGATTCAATAGAGGAGAAATTACCATAAAATGGCATGAGCAAAACACTGATATGTTAACACTTTCATCAAACTCTCACTAGAAAAAGGAAAATTTTAATCCCAGGAAAGGTCTTCCATGAAGACAAAGATCAATTCAGTCAGATAGAAAGAAAAAAAAGAAAAAAGACAAGAGAAAAGGAAAAAAAGACAAGAGAAAAGG
>PTEX01000058.1:4085288-4231122 GCA_003342815.1 Eudromia elegans
AAAAAAGACAAGAGAAAAGGAAAAAAAGACAAGAGAAAAGGAAAAAAAGACAAGAGAAAAGGAAAAAAAGAGGAGAAAAGGAAAAAAGAGAAAAAGAAAAGAAAAAAAATGCAGAATATCTCCATCACCAGAAACTTGTGAAATACATAGCTGCTCTGCCTGTGGTCTTAGATTCTTGAGACATTCAAAATTCATTTGATATTACACACAGCATACTTTTGTAGTATTTACTGAGGATGTTCATCTGAAGCAAAGTGTTTGAAACGCTCGAAAATTTTGAGTTAAATCAGACAGTAAAGACAACGGACAAAATATTTTCCATTATAAAGGACAATAAAGATGTACCAGTTGCTAATGCACTATTTTTACTGTTAACTATGACATTAGACAAAATATGATCTTGTCTGCCTTCTTATTAAAGGCACTACTGAATTTGTTTTGAGAATGTCAATATAAAACAGGGACTACATGGACAAATGGAAAGCCTGGAGACAGGCTCTGCATATGCCAACTGACTCATAAACAATATAGCTAGAGACCTGCAGCAAAGGATTGATGGCCTTGCAAAATTTGCAAAGAAAATAACCATTATTAATAAATCACTGACAAAGTAATTCTACTCAAAGTAGAATTCCATAGGAACTGATAGGAAGGCAGAATCAAACCTTCCAAAGTGGATTTCGGAAGAACCAATTCTCAAAATCATATTTATTACATGTGAAGATAAAAAGATAATTAGAATTATTCTTCATTCTATCCTCTGACAATACCAGTAGGAATAAACTGGTCTTTGCTGAACCTTATTTTGCATTAAAAGAATTGGAATAAGACTAGTAGCTTCTTGCTTCTGAAAACCTTCTGGATGGTGCAAATATTGAGCTTGGTTTCTTCATTGGGAAACAATCTTTTTGAATGAAAGCTTTTTATCAAATATCCTTTTTGTTATTTCATATATCTACTATACTCAGTCAGTTTATACAAGCTTATGCAGTATTTGTTTACCTGCACAATGTAGTTACATTCCAAAAGTTCCATTTTAGGATTAAGGTTTAATTTCATATATGTATATGCTGGTTCAAAGATTCTATCATACAAACTTTGTAAAACTTCAGCTTCTTGAGATGAACGTTTTTTCAACCATGCCTGAAACATATTCATAAAATTCTTCTGTATAGAATGTACAACAAAGCAAAGTTAGGAATAACCATCGATGTTAATCTTACTTGCAATATTGGTCTCCAGCTGAGAGCAGAAGAACTGATGTATACCATACCCATCCGGGAAACTGTTGCTGGTGAAGCATTCTCAATGTTGTGGACCTCAAACAACAGCTTACAGGTAGGAGACATAGGAATTCGATCGCCATTTGCTAGAGTAAGTGTCTTATTATCATCCAAAACTGAATTTAGATTCTCAATCCATATTGCATCTACAGGGCCATCTAAAACAAGAAATACATTTTCCCCTGCAAAAACAATGAAAAAAGATATAGTTCATATTTCCATGATTAAACAGCAAGAAAATAAGTTTACGAGAGATGCTTCGGAACTTAAATAATACATAATGTCTTTATAGTATTTCCCTTATGATGAAGCTTTCCAAGTGTCCAAAGCCATGAAATTTTTATGTTATTATAGGCATTCATTGTTACTGATATTTTACCTGCCACCTAAAGGACAAACAGCAGGTTTTTTTTCCACCAGAGCGTATTGTCCTATAGTAAAACTACCTGTTTGAAATAAGTGACAGTGAACATACAATACATATCTTTGTAGGTAATAGGAACAATACAAAAAGCAACTTTATGGGGACAGTAAGACAGAAACACAAGAATAGCCAGGACTCTTGAATCATCATTAGCTCAGACATTCCCAATTCATAATCTGCCACAGAGGCATCATGAGTTATTTAAAATCAGTTACTTCTGCTGCTAATTGCTCTTCCTGGAAGGTAACTATCGCCAAGCATTAGAATCTTTCAGCAGTTGCACGTAAGTCACAACCAATCTATAAACACCTGTTCATGTGCACATGTTCCATCCAAGGCATCTCTAATTAATTTTTTTTTTTTTTTTTTTTTATACAAATGATTACATGTCACTGAAAGGGAATTTTGGTATTCTAATCCTGAAGTACTTAAATATGGATACTCAAGGCACTAAAAAAAATTAAGGAAAAACATTATCTGAGCTAATGCAATTATAATAAAGTTTTCCTGGTCCTAATTTAACAGTATCCAAGTAATACCTCTGCATCAGCTTGAAAACTGAAGTGGCAAGTAAACAGGCAACTTATATCTAGATAAAACATTATCATACCGAAATAATACATTTTGAAACCATTACCATTTATTAAGGAGTGGTTTGTATTATTATCTATGTTGCCATATTTTTTTTTATTTAAGAGGGAGCTTCTTTATATTTGCAAAATGCAAAACAAGAGTCAAGAAATATTTTGATAATACCACCCATAAGGTATTTACAAACCCTTTTTAGATTTCAATGTTTTCCTCCACAGTGTAGAAAAGATGCCATCTGTCCAATCATTAGTTGCAGTATCCAGTCTTCCAAACATCTGAGGAGCAGTAATAGCTTTTGGGTTCATACGCATTTCTCTGTGAGGATGCCCACATTCTGTCAGTGCTCTCATTAACATAGTAATGACAGTTGTTTTTCCAGATCCACTAGGTCCGAGTGTCATCAACCCATGGCGTACTAAAGAAGTCTCATACAACTATTAAAAACAGCAAAATATTCTGAAAATGTTTTGGAAAATTTTTACTTGCATTTAATATGTTTGATAGCCCTGACTAAAAATACATTAGCTATGCAAGGGTATCTGCTGAGAACTGGGAAAAAAACATTCAAAAAAATCCTTCATAAATTGTATATGTTTCAGATAACTTCCTCATTTTTACTGTTTAATAGAATGGTAAATACTTCCACATCCTAATCCAAGCAGCAAACGAATTTACAGTAAAACAGTTTCTTGAACTAAATTTTAACTGAACTTTTTCTTTTTACTTGATTTACTATCTTGGCTTTTAAAAATCTCTAAATATTTCTTATGCTCAATCCCTACTGTAGTCTAATAAATTCCTGCTCACAGAGACATGTAGACCTTTACTTCTTTATTTAGGTTAAGGCCCACTACCATATCTTGGAAAGTTGGGGATAATAATGTGCTTTTAAGGCATTTTTTTCCGATAATCTAAAGAGGATTTGTTTTCCTCTATGATATACAAACAACCTTAGTTTTTCACCATGTTAGCAGCAAAACTCCTTGAAAAGGACAGTGGTTAGCCAATGATGCAGTGTTCTAACCCCTGTTTATAAAATAGATCTTAGGAAAGAAAACAAAAAGAAAAAAAAGAAAAAAGTCTACCTGAACAAGCTTAAGATTCCACGGAGGATGATTAATCAATCCTGCCTCTTCAACCTGATTAGCTACTGCAGCCTGAAGTTCTGCATATGTATTACTATCCAACTGCAATCCTGGAAAGAGGTCATTGATAAGACTCAGAAACAAAGGCTCATCTTCATCTACCTGAAATTAAAACAAAAAAAACAAAACAAAACATATATATATATATATATACACACACACATATATATATGAAAACTATCCAAAGAAAGTTCTCAAACTAAAATGAAACTCCTTGATATAAAATATGTAGAAAAAGATTCTTATGCTTATAAACACAGCTAGCCAATGGGAAGGTTCACCAAGAAAAAAACAATTTGAAAGGACCACCCATATATAATACCAAAACATAACTCCCACTTAGCAAACACTGGAAGTCATTTGTAAAACCTTTAAACACCTGCAGCACACACTTGAAAAAACACCTCTATTGAAAGAAATCCTTAAACTTCTCCCTTGAGTCCTTAAGTAGCTATCTCTCCAGCCTTACAAAACTGTTCACCAGAAGCAAACTCCCTGCATTCGAAAATGCATCAATCTAGACCATACCTGAGCAAAAAAGGAAAAATTTGTCATGGCATCTCCACTACTACTACAACTGCTAGTACTTTAACAGAACTATCTAAATTCTATTCTACATTTTCACTTCCTGGAATGCATATTTCATCCAATACAAATGGCCTTTTTTTAACTAAACAGTTGGAACTACACAAGCCACTGTGAACCCAACTCTCTCTCTCACACACACAAATAATTAAAAGCTATTCTTAAAACAATCACCACATTTCTGATTTTTCAATCCTAATACTTTAGGACACCTAAAAAATACTTCTAAGATTTTGTGAAGGATACTATTCATATTCCTGCTAAACAAACACGAATACCAAACAAACATAAATTCCATACATTGGATTTATGGCACACTATCATCTAGTCATCTAGTTCCCAGAGCAGTCTCTTTCATCTTCACAGGCACTCTTTTCATCCTGCCAGCTGACATTGTTTTTAATTTACAGACAGCAACCACTTTCTTTTTGAGAGAGGATCTAATTGACATGTATCTATTTTATCTATGACCAACTGTTCTCACAGTTTTATTRAGCTTCAATGTCTACTGTTTTTAAGACTAAATTGAAAAATTGCTGATGTATATAATGACTTTTTCATGTTACAATATTATGGCTAGAACTTCCACTAAAGCAATGTTCATAATTTTAGAAACATAACATAGGGAAATGTACTCATTTTATTCTGAATGCTTACACTAGTTCTTTCTGTTTGTAGACGTTCATACACTAAATGCAGGTATACTAGTTCTTTCTGTCTGTACATTAACACTGCTGTCCCATTACTTTTACAGTATCTGGTGTAGCAAAAGTATACTGGAACAGATAGATGAACATTTAGAAATCTTTGACAAATGACTATTATATATGTGCAAACTATACTCAACATTACAAATTCACTTCATCAATATAGAAATTGTACCATTGAAAGGTATATAAATATGTATTGTTCAGCAGACTGACTTCAAAAAACCTGATGGACTGGATATTTCTATTATTCAGTTTATGGTATAGCAATCATTCTGCACACAAGTACTTTAGAAAAATTTAACACCTATCACTATTAACTTATTTAGAACTTCTGTAACCTAAACACTGTTTTCAAGTTTATTAAATTCACAGTGTTGCTAATGATCACATGATTATCATGGTTCAAGTTTTAAATAAAAGTTAGGTTTATATTCTTTTTTATCATGTACATTTTCTATCATTCTACAAAAACTCTTGAAGTATCTAGATGACTTGTTTGTACACAATACAAAATATTTAATTTTGTTTTTCCTTACCAGCTTAGAAAGATTCATATCTCTAAGCCCTCTCATTACAATACTCAATTCACTTTCATTTGGTCTGGCTCTCTTCTGAGATCCAAGAGTTCTCAGAACAGAAAGGATATTCCTCAGGCCAAAGTCATAATGAACCTAAAACAGGCAAAAGATGAAAATAAGGTTTATGCATCATTTATAAATATTTCAGTTTTATTTCATTGGGATATCAAACTTTACTTTTCTACTGTATAGTTTACTCACCCTATTTAGAAAAGATAGTTAAAAGAGGAATTGCTGCTCTTGTTTAGGAAACATTCTGTTTTAAAAAATAATGAATATATAAGTTTATGTGGAAGAAGGTGGCAAGAGGGTGGCAAAATCTCATCAATTTCATCATTAATAATGCCGCATAATGATTATACCGTGGCCTTCCACAGCAGGGTTCTCCGGTATTTTTAACTGAGACAACTTAAAGCCTCAGATGAACACAGTGCCATGGACAGATCCTAACCCTCAGAGAAAAGTGCCATAACCAAATTAATTTTTCCTGGCTACAGTCTTTAGGCAGAGAACCTCAGACATGTGCAACTACATACTATCATCATTTAAGAATTTTGACCCTTTACAGTTTTTGACACTTTAACATTGACACTTTAAAGTGACACTTTAAAAACATTCTACATAAACCAAAATCTGAAGGGCTATATTTTTTAAATACTGTGACAAAGAGAAAGGCAATACGTAACATTACCTGCTTGGTAAGCTGCTCCTCACAAAGCTTATAAAGAACAAAAAATTTCTGAGCCAAGATCACATTATCAATAAACCCACAGCTTGCAAGTTTAACTCTCATAATTATCTGAAAAACAGTATTTTATTTTAGAAATTCCATTAGTTTTTCTGAAGATAGGGAAGTAAATTAAAATATCTGAATTATTTAAAATATACTTTTTTCTTTCTGTTCAGTCATTAATTGTACCTGTCTATCTGGAACCATCATTGAAACAGTCCTAAATAGAATTTTGAGATTTTCTGGTAGTTCTTGACGTCCAGCATATCCAGGATTCTGTAAAGGAAAACACATTGTGTTTCTTATTTACATTAGTCAAAATAATTTTCTTTTTATTTTTCAGGAAATGTAGACTTATGCATAAATTCATGGATTCAGAATTAAGATTCTTTGTTCATTAATGATTAATATCAAGCTAGTTATCAGAAATTTACAGCTTTATGGAATAAAATATGTTCAATTAAAAACTTGGTCAGTTTCTTCTGATATAGTACTATTGAAAAAAAACAACAAAACAAATACAAAACAAAAACTTTTACAGCAATTAAGAAGTCTGAAGGATAGCCTTGAAGTATGGAATCTCCCTGAATGATTTACAGTCTCTGAATGAATCCTATCTGCTGAAAAAAAGGATCAGATGAAAATATGCAACTCTCTTTTAGCACAAACCTGAGTTTAATAATGGTTCAGCATAATGCAAAGAGAAGCCCTTAACAATGACACATTGAAAAAAAAAAATACTGGAATTTTTAAAAAAAGGAAAATGTTAATGATCAAGTAAGTTTGATCTGTAGATTTCTTAAAACATGCTGCAAATGTGAGAAATAATTCTGAGGCCAAGTTTGAACTGCCACTTTAGACTGGTATGAGCCATTTTAGTGCAGTAAAACCAATACTGACAAAGTGTCAGCAGTATGCCTTGGAGATGGTACTGGCAGCTATATAAAATTATTTTCTAAACACGATTAATAAACTATGTCTAGAATACTCATGCACTTGAAGGATATAATGTGAGAAATTTCCTTAAAGCAAGGAGGAAATAAAGCCTAAATCGGGTGGTATTTAAGAAGTATAAAATAGCCAAAAGAAATTTTTGCTTCTGTTCTTATCCTGTCATTATTCAGATGAAGACTTTAATTTCTCATAAACCTACTTTGGATCGCCATCCGCTTTGATAGCGTTAGCAAACATCTGCTTATAATTCACAACAGGAACTGTTGCTATGAAGCCTCAAGAATCTCATGTTTTTTTCTAGGTATACAAAGTTGAAAAGGTTTTGTATTTGTATAAAACACTCAATAGAAAAGGCTTATTTCCCTGAAAAACATCCTTCATACATGCTTAAACTTAAGGGGAGGTTTTCTTTCTTCCTAACAGTAACTTTCTCACTAATACCGTGAAAGCATTTCATCCTAAGTAGCAATGCCTTTTAGTGTTTCAATCCTTTCCAATATCAGAGAATTCCAGAATTTTGGACAAATTTTTTGCCTATATAAAGAGCTGCAATACAGTAGTTAAGGGGCATAATTCACTATATGATACGAAAAATCTTAATGCAAATACTACAGTACGCAATTCATGAACAACCAAATTACTTATAATTTGGGGCTTTTTTTAAGACTAATCCGGTAGTGACAGCACCATCTAATAAATAAAATAGTTACTTTGTCATATAATTAACTTTAGACAGTGTAATTCAGCACTTCTCTGGGATTATTATTATTTTTACCATCGTAAGGAAAATTCCAAACTCCGGATTTAAATCTACAGTGTCTCCATCAGAAAAAATGAATTGTTTTTTTCTTTCTTTTCTTGCTGTTAAAATAATATAAATTTGTTGGGCTGCTACTGACAGGACAGGCAACTCAATTCGGTTGAACTCGTCAAAACATCCCCAAGATCCAGACTGAGCAAGACCTAAAACAGAGATAAAAAAAAATACTATCTGTTACTCTTCATGCAAATTCATAACTATGGACTACATGTATTTTCCTGCAAATAATAAAGTACGATTAGAGTTATTTCTAGTCCTACAATCAAACTGTAGCTCCTTTTAATCCATCTGAGTATTTCGATACCTATATTCAAATTGAAAATGGTTAATAGTGAAAAACCAGAAAAAAGTCTTCCGATTTCTTAGAGCATTGGAAAGGTCTTTGACATGTATCTTTCAGTGAATTAGAATTATAAGAGAGGGTTCTAAAATATCACAACAAAAAAGGTTCTTTTTAAATTATTTTTTTCATTTGTGTTTAGGAGTTCCAGCCTTGATAATCCTCCTAAATTACCTTTCACTTGCCTCTCAGATCATAATGGTTAGAATTAAAAACTTTAAAAAAGTAAAGTAAAAAAAAAAGTTTTTTTTAAAAAAAGTATTTCTGGACTAATTGGAATTTTAGAGAAAACATTGATCAGCAGAAGAATATATTAAACTTAGCGCATATATACCCAATGCACAAATATCAAAGTTTTAAATCCCCACTAAACCACAAATTTTTCATGTAATGCTACATAGTGCTAACAATAAAGTGCAGACAATTCTCTGTGTGAATTTGTGTATGAAAGAAAGGGAAATAGCAAAAGGAAATGGAAAGAAATATAGAAACACTACATTATGATCAGTAATATTTTCATAAAGGATTAATTTTCCAGTTGTCCAATTTGAGGTTCTGAAAGGAACTTATGTATTTAGTAGCAGCTAAGAGAACTACGATCTCTTCAAACACATGTTCATGAGAAAATGATGCAGAATTTTTTTCAGATGGCATTGAAGTATGCTATTAAAATACATCATCATCGTGTCTGTAGTAGTTTACTTTCACATATATCAAAAGACAGTTATTCAGAAGTGAAAAAATTAACTAAATACTTCACTGTATATTCCTACTACTTTCATAAGGGTGAATCACTCCAAAGTGTTCCTGTCCTAACTTAAAATATTTTTAAACTTAAAATAGCTTGACTTGCAAAAGAGCAATACACTTATTTATTGATGTCATTGGGCACTTTTCTGCTAGAGTTATTTGCATGTTAGAAGAAAGACAGAAATCTGAATAGTTTCACTACTTATTTTTCAATATCTATTTACATTTGGAAAATGGACAGAGAGAAATCTCATAAAGCTCCACAAATCCTTTATCGGGGACAGGATAACAGAATAACTCCTGAGCAAGACCTGCTCTAAATAATCTGCTCTGAGCAGGAGGTGGGCCTAGATGGCCTGTGGAAGGTCCCTTCCATTCTACATGATTCTGTTTCTAAGTCTTACCTTTAAAAATTCTACCCAAACCTCTGAAGTCCATTTGATCTGAACAGTTAAAGACTACAACATATTTTCCCAGAGCCTTTCCCATGTCTTTTGTCGTTTCTGTTTTACCAGTTCCAGCTGGTCCTGCTGGGGCACCGCCCATGTTCATTCCCAAAGCCTGAGCTAAAGTTATATAGCACCTGTAAATGTTAATTCATATTATTAAGTAATATGAAAAATATATTTATATACATGGATATAACAATAAGCTATGTGACAGATTGTAACAGCCGTTATGCTGGACTGTTGTTTCCTCAGACATCAGTTCTACTGTTAGCACTAAGAATTCAGGAAGTTCAAAGGTGTAAAAGCCACAAAATACAAAGTTAAATTAAAAAGTAAAAATTATTTATCTTTCATTTATCTCGTTGGTTACAAATTGTGACTATTGGATGAGCAAACATAGCATTACACATCACAAAGAAATTTAATTCAAAAAAAAAGTTCCTTTGTGGAGTGTAATCTACCTCCACAGGCAAAAATAACAGTTCTGCCAAATTTGGTGATTCCTAACTCTATTTTCAGGGGGCGGGGAGAGATGATAATAATAAGAAAAATTCCAATTCACCTTTTCCACACCATTCACAATTTGGTTGATTTATCTTCTTTATGAAATTTTAAATATTTAACCAAATTTCTTCTTCAAAATACAAAGACTATATTAATGTATAATACAGTTTATAATTATCGAGTTCTCTTACTAACGATCTCAATTCTGAGCTCAGTTATTAAATCATACTAAGTGTGGCAGCTAATGATGTTTTTCTAGGAATAATACAAATTAGTGACATTCTGTTTGGTTTTTTTTTAAGAGCATGATTAAGCAAATGTTTGAGATGATTTTCATAAATTACCAGGCTCACAAAGCACTTACAACAGAATGTACATCTCTGAAGATATTATGCTAAATAAGATATACGTAAAAAATATTTATTGTGTGTAATTTTTATTCTCACCTGTCTGTAAGAGGCGTTATAACCAGACGATCAGTGCAGCCCAGAAATTCGTTTTGGTAAACAAAATCAACATCTGTAATAGATACCACGACTTGATCGATATCCTCCTTAAAATAGAATCTACACTGCTTTAACCATTCAAAATCAGTTGGCGATTTGATGTGCATTTTTACCTTTAAGAAAGTAAACAGATGCATAAGTTATATCTCAGCACATTTTTATTGTACTCAATGATATCATGATAATCTGTATGACAAAAATAAAGCGACTATTCAAGTCTTAGTGTAAACCTGAATACATTGAAATATTGTATAATAAGTATGGATGCATGCTAAATGAATATTAACAAATATCTCAATCATTTAAATGAATAAGCTTTTCTGTTACACAAATAAATCTTAAGTTGATTTGATAATACATCACCATCTTCTATTGATAGAAACACTCTATCAACCTACCTAACACATTGGAACAAATGGTTTGATAAATGAAATAAGGAATCTGAGGAGGGAAGCATGAATTTAAACTACATAATTTGAATTTTGCTAAGTTTGTTCCATCAATAGCCAAAAAAAAAAAAAAATCAAGAATGTAGTACTAAGGGCTGTCATTTCTCAAAGAATGTAAAGTATTTAGCACAGTCTAGAAAGTCCATACTTGGAACAAGCATCACTTGATGCTTTTAGCAGATGTTTCTGTTGGTCCACCATGTATTCTCCTCCAGAACCAATCAGAGAATTCTAATAAATTGCTCTCTAAAGTATAACCAATATGAAGAAAAAAAACAGGACAGATGGAGGATGTTGCTTTCATTGCTGTCCCCTTAGAATGTGTGGACCTAATGTTCAACTTAGTGGATCCCAGGCCTGTTATAACCAATTACTGAGGTTCTCTAATAAGCCACATGGAATTTTTCTGTGATGATAAAGCCACAACATCCACTCAGACTTAGCTTTCTAGCCATATAATTAAGAATAATACAACTTTTTTCTTCTTCTTCTCACAAAGAGGGAACATATAGAAAAGTTTGGACTTTCAAAACATGTGATTCTTTACGAAATGGAGAAACATTACAGGAAAACTGTAAAAATGTACTTTTCACTACAGTGAGACTCTGCACTTCTTTGTCTTGCAAACATATAGCTGTTATCATTATGACAGAAAATGCATTTAATTTTCAGAAATCAAAACTGTACTTTACCAAATCATCAAAAATATCACGCTGATGTACATGAATGGTGACCAGGGTTTCAAATTTCACTCTGTCAAACTTGGAAAGGTCATGTGTGGTCTGGCTAATCAAAGTATTCAAAATATCCAGAAATCTTGCATTGGTTACTTGCATGATTTTCCTGTCATCTTTAGCATTGTGCAGAGCCTCTTCTGCATCATGTGTCCACAACATTTGAATTCCCAATAATCCAACCTACAAATTTAATATGGGAATAAATAAAAGAATCCTTTGTTGAACATCAGACTTGTTATTTATTCCTGAGGTATAATAGGAGCAATAAATTATGGAACTAAAGTATCACCGAATCCAGAAATGGCTATCTTAGTACGCTATTGTGCCTAAGTTAAATGGTTCTGCAGTGAAACTGGCAACTCGTGAGAAAATATTTACAATCTTTTATGAAAGTTTATGTCACACAGGTAACTTAAGTACAATTCTCAGTTTTACTTCCAAATCATTAGAATACTCCAGTGATATAAACATAAATGGTCTTAATGATAGATAAAAAAAAMCAGAACAGAATAATAGAATAACAGATAAATTAATCAGAAAAAAAAAGTAGTATATTTCTGCACAGTTGTTGTTGTGTTCTATCATCTTTATTCTCTACACTTTAAATATCTTGGTTCAACCACATTTTCTTCTATTTCTGTCTCATATCTGTTCACCACTTTTAACACAGTTGATTCTTTGAACATTTTTTTCTTTTTTATAACAATCATAATCTGAATATATTTGCATTAGCAAAGCATGGGGAAGAAGATCTCTACAGATACTAATCAAGCCCGTTTTAAATATTTGAAAATGGTCCTTATCTATTTGAAGTAACAAACTTTTAAAATAATACCTTAAAGTAATATAGAATTATACTATAAATAGACAGTTTATACATAGAAATACTAAATATTACATTACAATATGTAAAATAGGGGCTTTATATACATATTTGCATTAAATAATTTACATATTAAAGAGGTTCAGTACCTCTCACAGAAAGTGTAAGATTGACTTTATATTCTCCAAGAAAAGACAAAATAATTTCAAACACACATAAATCTACATCCTGTATTATCACCTGTGCTGGGAAGTGGTTAAGAAAAGTCAGCAATTGATATCCAGGGTCACTAACTTGGTAATATGCTGCCCTAATTATGGCATGCAATGAATTCTGTTGTACACGCAATAAATCTAGCAACCAAAGCTCTACTGGTCCTTTTGCAATCACTGGAGTGTCCAGCTGAAAAATTAACACAAATAAAAGGTACATAGTTACCAAATATCTTCTCAAGAGTATTACTTACCAAATACTTACTAAATTTCTATTCAAGAGAACTACAGTTTTAATTTCAATAAAAGTGAACATTTGAGATAATTATCTTATTACATAGACCAATTAACAATAATTGAACATATATATATTCAATAATATGATGATTTATCTATTAACATTATTGTTATCTACTACTATCTATTAAGATTCTGAAAAAAAAAAAAAAAAGAAATTCATAGAAGTACTGTAATTTTTTCTCCTTCTCTTGATATGACTGCCATTATACGATCGTAATCCTTTGGGTGAAACTGTACTTCATTTATGTTGTCAGATATGGAGGGTAGATGTGGCTGTAAAGACAATTAAGATATTACACAATGTAATAAAAATTAAAAATTAAAAGTGCTTCAGTGCATTTGTAAGTAATAATTATAGAAGTGTTCATATAGCATTGTAGTATTTTGTTACAGTTTCCAGAGAAGAACAAGCAGGTCAGATTGCATGAGATCAGCTATTATATCTTAGTCAACTCCCAGCAACAAGCCAAATTAGATTAAATTTGAAATAAGAAAAGTAAAAAAACCTCACATGTTGCCTTCTCTTAGTTTGATTTTGGAAGCACAAAGGTCCAGCAAATCATGTGACAAGACAATACTCAATACTCAGTACATTTTTTAGATTACAGATAACCATTTTATATTTTAAAGACTAAAGAGACAAATGAAAATTTCTATTCCAAGCAAAAGCTAAAAGAAAAATACTATATGTTAATGCCTTTACTGCTTTTCCATATTTAAAAATAAAAATCATTGAAGATATACCTGAATTGTATGAGAATCACTTGCTTGTCCAAGAATTTCAAGAAGGGCAGGATCAGAAACAAAAAAGAATCTTGGAAATAGCAGTCTTTTCTTCTCTAAGTATCTTTAAAATTGAACATGACTTTTATTAGAATCTTTTGTCTCTCTTTTTTTCAACTTAAGATGGAAAATAAGACTGAAATATTAAGCGTTTTTTTTCTATAGGCATAGTACTTAAAAGTGGGTACATGCTAAAAGTAATCTCTAAGTAGAGCATTTGAAGACTACATTTGGGAAATTTTGAGTACTAAATACTTTTTTGAAAAAATAATTAAGTTTTAAACATGCTTTGCACTGTCACAAAATTACTGGCTGATACATACACAAAGCAAGTTGCTATTTGCTCACTAACTGTACTATACTTTGCTATAGGACCCCACAGATCATCACCCCTGGATGCGTATTTACTCTCACAATTGAAGAATGAAATATGCTGAATGTTGGAATGACCTCTGTAATCACAAACATTGAAGTAAATATCTATGTTTTTCTTTAATGTATACTTTTAAATACATACTTAAATGTTCTAATGAATATGAACAGTATACATTTATTGCCTACTTTGCTGTCAGGCCTTCTCAGATAGGTAACTATCTAATTTTACCTGAAAAAAAAATACACCAACCGTAATAAAATTTTCCAAGTGTCTACACAGTATAAGCACATATTTCAGCTGTTCTCCTAATACTAGACACTGAAGTATGTTATTCTGAATCAAGTGGAAGCTATTTGTATAAACCGGAGAAAGCAGATTCCTTCTCCAGATTTGTATTTAAAAACATTTATATGGTTAGCTTGTAACAAAAGTGAGAAAAGTTATATAAAGTATTCATAAAATATTAAGACATTAAAAAAAAAAAAAAGTAATTCATACCCTGTAAGTGATTTCTGACACACTTCCAACTGTTCATGTAAATGAGGGAGAAGTTGCCCCATTGTCTCATCTCCAACACAGCAGTTGATCACATTCGGATTTTCATGTGCTCGTTGCATTATTTTTATCCATGATTTGTCAATATTCTGAAAGCGTTTTGCTTCCTGTATATGATTAAAACATTATTAATTTATGAAAACAGTCTTTTGGAAATAATTACAGTTTTTAATCCATAAAGAACAAGTATTGTAAGTATACCTGGGGTAATTGCTTTGCAATATCTCCCCCTACAAAAACTGCTTCAAGGTAAACCCACAGGTTCTGCACAACCAGCCATTCTTCAATTATATCAGTAGAGCTGCTTAGTTTATAAATCCAACTCTGAATTTCTTTTTTAAATGGTGCGTTGTATCTAAAAATAAAATAAAAATAAAAAATATTTAATTCTAAAGGAACCTATCATAAAGTAACAAATTAAAAAAAGTTCTCAATTTTGAAAACACTTTTTTCACTTGAGAAGAATCTCCTAAAAATTTTGGTTTTGATAAAAATTTGATAGATTGCTGTTACCACCTGAAAGTTTGCCATTCAGAGGGAAGGTTTTAATCATATTTTGGAACTTCTGTCCTTTAATTTGAAAGATAAAATTGCATCCCCATTTACTGCTGAATAAGTCTAATAATACAATTGCTATCTCATTGTGTTTGTAAACAACATTCAAAAATTCTTGAAATATAACTTTTTTTTAATTACCTATTGCTGAGTAAAGAGCCAAGAATCATTAAACTGTCCTCCATTAAGGTTATTATTTCAGATGATTCAGTTCCCTTTAGCAGTAGTTCTCCTCTCCCTTTGAAGGATGAGAAGCTCAGAACTTGGCCTCCCCAGCTATCAATTATTTGAGAAAGTTTGGCTTCAATATCTTTTTCCTTTGTAGCAGATATGCATATATCCTGCAAAGAAAGGACTGCTTTTTAGAATCTACATTCTCCAGAAATAAAACCTTTCCTAATATCGCATGTCTAATAAAGGAGTGATTAAAAATAATATACAAAAAATTATTAAACAGTATAGATATGTATTGCACAAATGCAGAGAACACGACTAGTTTTAATGGAAATATCACTTAATTAAATGTATGAATAATTGAAAAATACATGCTGGAAAACAAATACATACAGATTATATTTCTATAGCTTCACATTTTCTATTCTTGTAAAAACAGATTTTGAATCATCATTTCTACATCTTTTTTGGAGAAGGATATGGATTCGCTTTCACATGAACACTCAGTCTCATCACATCTATAGAATCACATCAAATATATATAGAATCACAGTAAATTAGTCCTCCACAGATCATCTAATTCAACATTCTATTCAAAGTAGAGCTAAATTGAAAATTAGATCACATTGCTTGAGGTCTTATGCTTGTAGTTTAGGCAGATGCATTTGCCATAAAATCAAAGTATGAATATGTTATTATTCACATGTATATTTACCATAGAGAATTTTCCAAACTCCATTCAAAATTTTGTCCAGAATATGTGATGTATACTTTACAAAAAGATACTTGAAGATGTATACTTTACAAAAAGATATAAACATACAGGAAATTACTCACATTATATGCAAAGAAGCATGGAGTTTTAAATGCAAAATTTGTGATTTGTTTACAAACCTTTAAATCAATTCTTAAATAAAATTTAAATGACCATGATCATCTGGAATTTTGTTTGCTTTTTCTGTTTTACATGGACTAAGAGAGTTATAGAAAATAGGGCTAGAATGAATGAGAGAAATTATCTAGAAAGCTCTTTTCACACAGTTTTAAGCAATGGTTTCATAAGTAATCATTTCCACATTTTGTGATAATAGAAAAATGAAAAAGCAGGAAAAAAATGTATGTACAAACCTCAATATCATCTTTATGTTGAAGAAGTGGTGCTTCCATGATGTTTCGAAGGCAAAAGGTATCTGATTCTATATCAAACTGATGTCCTGTTGTTTCAGCTATACGATTCCAGTGTCTCTGCTTCATTGCTTTGTTGGTCATCATTTCCAATAAAGGACAAGACTCGCTGAAATCGTCAATTCTCTTCTTGAGGTCTAAAAACGCTTGCCAGTTTTTGAGTCCTTTGGGTAGTTTACGGCACCTTTAGTTGAATTAAATTAATATAGTAGTATGTCACATTTGCCACAATAGAATTAAAATAATAGGATTTTTTAATGATTTTTTTTTTTAATTTAAGGTCAATTTTATTTTTGTTGTTTTTCTTTAGATATGATAAATGTAACATTTCTTTTCACTCACTACTAAAGTGTTAGTGTGGGATTCAGCACTTGAGGTGTAGAAGTTAGAGGTTGAGAACAGGTAGATTTTTAGGGGCATGTTAAAGGTCCAGCACTCATAACCCATTTCTCTTACTCAGCACTGCAAGCCAGGAGACTGTTTTACATAATGATAAGATACTACAAATAAGATGTTTTTTCAGCATCTTGCTGTTTGAGACCATCTTAGTTTGTAATCTCCAATGTGAGAGACAAAAATCCTCTTTGGCTAACATTTCATTGAAAAGTTATTCATCCCTGATTAACATTTGCCTATTATGAAATTCTTAGACAATGCAAGTAAGACCCAGTCTTCAACTCTGGAAGTCAAAAGTGCAATTCCAAACTATGGAAACTCCTCACTTACTATTTATATGCATCAGAACAACATATTTGATCAGATAAACATCAGAAAAATTATCATGTTTTCCACTAGGAGAAAATATTTCTTTTTCTGAAAACAAATTATATTCCAATTACTTACTATACTACTATGATGTCCTGAACTAGAAGCAAGAAACACAAAAATGAAACAAGAAACCTTACATTCTGCAGTAAAAATCCTCTCTCAAAAGAAGTTAAGTATACAGACAAAATAGATAATGAAAGGATATGACTATCTTTAAAAAGATGTGATGTGGCACATTTAACAACAGCTTGAGTGAGAATTTCATTTACTAAAGATTTTCTCATCATTACAGTCATGCACGCAACTGCCCTGCTATATATTGCTACATGAACTGCCTTTCAACCATCAGTTCAGAGTAGTTTAACGCAGCATTTGCTGAGCTCAATACTCCAGCATTTAGATTTCATCATTAGAATATATCATATATTTAAACCTCCTTAATAATCTGGAATTACTCTATGACTGCAATACAGATACATTCTAAAACACTAAATGTTGGCACAACAGCAAAAGTGTATGAATTGTCTATTTTAGAAATTTGTAAAGAGAGATATTGTTCTAAGGCAACACTGAGGAGGAAGAAATACAAAGAAAGTAGGGTTTTTGTTTGTTTGTAAGATGGAGCTGGCCAAGTTTATGAACAGGAGTATATAATGTAGAGGAATGCGGGATACTAAAGTTATTTTGTGAAACGATCCTTTTCCTAATCTTCTGTGTTATATTTTTTCCCAAACTAGTAAAGATAGTTTTTCAAATATTCAAAATGGGGTTAAACTAATAAGTTAGAAAATGCTTCCAAGTCAAACTAATTACATCTTAATCCTTTCAACATCAAAAACACCTTAAGCTTTCAACTATACTGTAAAGGTCTGTAAGATTTTTTTAAACAGTATCTACTGTATAAGACACTATTCATTGAAGTATTTCAAATAGCACAAATAGGATAAAATATTTCAGAAGAATATTATTTTTATATTCAGCAATTAAAGTCAATGAGATAATACTCCTAGTTGAACAACTTGCCTTTGACAAATAAACTTTTTGCTATCATCTGGTTCAGCTAAGGAGATATACTCTTCAGCTCATCGTATGCATTTCTATTATATGACTACAGTTAAAAGGCTGGTCAGCCAAAAATATATTGAGATTCCACTCCTCATTAAAGGGTCCAATTACTTCATGATAAATCCTATTTATAGAAGTTTTGTATTTAAATATATAAATTAAAAATATATTAAAAAAAATTAATATATCAGATATCTGTCTTGAATTAACCTAATTGTTACTGCATTTAAGATCAGTTATAGTTCTTTTCATGAACACACCTGTTTTGAAAGTCCAGAAGTTCTGCATTAATTTTTTCAATATCTACATCTGTCCAAAGTATCTCATAATAACCACTTATGTTGTTCATTACAGTATCATATAAACCATACAATTTCTGGAGCAAGCCTAACTCCTTCCTATAAGAAAAAAATATATTAATAATTACAATTTATGAATAAAACATGAAAAAAAAAAAAACAAAAACCCTGATGCTGAGGACCTAATAGCCATACAAAACATATGTTTTGTTTTGGTCTAATTCTGTAAAACTTTTATCCAAAAATAATCTTGTTTATGCACCTAGATCTAGCTCTGTAGTAGCAAGCAAAGTATGGCAGTTAGGTAGAACTGATCAATTCACTTCATAACCACTCTCTGGATATGAATTAAAATGTTGATGTAAATACAGTCATAAATAATCAAATCTTCACCCAGTCTGAATCATCATTGAACCATCAAAACGAATAGTGCAGAAATTTTAGAAACTGATTCTCATTAGTAAGTACGCTCAGAAAATTTAATTTTCATAGACCTCTAGTTACATATTGCGTATATGATGTTATGCAGATCTTTCTTCTCCTTTTCCTTTGGTACCATATCTTATTACATAATAGTGATTTACTCATGTACTTATATGGGTCTTTCTCTAGGCTATGCTATTTTGCTTTTTTATGTATAGTACTAAGAGTAAAATAATCTAGTATGGTTCTGTTAATTAAGTAAAATCGCTCTCTATCAGTATTCTTTAGACATCTAACATGTTATTGCTTTGAGGGGTGGATTTAAAATTAAGGCACTAGAAATCTTTTCTATTGTAGCATTTCCCTGTTCAGTTTATCCCAAGCCTTTCTAATACACTTTATACAAAGCAAACACAGTGTATTTCCACAGTTACCTGACTTTATGTAAAACTTCATAGTCTGTGACAGGTAATCCAAATAACTGTTCCCCTGATGAGTATGTGATAAACTTTCTCCAGAGTTCATCAAAATTAGCCTGATAAAATTAAGATTCATAAAGACAAACTGAAATAACTTTTTTTTATATAATAATAAATCACTGATCAGTACTAAAATTGTCTTAAAATAATCCTATTAGGGGCATACGTTTATATCTGAAAAATACTATTAATATAATATTTTTGAAGCATCAGTTATGTAATACCTAATTATTAATTTCATAATTATATAATACATATATACTCATATATTGAATTCAATCAGTGAACATGTATGTAACAAGCAATATTTTGAAGAAACATTTTATAAAAACAGGATGTGCAATTAATTCCAAAAGGAATTATCAAAGGGAGAACAACAGATATAGGATAAGTAATATAGAGAAGGGGAATAATTATCTTTTTGGTAATTACTGTCCATAAGTATAAAGGGTATTTTTGCTGAAATAAAAGTAATATATCTGAACATGAAATTCAATTCAAAATACTCAATTTTCAGTATGTTGGATTCAATGTAAATTTTAAACAATTTCTCTCCAACTGCTGGGGTTTTTTTACTTTTCACAGAGTCAAAGTCAAAAAGCATGCAAGATACAAACAAAAAGTCCTGTTGAAGAAAAATCTCCAAGTTATAACTGACAGAGAAGGGAAGAAATAGATTAAAAGTGGTGTTGAACCACAAATTTAAGTTCATAGTGAAGTTGAAAGGCAACTATTAGATGGAAAATGTGATATCTACAAGAGAAAAAGATAGGCTCAAGAAACTGGTAAGTAATTTGCTTTTCTTTCAGTCATTATCAAGTAGTACTTCACTATTCTACTGCTCTAATTACTTCAAACACGCAATTCCTGCACACTCAAAGTCAAGTATGAAGCAAGGTTCATCCCTCAATCAGCCTCTCTACACTAAGGAAAGCATTGTCTCATAGAAATAAAAATGAAATTACCAGATGACTACACAAAATATCCATAAAAACATACTTTGATAAGTAGGTCTTACTGAAAATCCTTCTTTTTCTGAATTTGTTTTGATAAAAGCAATGGGTCTAATTTTAATTATTGGAAATTTAGAAGCATATTTTCTTACCTGAAATATCTGTAGCCTATTACTGGCTTCCTGAGGTGGAATATTTGGAACCATTGGTCCTTCCTTTTAAATAAAAAGTTAACAGAAATTTAATATTAATTCTCAAGGTGACTGAAGGCACACTGTTTATTTACAGATCATCAGAAACCCCCCCTTTTTTTTTTGTAGACAAAAATCCAAGTTACATATCCTGGTAACGCAAGAGTTAGTACAGTGAATCTAAGAAAAGACAAATTTTATAACACTAAAAATTCATCAACTGAATTTAGTTTACTGTCAGTAGTCAGTGGATTCATCTTTCATATTTTGTTGAAAATAAAGTATATAGTGAGGGGCTAGAGACAACCTCTGCAAATGCTGAGGTAGGATCAAAGATGCCACAACACATACAAAGAATTTAAGAAAGGTTTTCTGTCTCATTAGAAATTGATCATGCCATGTATCATCAGGGATTTTTATGACATTTTTTCACTGCTGTTTCTTCAGATTGCACAAAATTTCTTTGTGAATACTGTTGGTAAGATTGAGAAAGGAAGGCAAAATTGTCATCCTTTTGAAACTGCAGATTGTGTAATGATTATGCTACAGAAGTAGGAATCACTTAAAAAAAATGCCAATTAAGTTTTGTGAAAGTGCTTCCCAGGTCAGTGTAAACATAAGCAATCAGTCATTCTCAATGTCAATGAAGGTATATTTAAAGAATTTATAAAGGTGTTTAAGAGAAAGGTGCAACAAAAATTCCCTCAATTTCTTTCACCTCTACCCACCCTCCACAAAACAATCACGTAAGCACACGCATGTAGTGAACATGCTGAAAGTAGAAATGGTGGTTAAGCAGCCAAGCTCTTCAAAAGAAGAATTACAATCAATTACAATTTCCCTTTAAAGTATGTCTGTAATGACCATGATCGTAACTTCAAACACTCATAAGAGGTGACTCCTTTACTAATTCATTTAAGGGATTATTGACATTTCTGAAATTTATGAAAAATAGCTGATTTTTCAGGAAAATTCTCTTACAAGATAAACAAGGGCAGATCTCTCTGCTAAAAAAATAAACTAAAATTAGGTTAAGGTAATTTCAGCTAAGGAGCTCTTTCACAGGACTCAAACCATGAGCCCTATGACATGATCATCCCTACCAGTGATTGTTAAGAGTGGTCATTTAATGGTTCAGCTCTACTAACATGCTCCCAAACAATGACCAAGTGCAGACCAGGAGACTTCACAGACCTGAGACTTTTCCCAAGAGGCAGTATGGAAAGACTCATATACCCATGAATCATACCATAGTACATGACCTCAAGGCCAGGCAATGGTTCCAGATTCATATTATTTTCTTGTAAAGATGAACCCAAGGAGTTTTAAAAGAAATTCCACCAATAACCATGACTGTTTAGCAATACACATGAACATGAGTAAAAAACTAATGCAAACCAAAAATATAGCAAAATTAAGCACAAATCTTATAGACAACTGCTAAATTCAGTTACCATTTCATATGACGTTTCAAAGTTCGACACATCCTCACGAAAAACTGCAACTGACTCTAGTAGATTACTCTTAAATTTGGGCTGAACTTGAACCAACTCATCTTGAACACGGGACTGACATGAAAAAGATTAATGATCAAAATGACTTCAAAATTAGGAACATATATTTGAATTACAAATAAATCTAAATTATTACATAAAAATATTAAATTTCTGAACAGAAATAAATGGTCTTGGAGATAAAGAGACGAAGTATTATTTTCTTATATGGTGCATACAATAGTAACCAAAATATAGTTCTATAAAAACAGAATTGATTAGTGTTTTCTCTCTATAAAAGAATGAACACTGGTGGTCATCTGATACCAAGAGCAAGAAGAGAGAATTCAGTGATAACTGTCACAGTGATAATCTACAATCTCATTTTTATTCTGAGCATTCTGTACTTACAGCTTTGGTCTGTAATTTATTAAAAGAATATCTAAGTGTATCAACCCCTTCTGATTCCTCTTTTGTAACCTCGATTTCAAATCTGTTTAAAATAGCATAGGCTTCCTAGACAAGAAAGGAAAATTCCTTAGAAATGAAACATTTTACATTTGCAGAAACACAGATTAATTTGTAAAAAACATTTTAAAGAAATCTGTTAGTGTATGCAATTTTTAAGAAAAAGAATGTTTAATGTAGACAAACTAAAGTACAAAAACTAAATAAAATATATCCTACTTCAATAGGTCCCAGAGTCATATCCATTTGTATTTTATTGTCACGTATATCAGATAAAGCTTCCATTGCAAATCGGACATCATCTAAGTCACGGAGAGGTCGAGAAAGTTTCTTTAAATACTCGGTTATGAATGAAATCATGTTTGTCATTTTCTTTTTATATTCCTCATTTAAATAACGACAAAGGAGCATCTTCCATGCTTTGGCTTCAATTGACAAAGCTAATTTCAGTGGTCCTGATTAAAAAGGAAATCATTATTCTATCTACATCTTGGTTTTTTTCCCTATGAAGCATATGTATACATACAGCACTGCATATTGTTCTTTAACAGTAATTATAAAAAAACCTCTGCAAACATGGAATCAAATTATTTAATTTTAAAATATATTTAAATAGGATATATTTAAATATATCTCTTATTGTATATTATATTGTCTGTAAAACACATTGGTAATGTTATCTAATTGACAAGGAGAAGATAAATAAAAAAACAGACCCATTATTTTAAAATCTCTGAAAAGAACTTCATTTGATATAAATTTCGCAGCTGCACTAAGGTCATTATACTAAAAATGGTGCCAGCTTCTTTACTTTTATACACTAGAGGTGGAGAGGAAGACACTGAGAGCTGTGGATGCTAAACATGGGGATGGCTCAATAACTCTCCTCCTGAGATAATCATTGATGGTGAAGGGGAAAGTAATTCAGCTCCATACTGGTCTTGCGCCAGTACCAAAGACAATGAGTTGTGTTTGGCAATGCTCTTTATTATCATTGTCTATCACACGTCTAGTCTGTCGCAGAAACATTCATATCCAAATATTAACATAGCTAAAATCTACTAATTTACTGCTCCTGATTTATGGGTACAGAAAATCACTCTGGCATTCAAGAGTTGAAGAGTGGTTCTGAAATTCTCCTCAGAAACAGGTATGATAGAGGAAGACAGGGTAGTTACACTGGGTTGGAATATTAAATGGCAATAAGTTATTCAGCTTAATTACGCATTGTATGAATATGCCCTTCCTAATATTTCTTTTAAGACTGTTCATTGTTAACCACATTTACAGGCTTTTATTTCTTGAACTGTGGGATATTTACTGCTGTAAATATTCAGAGCAGAGATGCTTCTTGGTACCTCCAAAGACTAAATTGATTTATGAAACTTGCCTCCCTCACCACCAGAGCTGTGCTGAGCTTTTTTCCATCATGTAATTATTTATCCATACATGGATTACTTTTATTTCTTACAGCTTTTATCTCTCAATTTGTCCTTTTTCAAAAGCAGATAGTTTTTTTTTTGTAAAAGAAATCCCCCAGTAAACACCAAACAAAGTTCACCTAATTTTCTGCTATAGTTTTATCTTAAAGTGCTTGGTTTTCTATTTTTAGTAAATTACTCATCAAAATCTTTTTTTGGTGTGTACTCAGAAGACTTTAAATTATAATTATCCAGATGTACAGGAGAACGTAGGTTTTTCTGCAGCAATGTGAATAACGTATGTTCTAACAACTTCATATTATGGTATGTCCTTCTAAATCAACATCACGATCATTTGCTCAGAATCTGCATTATTGGCTGAATCTCCTATTTTCATAGATTCTGGGAATCTTGCTGATGATTTAGTTCTGTAACTCAGTAAGTTTCTGGAGGTTCCTAAGTTTAAACAGCTTGATGATAATGACCCACAGATTAAATCCTGGCATGGATATTTTGCTCTAAATGTTTCACAAATTGTGTTGTTGCCTTTATATACAAATGACTGAAGCATTTTTCCTGCAAAAATACCCAAAGCAAGGAGTAGAGAGGGAACGAAGGATCAACATAAGAAAATTTCAGCAATTAGGAGAAAAAGTTGTGGGTTTTTTGTTTTGATTTGTTTTCTGTTATCAGGAAGTCTGCCTTATTTTCTGCACCAAAATAAAAAGTATCCTTATAGTCAAAAAAGTACTATAGGGAGAAGCAACACATAAACAAAGCAAAAACACAGTCTTCATAGCAATTATTATCTTACTATGTACAAAAAGAACATATTTTACCTGTATGCAATTCAATTGGTCCAACAAGAATAATAGGTTTTAAATCTTCCATCTCTTGCTCAAATGTAGCATAGTGAAGTATTTCTGCTCTAATTTCTGTCAGAGATGGACAGCTAGCCAGAAATTGCTGTGTATAGGGTAAAATGTCAATCAACAAATATCCTTTTTCATCTTTTGGCAAAACAAGAGTCAGCAGCTACGAGGTACACCAATATTTTATCAATACAATTGATTTATCTGTCAAAAGCTTTCAAGATCACTGGCAAATTCCAATTATATTTAACAGAAAAAGAGGGATCTGAGAAATATTAAATGCCTACTGGCTTTGTGAAAAAAGGTGGCATATATAAATACACTATAAATATAACTACAAACAAAACAATCACAGCAGAAAAAGTTTCATAAATACTTCCCTAAGCAGGACTCCTCAAGTGTAGGTAAGTTTTGTGACTCTAAGAAGCTGAATCTTGGAAATGCTATGCAACAGGAGACCTGCATCCAGTACATCTATACTGCATTGAAAAACAATAAATTCTGAAAGCTGTTCTCCCAGTTCCATTCTTTTGTCCAAGAGTACCCTGATGGGCAGGGGGAGGATTAGCACAGTGTTAGGGAAGAGAGGTAGAAATTAGAGTTTATGTGTATGACAGTTAACTGTGTTCCTATTGAAGCTTGTTCTGTAACAGTATTCCTTTTTTTTGTAACAGTTGCACCTAATTAACAATATTTATTAGATTTGACTATTAAATAAACATATTCTTGGCTCTGCATATAAGATGTGAGTCTATTGCCCCCTTAAACTGCACAAGTTCCAGTGCAATACCAAAGAGATACCAGTGTTCCTGTAGTAAAAAAAAGTTATAGCATATTCACAGATCTAACAATACACACTTCGGTGCAGTCTACTAAACAGAACAGATAATATAAAACTGAATTAACCTGGAATAAAACAAAGGAGATCTAGCCATCAGTAATCTCACTTTCTTCTACTAATCTTTAAATGCAAAGTTCTTTTTTTTTTCTACCACTTCTGAGAATTCAACTTACAGTTCAAACAACCAAATAAGTGAGTACGACTTTTTGGATAAAGAATGCAGAACTTAATTAACTGCATTGTTTTCTAAATTCAACATATAATAAGACCAAGGAAGAACAAGCCTGTATTAAACTCACCTGAACCTTGGCATCTCTATCTTCTGTCCACAACACCTTGTATTTCTGAAAATCCTGCAGTGCTTCACTAGCTACCTCTCTGATAGAATTCACAGAGGAGGAGAGGAGCACAACCAATTTAGAAATATCTTTGTGTTCTGCAACACCTGGATAAAAATTTCTTAGCTTTCTGATGAGTACCTCTTCAACTCCTTCTGTTGAAAACACATATAAATAAATGAACCATTAATAACATAGAGTGGTTTTTCTCCTCTAACTTATTCATGTCAAATTAAGCAATTATGTCATCCAGTGAGTGTGAATATCCTACTTTCAATGTTGTCTACTTCTTATTTATTTGTACTGAGTGTTATTTCAAGACAGGCTTTATGCACTAGAGAAAGCAATCTAGAGTTAATGTTTCCACACCAAAAGAGATATTCTCAGTTCTCTGAACACAATTTTCTTCTTCTGTTGTGGGTATCCATGACTGCAAATACAACAACGTCTCATAAATGTATTATTTTTTCATTCACAAATTTTAAAAAGTTTTTTAATTGTATAAACCGTTTCAAAAAGAACAAAATTCATGAACTCTCCCATGTTTTGTATTAATAATTTTTTGTTATTCCATTTAGTGACATCTTCAAAAAAGAAAAAACAAATCACACCATTCAAGATGCAAAAATAAGGCTTGTAATGTTCTGGGGCTGCATTTATGTTACAAGATGCTGAGTCTTTTGAGTCCTGCCTGAAAGAGCTAAGACTGAATAAAGAGCAGGAATGTGAAAGGACAGTCCAGAAATTCTTATACATCTCTCATTTACAAATATATTTTCAAAAGTAGTTTAGACATTTGTAGCTGCTAGTCCAGTGTTACTGTTGTTCAAACAGAAGTTCTGTCTCCTTTAGCAATCCCAAGTAAGTGCAAACTAAATAAAATACTATTTATCATATCTCTGCTTCTTTGAGGAACTGCAAGACTATCAGGGCCAGTGTTGAGGTTGATGTCCCTGAGATCTAATAAGCCTCTTTTGTCATAATAAGGGTCAAAGTGTTTTTGAAACAGGTTTAGGAAATGCGAGAAGGAAAACACTGTTCTCCTGTTCTGCCTAGGGATTGAATGCAACTCCAAGTTCTGTTTCAGCCTTGAGACCTTTCCAGGCATCTGAGCACTAGAAAAAAGTGTCACAGATTGATCCATCCATGACAGTGAATTCTATAAAATTAATTGTATAAACACTAACATATTCCTCTATGTGTTGATGATGGTCTTGTTTTGTAAGTAACTTAAAAGTGACCAAAAATGGGTAATTACTGATGTTACTTTTTGACAATGTAGAGAAGAAAACTGTGTCTATCTGATGAGGACATTCTTCTGCCACTCTTCTTTAAATTAATTAGAGATTAAAGCCACAGAAAGAAGAGCAAAGTCCCAGGTCTGCACTATCAGAAAACAGACAACCCCAACATACACTCCTACAAAATGTTAAGGATATTCCAAAGGAATTACATCATCTTGATTGTGGCGATGATAGTACAGATCACTTTGGCATAGTCAAGCAGTTAAGAAGATACGGCAGGAAAGTGTATTTGAGCTTCTACACATGCTTGCAGAGCATTTGGACAGACACTTAGAAATAACATTCAGGAATAAAACATCCAAGTACAATGCCTGGAGGTCTATATGTTGTGTAAATATTCACATGGGCAGACACACAGAAAGGAAATGAATGAATTGCTCAAGATCACAAAAAACCTTGTGATGGAACTTTAGTAATAATGTTCTCTGTCTCTAGAATCCAAACTAGTGGACTAATAATTGTAGAATGAATCCTTGGAGATAATAATACTAAATGCACAGTGTTTTCTAACTAATTCTAGAAATATTTCCTATAATTAAAGTTTATGATGAAAAAAACAAAGCCGGCAATAAAAAACAAAAAATTAATTCAAAATAACCACCCATTGGTCCTTTTAACACAAGTATATTCATAAATATTTATTAAAATAAAATGTTCAAGAAAAAGAAGACTTACTTTCTTCTTTTTTGGCTAACTTGCCTGTTGAAGTCACATGCCGTGTACCTGATTCTGATGTTAAATTAGATTTTTGTAAATGTCGCTGTCCCCAGTGAGCAACTCCACGACTTACTTCCAATATTAACTGAATCATACGATTGATGGCTTGCTGTATATCATCTAAACTGGGAACCATTACCTATTTAGAATAATTAAAAATACAGTTACTGAGACTTTAAAAAATGATCACGTTCACTTGTACCAAAGCTGTAAATCTTTGGTTCTAATTCAGTTATGGTCTTATAGTGAAATGCAGTGATTATCTATTAGCTCTTTGCAATCATGCTGCTCTTTTGTTATTTGCACGCAGAAATCTATAGCTCATCCCCTCTTTTTGAATCTTCTCACCTTTCATTCAGTTTTCCTCCTTGTGGTCCTCTAACTTTCCACAGATATGACTATACAGTCAAGTTGATCAAAAATGCTGTTCATAATTTTTGTTACACAAAGAATTTAAATCAGGCTAGGAATGAGACAGGTTTGGGGTTTTTTTTTTAAAAAAAAAACTATTATTAACAATTCAAATACTAAAAATGAGAGAGAACTATATTAATTCTGCAAAGACTTCAGCTGACCAGATTTCAATATAATTTCTGAAAGACACAAGAACAACAACATGAACCCACCAGGCTCTGTAAATTCTCGCAAGATGTTAGGATTGTTAGCACACTTCATCAGCAGTGTCAGCACACTGAAAGAACCAAGCAGCTGTCCTCTGCCTGAATGGATGGCAGTTCAAGAGAAGTGTTCTTATGGAAATGCAGAGATAGTTATCGTACAATATATTTTACATTAATTATAAAACAACATATCACTTACCACATTAGGAATAGCCAAATGTACTTCTGCTTTTAGGAAAGTAATAACCTCTTCAGATTTGCTTGCACGAACAAAAAAACTTGTTCGCCCATATGTACTTCTGCTGAAATAATTTTGAAATATGCCATGAATACTTCACAGTGAAACCCCTTAAAATTATCTTAAAATACCTTTTTCAGGTTTGTTTACTGGAAAAACAGTCATGGAGAATTTCTACATCAAAGTATTAGTTATCTGACACAACTTCCAGAAGTTTGATGTTTAAAGGGCTTAAAATAAATAGTACACAAAATAAAACACATCTCAGAAGTAAACTATTAGTCCAATAGTGAAGGCTTTCTCTGAAAGAAATCTTTATGAATACAGAAGAATTGTACAACTACATGAATCTTGTTGTTATCATCAGGAGTGTATTGATGATCTTAAACACATGAGAAATAACTCTGAGTACATAGTCATGCTTGCAGAGTTAAACTGAGATATACATGTAGACAAGCTGCCATATATGAACTAGAATGTTCATTCAAGTTCTGGTCATAAATGGGGGACAAACATACTACAACTACACTAACAACATCTTAAAAGCAAACCTAGAAGAAACCAAAGGGGAATTTAAAAAAAAAAAGTGCAGGCAAAAGGAAAAAAGTGAAAGGAAATTTCATTTTTTGTGCAAAAGGAAATGGAACTAATAAAATAAAGATGCAATCCATAAAAGAAAAGTGTGACTCCAAAGCATTACTGCAACAAGAATCAAAGGTTTACAAATTTTGCTTGAGGTCTAACTTTTTGACAAATAATACGTGTGCACCTAGAGCAAACATATATTTGCATTACTAGATTAATGAAGAAATAACTGTGTTTTGATAATATTGTTGAAGGAATCTTCCACTTATAACTTACCTTGAAACAAATATTCTTCTTTTAAGAGTATCCAAAGATAGTCTGGTAGCTTTCAGGAGACTATCTAGCAGCTGGTGGCTAAAATATGCAACCATCTCTTTACATTTCTGTATTAAATAAAATGCACATTACTAATTATTTTGCTCAGACAGGAACAAAAGTTTATTCCAAAATGTTATCAGTTAAACAGTTTAGTTCTCTTCTGAAGAGACTTATGCTTAAGCTACATGAGAAACACAAGGGAAGAAGTTAAGAGCAAAATAGCTGAATGTAAATGAGAAAAATACTTTTACTATTAGCAAAATACCTAATAGTAAATGAGTAAAAGTTGCATAGAAAAGAGGGTGAAAGCCAAAAGTTTAAAGAAGTTGTTTGCCTGGAATTCAGAGACAAAAGATTGAGTTCTGAATGTTTGTAAGAGACCTCAGACAGAAGAGATGTTGAGCTCTCTGTTTTAAAAAAAATAAATACAATATTTTTCCAAGAACATTGGTGTATACATGTTTTTCTCAAATAAGAGTACAAAAAAGTAACCTCTTATTGCACTGGATCAAAAAAACAATAGCAGCATGTAATGACCACCGGAACAAAACAACAATGCAACTTTATAGCACAACTGCATCTACACCTACAAGCTCCAGTGGCAGTCTCCACTTCCATTTCTCTTCTGAAGGAGGATATGAGCACGAAGAAAAGCTTTTAAAACTAAAACTCATCTTAAAACTCACTATGTGGTGAAGCTGTTTGATGATATTTACGCGATGTTTAATGTTTCCACGTGACTTTTTAAATTTTATTTTGCCATGAAATACCTTTTTAAAGTCATCTTCCTTATCGTCATCCTTGCTGTCATCACCAGGCGGAACTACAGAACTCTCTTCCCCCTCCTCTTCATTGTCACCAAATGCCACACGCTTTGCTTTCACTGTAAATTAAAAAATATATATTTTCATTAACCCAAAATTATGTCTGTTTACAGTCTGATCATTATTGCTATTCACTCTAATAGCAGCAATTGGATCATCTAATTGGTTTATTAAGCACAATAGTGAAGGCATTAAGAGCCCAGCTGATAAGTCTCAGCATAACAAACATCATGCGCTACACATACATGTAAAGACAGGAAGGCAGACGGGGATATATCAACCTAAAAAGGCCAGAGTGCAATATAAGCAACATAAAACACAGAAGTCTATCTTTTGCGTGAGGAAAAGGAGCTCTATTGCTGAATGATCGTAAAGATACATTTTTTTCTTAAAAAAGATCTTTCTCCAACCATAGACAGATTGGTAGAAATCTTAGATTTCCCAGAGCAACAGGTGACCAAATATACTCATCAGCTGTGAGTACTGTACCCTGGCAGTTGATGGTCAACTGTATCAAACACATACGTAGCTGAGAAGAAAGGAATACTCTGTGTGTGTGTGTATATATATATATATATATGTATAAATATATATATATATATATATATATAAAACAAGTTATAAAAAGTGGCCAAGAGAAAGGGAGCATAAGTTACTTTAGATCAAAAAATTTGGAAACATAAACGGAAGGACAAAATTTAATTCTAGAACCTTCGCCAACACCAAATTACCTCATAATTCCATAGACAACTAGCTTAACTTAACAGTCGTAAATAGAGAGAGAAGTGGGACACAGGTGAAAGACTGAAAGAAGGCTGAGGAAAACTAAACTCAAATTTGATGCATACTAGTTAAATAGAACAACGAACAGAATTTTTTTCTTAAGCAGACATAAATATCTACCTGGCAATGTGCGTTTCTTTGATGTTTTCTTAGCGTATTTAATTTCATAAATTGTTTCAAATACAGATATTAGTTCTTGAACAGCATCTTCAATGTGCATACTTTTGTGATTCAGTAACTCAGCACATTCTTTAGTGTAAAGCTGTTAAATAAATATATCAAGGAATTATCTTAACATTACCAATAACCTTCTCCCTGTTCCTTTTAATGAGGATCCTTGAAAACATAGTTTTTCAGACTGTTTTAAGAAAGGAGATGATTTCAACAAAAGAACATTTCAAAACAAAACAGAGAAACCACACCCAAATCAGTATTACCTTAATTAAATTAAAAAAAAACTATTTCAAAAAAGACTGTTTCTATGGTATTTTTAAAGCACTGAAAACAGAATGGAAGGCACAGTCTAAAATTATAAATTCTTTCAACTGTCCTCATCCATTTTTTTTATTTATTTGTACTCTATTTGAAAAAATAGAAACAAAACCACAAAAAAAACCCTAGTTAAATTCTCAAATAGCCCTGTTGGAAAGTTTTGCTTTTAAGGAGAAAGTTAAAAAAAAAAAAAAAAAAAATTGTGTAATTATTCATGTAAAAAAAAAAGTTTGCCTATGTCCCAGTATCTTCATACACAAAGTATCTAATGGTAAATCAGATAAACAAATAAAAAATATAAAGGAAATACTAGCACCCAAGAAGTCATTTACACAATTTTATGTATTTAAAATATAAATTGCATAATGATGAAAAAATATTTTAACCAAAATTTTTTTTTTCCAGGAAAAAATATTTCTTTTTTAGATGTATACTAGTTACTATTTAATTTCTAAATGTGCTCAAAAATTCAAGTAAAGGGTAAAGATATAGAGTGGCACATACCTCATTGCTGCTCAACATCTCATCTACTTTAGTAGGACCATCTATTGGTAAAACAATCAAAAGTGTATTTGATATTTCTTTTAATATCAAGTCAATCTGCACTTCACTTAAATCATTAACCTAAAAATGGAAAATCACATTAGTACCATACCATCTTCTTTAGAATATGATGCACTATCATTTAGAACTATATTATAAACACTATGTTCTGTAGAGAAATAAAAAAACATTTCTCTCTATATATGGAAAAGACAATATCCTTAAATGGTAGAAAATCCTCTTTAAATTGTCATTTGCAGGAGCAGGACAAAAAGAAAGGAGGTAAAAATACCAACTCAAAAGATCTTAAGATCAGGTAAAGAGAGGGGAGAAAAGAAAGCTAATTGATAGAAAACACAACCAAAGCAGACTCAGTACAGATTAATTCACAATATGAAGAGCAGCGTACTTGAAACAGATTCTCTAAACTATCATTTCTTTTAGACCATCATCAAACATGGATACCTTTTTCAAGAGCTGTTTATACATATGTAGAACTTCATCAACTTCTTGAAAGAAACTATCTAGTGTCAAAGAAGACCAAGTCAACATGGTAAGTCCTTGCCTCAACACAGCTTCCATCTAAGCAAAAAAAATTAATTACTTCACAGACAAAAATAAGCTTAGTTGAAGCGTAATTTAAAATGAAAGCTGTTGTTAGTAGAATCACTTATGTCACTGATGAAAGAAAGAGTTGCACCTACAATTTGTAAGGATAGTTTCAACTTTATGAGAAAAACTTAGAATAAACTATACAATACTTATGTTTGTGGTATATATGGGGTGCGTTAATGCATACTATGTTCTCTTTCCACAACTGTCTAGCATACCTGTCCAACAAATCTTCCCCTTCCTGTCCAGGAAAATATCCACTAGCATACTAGCAGTCACCACTACTTCCAGGAATTAAAATTAAGGTACACTACCACAGCTTACAAATTATACTTTAACCTGTAGACATCTCAACCACAGTCAGTAGTTTATTTTTCTTTAAATTCCTGATGACATTTTTCATTCCTCCTTTTTTGAATCACATCCAGATTGTCTCCAAGTTTTACTGCTATTGCCTCTGTAATATTTTAAAAACCTCTTCCATCCCTACTACTTTCCTTATTAAATTCTTGGTTACCCCAATGGTCTGTCTCTTCTGGATTTCTATCATCTCCAGAATGTTCTGCATGCAGTCAAAATTGGTCCCTTTTCCTGTTTCTGCATTACCTACATCAATGTCCTGCATTCACTGCAGATTTTGTGCCCCCAAGGGAAATGAGACTTTCAGGAAGAGCAGGTTCTGTACTACACCATGCCTTGAAAATTAAACTTGCCAGTCTCTCTTACAAAAAGAGCCCTGAAATTCTCATCAAGCACTCAAGAATGTCTCACCAATTTTCACCACTGAACTGGTGACAACTTTATCTCTCTATGGTTTAAAAATTAACTCTCAAAAAGACAAATTTTGCTTCTCACATTTCAGTGCATAGTGATTATTCAGTCACACCAATTTATGGAAACTCTTCAAAATTCTGACGTTAGTTTTTGCAATAAAAAAAAATTAGATCAACATATTTCGACATTCATACATTTGTAAAGGTCTAACTAAAAAAAAATAAGTTTGTAGGATAAGCATTCCTTAGTTCCAACAAAACGGTACTTTTAGTACAGTAGATAACTTTTCTGCATCAATGATGTGACTAACAGAATTCCCATAGCCAATAATTTTCTTCAAGCTAAGTCAAAGACCAAGGCATCTATAGTGCAATAATGCTAATTTAGTGACATGTGAAAGCCAGAGATGTGTAGATGTGTAGATCCCTCCATATGTAGATGTGTAGATCCATCTTACCCCTAGTTCTAGTGGGATTACATCACATAGACTTTATTCTACTGCATTACACTTTGAGAACTGTATAAGGGATTCAAAAAAGCAAATTTTATGCATTTTTATGCCGGATCTTCAAGCTTTTACTAAATTTCACGAAATTCATAACATGCTTTAAAATCATAGACTATTATGAAGTTACTTCAACTTCTTACAAAATATATTGATGTTTACTTAGCAATACTAGCCTTTTTCATTTTTGGTGCCATTAAGTTCACAAAAACTGTAGGTGTTTCTTGACACAGATCTTCATAACATTGGAGAAGACCCTGTAAGTTATTAGAGAAGGGTTATTTCAAGAAGGAAATTTTAACAGCTGATATACCAAAAAAAAAAAAAATCAGGAAAGACAAGGAGGTAGTAAAGGAATACTGCTGAAAAACACCTATTAAGTGTAGAAATTTACACAGTGCATATCTATGTAAAACATTTTTGGAAGTTAGTAAAAATGTATATGTTACATTAGTATATTGAGGAGGAATGAAAGCAGCTTTCATGTCATACATTTCTAACCTCTTTGCACAGCAGCTATTGAGACCAAGTCTCACATGCTTCAGACAAATTTAATAACTCTTACTCATAGAGGTAACTATCGTAATTATTAAAAACAAACAAAAATAAAACATAAACCAGGGGTTTTTTAATTTAAAAATATAGGAGTGAACATAACTAAGCTTACCTCCAAATACAACTTATTTGACTTCAGGTTATTTTCTATTTTTACTATCCTTTTTGCCTGCTCTGGTACTTCCAGGCCTAACTTTATCATACATTTAGTCTCTCGGACAATCTCTGGAATTTTGGGATCAAAATTAACCAGGAATTTCCCAGTTTTAGGATGACGCACAAGCAGTGTAGCCTGTAATGCTGTAAAGATAGTTTTACATTAATTACTAGTATAAATCATTGTTCTGCTGTATAAATTATTATGGAGCACAAATTTTATTATTTTTGTATAAGAATTTAAAAAAAAAAGTGCCTTTCAAAATAATCTCATGTTGCTTTTAATTAAAGAACCATCTTTCACAGTATTAGTTTTCCATCACATACACCTGATTCTCATGATGCAGACCACCGTCAAATCCAGCATTTTGGCATAATTTTCTAACTCAAGTTAAGAAAAAAAAATATTCACTTCTTAGAGACCCAACCTGAAGATTCCAAACTGGAGAGATGCTCAGTATCTTACAGGAATATGTTCATTCAGAAGATGAATACTTAGATAGGGATATTCCAGAAAGTCAAAACTAAATAAAAGGTCAAAAAGCAGGATTTTTAAATGAAGTTCTGTTGACTATATAATAAAGAGTATATATAAAAAATTGAACAGTTGGGGCCTGAAACTTCTTTCATTGCATTTCTTCCAGTTACCTGCTAAACAGTGCATTGAATCTGCAAAACTCTGCATCAAAGTCAAGTTCCAAAGCCTTGCAGGAGCAGTCATTTGTATTATCAGGTCCGTTTATTTAATCATGATTAATTTGAATTTGTAAAGGGTAGATGAGGCTTAAAGATTGTCAAATTTGGTTTAAGTAAACTCAGCATTGAATAACAGAGAGCTATATATTTAATTACTTACCATACTGTAACTGTGAAATTTCCTTCACCCATGCATTATGATAAAGTACTTCAAATTCCACCAAGACATATGAAATTTTGTTGTATAATCGAACAACTGCTTTACCTTCTGCACTTTCCAAGATACTTGAGTTTTTCTATTAAAACACAGTACATTCAAATTAAAACTATATCAAAAGAAAGGGGTAGTATTATGGTTCCTTTCAGTTTAACAATTTAATATTTAATTAACGTATTTAACAATTTAATAGTTAAGTTTACTATATCACAAATTATATTTAAAGTCTTAAAAGCTGTATCAAGTATTAATGATTCAAGCTTAGAACATAAAAAAATAAAAAAGCTTGTTAATGATAAAAAATATATTATGCATAAGAGCAAAACCTTTAATATGCTATGGTCCTAGTGAAATGGATGTCCTTGTTCTATTTAAGACTAAACAATAACTAAAAAAAAATTTAAAGTCTTCATATTAAAAAGTAATGCTATTTGTATCAATCTTCTTTGGTGTTGATTTAGGTCATCACTACTCCCAGCTAAAAGAAATAGGGGAAAAAAAAAGGCTCCATTTTATAGAGGTTAAAAGGAGGCCCAGTATATTTAGTATGAGAACTAGTCAAACATTCCAAGAAATATTACTGCTTTAGTATGGCAAGATTTTGATCATTCCAACAAAGGACTTTGTATTGGAAAACTAACAAATCTCCAAAGCCATAAATGCCAACCTTCACGTAAGTGGTACCAATATTCATTTGTATGTTAAGTCAATATAAAAAGGCTATCTACAGTGAAGCTGGTGACATACATATACTCAGGGTTCTCCATATATGAGAAGTGATTATGTCAATGACACAAACAGTATGGTCACTCTATAGAAATAACTTAAAGACAGTTCCCTACTTAACAAAACATGTAATATTTTCTCATGTCAACCTACATGAAAATAGTTGATTGGTTCGCTTATCCTTCTGAAAAGCTGCCTGACCCACAGAATCTTTCCTGCTACAGGCGGCATATTTCGAGCAAGAGGAGGATCGTCTTTCTGAATTTGGTAAAGCTAAGGACAATATAATTAAACATACAGATTAAAACAAACAAATAAAAAAAAAACAAACAAGACCTGTCAAAATATTAGATTGTTTTTCCCCAATTCCATAATGTTTTCCTCTTCCTAAACTGGAAGTTTTTATGCAGTTACAAGAAAACTGAAAAAAAGTTCTTGTTTCCTTACACGTTACTTTTCTGAGATATACATATTTATACCCCTATCATGTCTCCTGTTTTCACTACCTTATGCTGTTTCTTAGCTGTGCTTACACAGGGCTTTGAATATACCAATGGTTTCTGCAATTCCTTCCATACCTCCTAGGATCTGAGCTGCCAGCATTCAAGACCAGGGACAATGTGGTGCAGCTGTGTAACTTTGGATCAGCTCACCGTGAAAAGCTCTGTAAGGAACTGTTGTGAGAAATCTTGCTTCTCCTTTGTTTGCAAACTGTTCTCAGCTTTAACAGTCAGTTAATGAAGTAGGTAAAAGAATTAATACAATGTTTTCACATTAGAATTTTTATTTTAATACGGTGTTTTACTTTAGAGACTTTAGAGAAATAAAATACCTTTTTAGTAGCTTCAAGTTCCGCTACATAATGTTGAAGAATACAACCAACTGTATGTGCTATTTCTTCTTGAAGACATGGCATTCTCAGATTTTGAAATCTGCATTAGATTAGAGTAAATGTATTGAAATCAATTCAAAAAAAGGTATTTTTGAAAAAAAAATTTGGGTAACAGGAATGTCACATGACATGGAAGAAAAACAAATATAGAAAACATTTCTGGATTTGAAATTTTTTACTTTAAGTTCTACCTTGCTTTTTTTTTTTAGGTTCTTTTCCTAATATTCTTATATATTTACAAAATAAACTGTAATGAAGAGACATTAGAATATTTTGATATATATTAGAATAGTAAAAATGCAACCTTCTTTTAAAACATGGTAGGAACACCAATAGTGAAGAGTTCTTAATTAGTTTATTAATTCTGAAATTAGCTAGTGTATTGTATAAATTGTGCTAATCAATCATTCCAAATGCCTTTAAAATGGCTTAAAATGTAACTGTTGATACCTTTGCAGTAACTGAAGTGCATTCTGTGAAGACAGAATTCTCCCAAAACAGGTACGCATAAATGTTCGTATTTGCATCTAAAAGATATATAATTTACTACAATTTTTCTAGACACATATTAGCATTCTTAAGTATGATAATTACTTATGATAATTATGATAATTACAATACCATTTAAAATTATTATTACTTACAGTGCACAAACTAGTAGCCTTATTTGGTTTGTTGAATAAATAAATACAATAAAAGGCTAGCAACAGCTATGTAATCTCTTAAAATGCCAAACAATTAGCAAATAATCAAAGGCTAATTTATTCAAAACAATCCTAACTTAGTTCCACTCAAAATCTAACCAAGTTATAGATCAACTCTATCTAGATGGCCTCTCAGATCCTATAGCTTTCACTATATCAGCTGCATGGCTAGTGACCTGCAACAAGAGAGTTTTAAGCCTTACAGCTTCTCCTGGAAAAGGAAGAAACTGAAAGAGCCTCCTGGGATCTGTTAGCAAAACTGGCAATTTGGACATAAGAGATCCAAAATTATAGCATCATTTGAAACAATTTTCCATTATAAGTTTCAATTTTGTGCTCTGAGAGACTCCTAGTCATATCGAAGCTCTATGAACATTGCATAGTAGCAGAATTTGACACTTTACTTTCAAGAAATCAGGCAATTATTTGATTTCTTTTCAAAGACATAGATGTCTGAAGATAAGGATCTTTGGATATCTTCAAGAGCAAAAAAAAAATTAAGAAATAAGTAAAAAGCCATTATAGTAAATTTTGAATTCCAGAAGCATATCTTAAATTATAATAGAAAGCACAAAAAAAACTAGCATTCTCTCTTCACATTCCAAAGTCTCACTAGCATCCAGGTTGATACAGAGTAAATAGCGATGGCATTTTTCCCTCAAGCAACAGAGAGAGTGATATCACTTACCTCTAAACCTTCAATTTTTGCCATGAAGTCCACAAAATCCACATCAAATTCTGTTTTTCGTGGATCAAGGATGTCATATTGTTTCTTTTGAACACTTTGGTAGACATTTTTGAATTTTACTGCCATAATATCTATCCCTTCAATGGTAGACATACTCAGTGCAGAAAAAGTTTGCACAATAGTTATCATCTCTGTAATCTGAAATATAAGATTCATGGTCCTAATAAATTATCTATTTACAAACTAAAACTCGAGTAGACTAAACAATAATCAGTCCTTTCAGACTCAGAAAATTTTTTTTTTCCCTCCCCTTCAGTTTTGATTGTATAATTGAACGTTATAATACTCAGAAAAAAAAAGATGCATTCACATCAATGATACAAGGAGTTTTCACACACACAGAAAAAAAACCACAGTGAATACTGCTTATGTGTGTATGCATACAGACACATATATACACAGATGCACTCACACACATTTTTGCATGACAAAGAATCTCAGAATTTTAATGGAGGAATTTTAATGATCTAGGACACTGTTTGAAAAGGCAAAAGCAGGGTACATAGTGGAATATTATTCCCTTAACTTTAAACCTCAGAGAAAAGTGACCTAGATTAATCAGGTAGTTAACATACTAACAAAGAAACTGACAAATTCACAGCAAACTATTTGGCCAAAATACTGGAATGAACTGTGTAAGTGCCTAGTATCTCTCAACTGAAAGTTACAAACATAGGACAATTAGGAACATCTAAAGCAGTCCACCTTCTAAACTGTTCTTTGCAGGACCCAATTTTCTCTACTAATATGTGCTTGTATTATACTTACTTTTTCTAATCTTCTACAAAATGCTTCAAATTTTCCAAAAATGTACATCTCCGATACTTCAAATGACTTTTCTCCTAGAGTTTCCAAAATCTGTTGTCTTGTTTTATGAAAGCATTTCTGATATTCTTTCAACAGAAAGATGCAGTCCTAAGACACCAAAGAAAAAATATACTTGTTACGCTACACTTCTGAGTGAGACTGGGAAACAGTCACCCCAACCTCCTGCCATCACAAAGCAGTTATTCATCAGGGAGTCTAGTTTCAGTAAACTGCTAGCAATTTATGTACAGTCTTCTTCTTTATAGCAGTATTTGTAACATATTGACATAGAGCTGTACAGTCCAGTTAAAAAACACAGCACAAGGAAAAGATGCACTGAAAGGAGAGCAAGAAGTTTTAGCTCTTGTAAGTGGTCTTCTAAAAGGTCATCTTGCTACTTTTACAGTATTCTCCTGCTCTAAAATCCTTTCAATGGCTTCCCCTATGTTTTCTTTTGATTTCCAAACTCTCCATTCTCACTTTGAAAATACCATTTTATTCCTTCCTACAGAGCACTCTATCAGATCTTTCTTTCTTAGTTAGTACCCTGTTAACATCTTGTTAATGTTTTATTTTACACTAATAGTGAGGCTGAAATCAGCCTCTCTTAGTTAATCATACCTTATCGAGCAACTCTCAAAACTTCTCCACAAATCTGTTTTTAGCTCCTCTTACTATGTATTCAGCCTTGTCTCAATTCTTAAAAATCGCTTACTGTTCTTTAACGATATTTTATATGTCCTCCCTTTTTATTGGTTAGCTTCAAGCACAACTCAAAATGAGCATAAAAATACATATTTAATAACTGTTTATCTTTTAAATTTTTTAAGATATGGAGGTTTTTTAAGCAGCACTGACTTAGAAGAAATATGTATCACACTAAATTGTAGAATTCTAAATAATAAATATTTTATTTCAGAGCTGTCCTTTGTTAAGTAAGCAATTTTCTGTAAATAGCAATAGGTAATAATTTAAGATATCAAAAAATAAAATACAAACCTTAATTTTGCTAATGACTATTGGTGTCTCCTGTTCCCATATGCGAGACAAGCCACCATCTGTAATATATGCTTTGCAGGATGTAACCATTTGATTTGTAACCTAGTGTGGACAAATGTAAATAAACAGGTCTCAAGCTTATAAGGACATTCAGACAAAAATCCCACATGAATGTCTTAAGTTCATATAGATTTTACCTCTGGGAATTATAAAGGCTGGGATTACATATGCAAGCCAAACATCCAATAAAAAGTCTTAAACATCCACAGAATTGTGACTAAGTGTCTAAAAGGTATTCATGAATACATATAATTTATAAGCATGGCAATGTAAACACATAATCACAGCATATCACCAAGCATAATTCAAGAATAAAGAGAAAAGATAGGTAACTAATCTTCACTTCTATTGTTGTCACTGATACATCCTGTAAAGAGCTGCCACTGTAATACACTCTGCACTAGCCTTATTTAAACAAAGCCTGTTAAAAATTTTCTATTCTAGTAATATCCCGTTGCCTTGGTCTCCTATGGTTAAGCAAAGGAGAAAACATTCTTCTATTTCCCAACCATGAAAATCCAAAATTTTGTAAGGACAGAGACACAGGACATGGATGTAAAGATAGATAACATCTCAGAGAACAGCTAAGATAAATAACCTTTTTTAATCCATTAAATATTGTGGAACATATAAAACATTTCTCCCCATGCATCTGCTCTTAAGAGGTCTTAAGAGTCTGTAACTGAATAAAGATCAAAAAACTACCCCACTTTAAAATCAGACTAACACTGTAATGGAGTAACCAGCAAAGCCGTAAGTAGAACTCTACTGTCATCTTTGGTGACCTTTGAAAAGAGTCCCATAAAGCAGGGAGTATGACATCCTTCTGCTTAGTTATATCTTAAAGGTTGATATTAAGAGAATATTAGGAAGTCAGTGACTTTTGTTTAGCATAGGTGTCATGAAGTTCAGATGAAGAGGTTTATCAAGAAGACCAAAATCTAAATTTGCTCAGTCAAGAATATCGACAGATTTATTTCTGGAATACAAGCTTCTCCTCAACAATCTACTTCCTCTCTGTCACAGACATTCACTATTGCTTCTTTTTAAATAGATCTCCTACTGATTTAAACTAAATATTCTTCCAAGCAAAATGACATTTTTTTATAATGATTATACTTAATATGTTTACCTTTATAAACAGTGATGTCATTCTCTCAGAAGTGTTGTAGTATCTTGAAACACTGTGAATCATTCGTATAGCATTTATCAAATTTTGTATTCCATGTGTCATAGATACCTTAAAGCACAGTTTGGAGAAAGATTTTACTTTTCCAACCCTAGCATTTCCTATTTCAGAAATTCTAAGCAATATTTGTCTTTAAATCACATTAACCGATCCTCAAAATTTCACTGCATCTTACCACAATGTTTCTTGTAAAAAGAGCTAATCTTGCTCATAAAAAAAAAAATTAATATTATTTTGATGATCAAAACTGAACACAGACATTTCGCAGAACTCAAAGCAAATGTGATAATGTTCATTTAATTAAGCATTTATGAGTGCCTAATTCAAACATGACATGAAAAATCTAAATCTGTCACACATTTCATATTATGACTGTTTATATCTGTGAAATCAAACTATGACATTACAGGTATTCTGTAATTCAACCACTTCCAAAGTAGTTCCAAAAATGGTTAGCAATGATAATCTATTAACAATACCCAAAAGATGGTAGAAAATTGGCTACTTTTTACATTTTAATTATCAAAAACATATCAAATAAGCCTTTGCATTCTCATGAGAGCAATTTCAATTGTGCAATTACAACTGACTACAATACATAGCATACTATGTGCAACACTGTGTCTTCTAAAGGAGGTTACAGGGTAAATCCTCTTCACTTGTTAACCGATCATTAAAACAGAGGGCTCAGTTCAAAAAATGAATTTTCCTAAAAACACAAGCAATATCTAAATTATGCGCTACATGGGAGGAATACTATCTGCTTAGAAAGTACTGAAAAGCATTATTTTATGTCCATAGTATTCTTTAGTCAGGAATCAAGATACCAATAAATTATTTGTATTTCTTTAATGTAATTCTTTAATTGCATTCTTTGCATTCTAAAATGCAAATATTTAATTCTTTAAAACTCTTAAGACTTAAAAATGCAAATATTATAAGAGGCTTAGAAATACCTTCAGTCCCCTAATTAACTACACGTTCTGTATATATTACCTAATTACTCTGTATTAGTAAAATAGGGAACTGTTTTAATGGTTTTCTACCTATGAATTTATTTGTTTGTTAAGATAAGAAGAATTTCATCTTACTAGTGCCTACGAAGCAGCTCACATCTGATACACGCTTGACTAACTTTTATGGCCTGGTACCTGGCACCCCCTAGCGATACAGTAGAAGGTTGAAGATAATCTGCCTCTTAGTAATCCTATTTATCATAGTCCTCTCTTACACTATAGCATACAACATCAGCTCTAGATTGCATTATCACAGTCTTCACTTCCCCTCAGTTAAAACTTTGAAGTCTGAAACATGCCAGAAAATTCAAAGAAAATAAAACACTCCCTGGAAAAAGGGAGCAGGTAGGACCAAAACAAACAAAAAAAAAAGCAAGAAAAGCATTTTTTGCCTAGGATATTTTCTCCTACCATCTTTAGTGCGGCAACATTTAGAAACATTTATCTATTATAATAACTATTGGATAATAGTACTCATAAATCAAGGTAAAAGTTGGTAACTGGTTTGCATGGACATATGAAATTTTGTAATAAAGTAACATTGAAAAATTGTCCAAAAATACAGTTTAAAGAAGAATCTCAAAGGTATTGTGAGAATAACGGGAATTGGAATTCAGACAATCTGATACTTCTGCAAGCACCTTGTGCCATTATATTCTACATATCAAAATAATATTTTATGCTAAAAGAAGTATTATTTAGAACCTCATTAAACTTTGTTATTTTCTTTTTTTTTCTATATAAAAACAAATATGGTATTTCAGTAGGGGCAGTGTCATTAATTATTGAGACATATGTAATTTTCAATTAATTTTTTTTTTTAAATATAAACATGTACCTGGTCTTAGCTCATTTTTAAAAATTACATTTCAGGATTGAGTTAAGTCATTCATATGTATTGATATTAATAAATTATTGATACTATTAATACATACTTTAAAATACAATATTTTAATGTAAATTACAAAATTATAATCATTATTTTTAATGTTTAACTTGAAAATATTTTTTAAAAACTAACACTGTGAAGTAAATAGAAGTTTCCTTTCATCCTGAAGTCTGTCTTATGGACACTTTTTTAAAATACTTGAATTATGCTCAAAGAATAATGAAAAATATACTTACAAGATCATAGTTATAAAGTGGTTGACAAACTTTTTCAAGTGTGCATAAATATTTCACATTATCTTTCGATTCATTTGCTGCATCTGTGATTCTGGCATCTAACTCTTGCCACATCTACAAGGAAACAAACAGAAACTCACACAAAAAAAGGCCAACTTCATACACTGCAAACTAATTTTTGGCAACTTAAATCTTAGTGACTTAAATTTTAAAAGGCACTGCCAAAACGTGCAGTGCAACTTATCCTTCTTGATAACATTTTCGTCTATCCCTAATAATTTCTCAATCTCTCTCTCAGCATAATAAGCACATTAGAACAAAACCTAGATTCCCCTGTCTTAATTCTCCAAATAAAATTTATTGTAAGTATAATGAAACAAACTAAATATTGTGAGCTTTGTCTATTATGGCCAAAACCATCACAAAAAAAAAGAATTACCTGTAGTAGTTTAGAATGTGCAACATTCAGAATATTAATGACAGCTCTGCAGTCTGGTCCTTTGATCTGCTCAATAATAAAATTAAATTTAGCAGACATACATTTCCAGTGCTGCAGTTCAGTCAGTGGACCTGAATTATCAGCCTCCTTCCTCATCTGTTCACTCTCAATAAGAACCTGCAATCAATGTGAAAATAATTAAATGTAAAATAGAGTTTGTATTCCTGGTTAATATTTGCCATTCTTGTCCATTAATAATCATCCAGATGCTCTTATTTCCAAGACTCTCTTGTTGAATTAGATGTATTTTTAGATGTGTTGTCTGTAAGAAAGAAAACCTTTAATACTCAATATTAATTCAATGTAAACCCAATAGACTTCTAATAAATACTCAAACACATCTATACTTTGCATTAGAACTTGGTGCACAGACCTTTGAAACAGTATGTGTCCAGGCATGGGTTTCTACCTGGCAGCATGTAATGTAGCGCAAGTACACTACAAACAAAGAAACAACAAAATACCATGCTCTCACTATAACAACTATTAGAATAACAGAGAATAATAGTAGAAATCAAACTAAACTTTTGATATCTATACCCATTGCAATAACTGTTGTTAAATGTCAGATATTGATTAAGTCTTGCAGTGTACAGTGATTGACATGTCTACTGTATATTATAAAGAACAAAAGAAACATTCTGAAGACATTAACTTAAGAGAAACAAGCTTATCATTATTGTCACAGAGTAATAGTTCCAATTTGAAAAAGCATCATGATTCAGAATTACACTTAATCATATTGTTAAACTGAAGTCAAAGCCAGTAATGCACATATGTTCAAGTGCTGTCACCATTTGAGCTAATATAGGCATACACTTCTATTTTTCTTTAACAAAATGTATGGGTCAAAACGCACAAAATATACCTTCACTTTTAAAAAGCTGAAGAGCTACTTTAATAAATATATATAATTTCAAGTATAAAATCTAAGCGTGTTCACCTGTATGTAGATAAACACACAGTCAATTCTTATATTTATTTCATTTATATTTTCGCTCTTCTGAGCTAAACACTATTTATGAGGTCATACTATATTCAGTGTTTGTCCTAGTTTGCCCAGATTTTGCACAAACAGAAAGAATTCTATGCTTTATCCTGGAAATCTCAGACACTAATTTCTCAAATAACTAAGAAAAAACTACATACAGGAGCACAAGACAAAAAACAAACAAACAAACAAACAAACACAACAACAACCACAACCATACCTGGCCTGGGCAGAAATCATTCTAGCCAACAGTCATACCTGTTACTATGACTGGTAGCAGAAACTTAAGTAACATACAGAATATACCTAACAATATTTAGGTCATCTACACCAGCACTAGTATTCATGCATATTTCTTACTGCTTATGTGTTAACTGCTCAGAAACTATTATTCTTACTAGATTGTAAATTTCTAGGAATAAGAGCTGCCTTCTTTCTTCACTTATATAACACTTGGCATACCCAGGCCCAGGTACAGTTGCAGTGTTAACTGATTTCAGGCAAGTCTCACGTGTCACTTATAAATACCTATCCACATTCAAGTTGGACTGAAGCATTAAGACAACAACTTACTCGTTCAATTTGCCTATACCATATCATAAGTACTTCCTCTAGCTGGCGAATCATATCAGGATTATCAGCTGCTGCAGTTACTTCCTCAAAGGACTGGAGTTTAGAAAAATCAATGTAATCTATTTTTTTCAGCTCAACTGTTCCTTCGATGCTTATTCTAGCACCTGAAAAAAAAATACAATTACAATACAGAATGAGATAAAGACACTAAAATTTGTTTCTACAACTGTAAGCAATTGAACTTTGGAAATATGTCTGTAATCAGTTTGTTTCAACATTAGAGCCATTTTACCACACTTACATAAAATATAAAATTCTTCCTTTAAATCCAGTGCATTCCTCCTAAGAAAATTCTCTAGTGACATGATTCTTCCAAAGTAACACACTTATGTATTTATTATTTCAGTAATTTATAATTTTTATTTTTCCATGCAAAACAAGGAAAAATATATATTCCATATATACAATATACATATTACTATCTAAGAATGCAAACTCTTAAGTGGAATATTTATCTCCCAAATGCAATGCTTACCTTCTAAAAATGAAAGGTATCTGTTAATTGTTTCCACAAAATTCTGTTTGTCTTTTGTTTCTTTGGTCTGAGTTAAAGCACCCCAATTGTTTGTTGCAAGGATAGCCGGAAGAAAAATCTTTTCTATCATGTTCCTAATACCACATAGGAGTCCTTCAGTGGCATCCAAAACACTAAAGAATATATCCTGTATTAAACAGATGCTTGTTAATAATGCAGTACCTTTTAGTAGTTTTATAAAGGCATTCCAATTTTGTCTTACAAAAAATCATACGGCAAAATCTGTACTAAATAATGATGTTTGCAAAAATTGTTATGTTGCTAAACATATTGTTTTGAAAGAAAAGAGTGAATAAAAAATGATTTTATATAATTTTACAAGTCTACCAAATTCTATTTTTGCAATTCTAGTTATTTCTGAATAGTATGAAAAGTTTTGAAATGTTTTAAATAGTATATAGCAAATAATTTTCTGAATGTCCTCCTCTAAAACTACTTGCTGAGTAATGAAGTGTAAATAATGAAAATGCTCTGAATATCTGTACCTTAAATTGTATTAGCAATTATCTGACTCAATTTTTATTGCTGTTGATCAGATCATTTTTTTCACTATACTCTGAAACCAACCTTTACAAGCTTGAAATATCTTTAATAAGCCAGTGTCCTTCAAATCAGCAATTATTAACATACTTCAGAGGACATAAATATCTGTAATTTTCCATTTTTACCTCTTCTTGCTGAAGGAGTTTGACCCCAAAGCAATATTTGCATCCAGAACTGTGACATACTTCAACATTCCTAATATTTTTTTTTCCTTTTGCCTTCTCAGTTCTCAAAAGGAATAAGATGCTCTTAATATGCAATACGAAACACTATAAATGCAAAATGAATTTTTGTCCTAAGAGTTCAAAATCTTATTAATCATAAGATACATATTCAAGACTGACTCTTATCACCTTGCTATCCTTTGAACATTGCCGGAGTATCAAAAAGGGTATTGTAAATCGAGACCAGGCCCACATATATCCAGTAAAGTGGCTTATATAGAGGTAAAGCAGAAAAACAAGCAAACAAACAAAAACTCCTACATAATTTACTTTGTATAATTATTTCATACATCCAAAGATGCATGAAAAAGAAATGTACAAGTAAACTTTTCTCCCCCAGATTCTGCTGTAAGATTTTCTAAGCAAATATGATCCTTTTCAGCATATGGATTTCAGTGACACTTCAAAGGTACTTACTGGTGTTTTTTTAACCTTTTCAATAACACTAAGCAGGACAAGAAAAACAACAAAGATGTAAATGCTGACTTGTTCAGCAAAGGTCTGTAAGACAATGAAATCACAAAGTACCCCACGTGCTTGCTGAATTAATACAGCTGCTGGTTATCTCTCCAAAGCAGATAGAATAAAGAGTGTTTGCAGAGTTTACAGTGTAAAAAATAGATAAAACTTAGCACACAAAACCACGATTTACCATGTAATAATAACAAAAATAGTTACTTTCTATCTTTTTAGTTTATAAAACTGAAGGGAGAATACCTCATGTATAGTTCTTGCATCTATAGGGTTATCATTTGTACAACGAACGAAAAATAAGCAGAGTCCTACAAACTTTTCTGGTGCAGTGTCCACATATAACTTCATCATTTTACTTCCTTTTACAACTCCTGGAATTGTTCGACCACATTCTGCAAAAAATTCACAGGTGTCACTATTTCTAAAAGTGGAAGTATTGTAGAATGATTAAAAATAATATAGTGAAATAAAATACGATATAAAATTAACGTGTGTGTGTGTGTGTGTGTGTGTGCGTGTGAGAGAGAGAGAGAGAGAGAGAGAAAGAGAGAGAGAGAGAGAGAGAGAGAAGCAAATTTCCTGCAAGGCAGAATCCATAGCTACAAAAAAAACATACAATTGAAAAATCTACAAACGTGCAACATATGTCTTACAAAGCAATTTTTGGACCACTGCACTGCAAGGAAAAGGAAATTGCTCAGTCCGCCACCCCTGGGATTCACTGGAGGCTGAGGTAGCTTTTATGGTTCACTCTCACTGACCCTATCAAAGATGCCATGCATAACTAAGAAAACAGCAGGAGGGTCATTGTTTCACTGCATGAAGGTAGTAGGGAAGGCATAAACACAGATGCGATGACAGAAGAAAGAGGTGCAGTATTACAGAACTTTACTGATCTGATCAAAAATGTAATATAACCATTATACTCTAAGAAGATGAATTAATTATTATAGCAACCTTAACTCTGATATTTCATTTTTGAGTGTTCACTTTTCAATTTCGGCATTATTCTAATAACTGAATATGCTGTTTGCAAGGTTCTGTTAAAGTACAAGTTTTACATGTATACTGAGGTACATAGTAGTCACCATCACATCTGCAACCTTCAGGTTGATCACACACATTTCTGTTACTAGGTGAGGAAGTAATTAGCAACATGAGATACAATTTGCCATAAGGTTTCAGAGAGATTCCTTGACAGCTAAAGAATGGTGAGAACGAAGGTTCTTTAGCTTGGTGTCCAGCTTGTGCAGGGATTTTATTTAATTATTGCAGATCCTTCTGCTCACTTGCTCTAAGGAGACTGACAGATTTTTCCCCATTTACAATATCTTAAGTTTCATGTTTTCAACTATTTCCAGATCTGACTGTTAGGACTTCATTTCTGAGGCTTGACATGCCTTTCCCATGACAAGTCTAACAGCTTTTCCCTCTTCACATCTCTCCTAATCTTGTCTGACATGCACCAGATTTAAATCAAAGGAGGTGCTTGATACCAGCAAGATAACTGAGGATTTGAGTTCCAGTACTGGTTCTAATTAAGAGAAAAGAATTACTAACCCTTAGCTGCAGCATGGTCAAGTAATTCTGAAGGAATGGATTGTGCAGAGAACATCTATGTAAAAGGGCAATAAAAAGATCAGATCCCTTCAGTTCCTCTCAAGATACAATCCTATGCAGTTGAATTGTTACATATACTTACGTAAGGGAAATACAAGTTCTTACAAAGGGAACTATATGTGCTTTCAAATTCATTAGAGGTTTTAGACATAAAAATGTCATTCCCTTCTGAGCATGTGAAGAGTGAAACTTCCAAAACATTTGTAATAAAAGACAAATTTAGGCAGGTTTTGTGAGAGTGGGTTCTAATATATTTGGAGTATAATTCCTGACAGAAAAGATTGTGACTGATTTAACAGCACAAAGTAACTTCTCCTTTTATAGTCTTCTTTCCAGAAAAGGCTGAAGTGCTTCAAATGGACATTTTCTAAACAATTTGTCTTGAAGTCATTATTTGAAATATTAATTTTCAATTATGATATGCAAAATTATGAACAAATGAGTAACAGGGTTTTGAAGGAAATTATTAAACAAGATTAACAACAGATGGTATTAAGTCTGCCTGCATTAATATTGTTAAAAAAATTACCTATCCCAGGTGCATCTCCTTCTTGATACAAAAACTTCAGTGTTTTACTTCCTCCTTTCGCAAAAAACATATCAAATGCTTCCAGCTGTTAAATCAAAAAGTGAATACTTGTCACTTAAAACACTACAGCTTAACATGCCTTTAAGATATGGAAAAACTATTTGATTAGAGAAACGTGTAATAAATGTTTTATCCTATACTGTTGTGAGAAATTATAAAACAATCCAATTGATCCTTCAGACATTACTGTCATCTACTGAACCTGCACAGACAAACAGACGGACAGGTGACCTAGTTCCTGACAACCGTATATCAAATGTTCACACTCTCAACCAGTGATGCCAAAACACTGGAGAAATTTTGTCATTCATAGAGATCTGTTAGCATAAAGTATGAAACTTGAAGTAATCAATCATAAGAACTTTAGAATAATACAGAGCATATTTCAATAACATGATATAACTGGCTATTCCAACCACTCCCTAAATGTAAAATATAAATATAAAATGTAAAACAGCAGTAATATTAAATTTTAGAATTTATTTCAGAGATAAGAAGTGGCCACATTCGGTTTCAAGACCTTTTCATGAGAGCAAAGATTTTCACTGACATCGAGGACCATCAGATATCACAACCACGGCAAACAATGCTGCCACATAATTAGCTTGTTGTATCTATCTGTAAACTGCCCACCCTAAAACACTACAGGTCTCTGCCTAGCCATCTTGATTTTGCCATGTTACACATACTGTTTCAGATAGTATGAATGTGCACCTATACACTAAACCCTGTTTATGTATGGATTACAATTCTTCAAAATAAGCAAAAAATTATAGCTAGGGTTTCCAAAATCTGAATTTCCAAACTGTGCTAGGCCAGATATGTGACACCCAAGTAGACACTTAAAACTGGTCCCTAGTAAAAATACAGAAAGCTCAAAAAAGAGAAAAAGTACCAAAAGATCAATGACAAAAACATAAAAACATTCACTTCCACAGAAAGCACTCAAACTTGAGGTAAAGTCAAGCTGTAATTTTGGAACTTATATGATTTTACAAAGGAGAACAAAATGCAAGTTACCCATGTGGTTACTGCTTCCACAAATACAGCTTGTATTGCAAGTGCACATTGTACAAATACTCACTGTTTGCATGCACATACAGGCTAGCACTTTGTAGATAAATTTTAGATGTCAAAGGCAGATGGTATGTGTGTTTATGTGTCTCAGATATACTGGAATTTTATAATAAACAATTTCTTCAAGGACAGCATTGACACAGTCCCTGTGATCTAGTCTGCATGAATAAACAAGGATGGAAACTGGAAAATTTCTAATGGAAAATCCTGTTTTATGGTCAAAGTTTTCAAATGGCAAAATGGCAAAGAGAGGAAAAAAAATCCAAAAGATTCTTAAATATTTGAGCCAATCAAACTCTGTAGAACAGCCATTTTACTTTAAGTCAGGATTACTTCAAACTAAATACTTAAACTATATTGTTCAGGTAAGTTATCTGTAAGCAAGTAATAAACAATAAATTGGGACTGTTTTGATTAATAATTCAAATTCAACAAATTTATATAAAACACTTACCGAAGGGTTATCCAAAATCATTTCTTCCACAGTTGTTAAGTCTAAACCTAGCCTGATACTGAGGATTTCAAATATGTATTTATATGAAGCATTAATTTTCGTTTTTCGAAATTCTCTTGCTTCTTTATATCGAGCCTAAAACATCAAACACATATTTAAAAATTAAAAACAAAAGGTCCACAAAGTGACTGTAATAATAACATGCTATGTAAATTACAACTACTGCTAAACTCCAATGTCTTATAATTTATAAAACTACCCTACTCCTTAAAAAATATACAAAATTTAAAGGATAACAGAATAGTTTAGTAAGAAAGCATAGTCAGCTCTGGGTATATGTCAAGAAAGAGCAAGCATTACCTATATTACAGTCCAGCTTTGAAGGTAGGTGTATGCTATATTAACTTTTTTTTTTCATAACAAGTATTTCAATTGATTGTATCACTATAGAAATGTCACTTGACAGCTATTTAAAATTGAAGTACTAATAGTGAATAAATATGTGCAGGAGATAATTTGAGTACAGCTTTGCTTCAGTGCAAATTATTCAGCAGCAGCTTCTGTTCTCTTTTAAAATAAATAAATTAATTTTCTGTTATCTTTTAAAATAAAAGCTTCTTCTCTTTTAAAATAAAAGCTAAAAAGCTGAAAATACTGAAGAACACTAGAAAGAAAGACTCAATCAGTTTCTAACAGTCAGAATTTAATTTAAAAACCTGAATATAAATGAAAATGCTTAAAAATACGCAACAACATTAACTGAATTTAATAAACTTCAAACATTTCAAGATCTAACATTGGATACTAAACCTGTTTTTCTCTTAAGATTTCTTGTAATGATTGAACTCCACTGGTGCTCCGGCGAAACTTAGACAACCGTTGATTTACAGGAAGAGAAGACTCTTGTAAGGAGGACAAGTCTGCTGTTTGTCGAGCACGGCCGGATGTGGGTCCAGCGTCTTGTGGTGCAGTGAGGTCTGGTGCTGAATCCCCTGGCACTGTGAGATCTTGCCCAGAGCTCTCTGTCAGAGTAAGATCGGCCCCAGCATTTTCCCCAGTGCTTGAACTCTCTATATTATCACTTGGTTCCCCCTCCATTCTGAAATATGAAAATTGCCAACCAGTTAATATCAAAGCAATCCATATTTTTTCAAACGCATCTTTTCAAGAATGGCAAGAATGGCAAGACAGAGAATAAAAACAACAGCAATGAGTGCATCTCAGAACTGACTTGCCTGCTATACAAACCTAATATTCTCATCAAATTCTATTCAAGTTGTTGAGATAACTTATCAGAAAATGTATATACACGCTTGTTACAAATGCTATGCTGAACCCTATTACTGAAATTTAAAAATAATTTACCATATATTTATATTTTTGCGGGGTGAATATCTTTAACATATGCAGCCAATAACTGATTCCTGGAAAGAAATACTGAGGAAAATTTAAACAAATGTTTTGTGTTTTGATTTGTAAAATATATACACCAACTTAGCAAGTGAACCGACATAAAAACTTGCAGACTTCCAGCTCAAGTCTTAAAGCACTGCTCCCCTAAGCAGTTATACATTGTTTTTATACAGAATCCCCTACTATGCATAGCACAACACAGAATCTGTTTGCAAGACTGATGTTGTAAGATTGAGGGTGTAGGTGATACACTTTGTTAGAACATTTAGTTTTTATAATGGCACTATGCATCTACTTAACAAGATTTAATTTTATAGCATTTTAGCAAAATCTGAGTTTTGACATTAAAAATATAGCAACATTAAAGAACATCTACAGCCAGGATTGTGCGGTTTCTTAATAAAATGCCCCCAAAACCATACTGACTGACAAAATGTCTTACTAGGTTTTACAAAATATGCAAGAAATTTCTAGAGCACCAGCATATAAGCAATGCAAGAAAGATAAAATCTCCTCAGACTATGACTTCCAAAATAGCCTTTATCCATGACTGAGTGCCCAAAACAGCGGCATGTTATGCAAAAGGTATCTGCTACAATTTTTTCCCTTTTCTATTTCACTAAACTGAGAAAATAATCCACATAAACTAATGTAAGTTTTGATCTTTCAATCCAAAATTGCCACCCAATTCATGGTGGAAAGGAATCATCTAAATCTCTCTGTCTTCTCCCATTTAGAGGCTTACTCACTCACCTGCATTTGCTGACTTCTTCATAGAAGAAGTCCCACTCCTAAATATACACAAGATTGAATGTTTTATTCAGTGGCATCAATTCTACATGTGGATTGCAGAGCTAGCATTTAGGCATTATAATAATCAGGACAGCTACACCTGAAGGCCCTACCTTGGGTCTAATTTTGTCCTTTTAGAAAACAGCTTGTTGATTATTTATATTATGCTGAATATTTTAAAATATATGCAATGTTAACATATGTCATTTAGGAACCTTATAAATATCTGGGGTATAGACAGACAGAAATAAAAGCCTGGAGATTGCTATTCTACTCAGAGGGATATTATCATAAACATTAAAAGAAATATCAAGAATTACACAGTAGTTCTTGCGATATCTTAGAGAAGCTGCCCAGAGGTAGGACCTTGTGTTTTATATATATATTATATATATATATATACACACACACACACACACTCTTTGAAACTCTTGCCAGCCACAGGAAAGTTAGAACTGAGGCTGACAAGAAGAGTCATATGTAACTCTACACTAGCAGCTCCTTATTTTTATCCATAACTAGCAGAGTGGCCACAGTTCTGTCGACTTCAGCATGCAAATCACCTCTTGCAGTGATGGTGTTCTCTTTCCTAAAGGAATAACATTAAGAAAAATCAACTTAAGAAAACTGTAAATTGAAAACATAAGATCAGAATTAATTAATTCAACTTTGACTGGGCTTCAATGGTATTTTCCTCCTTGAAATTTAGTTGGAATATATTGCATGTTAATTTCCGTGACTCTACCTCTTGAAGTTGTCAGGCAGCAACAACCTCTTTCCCTAAAGCTCAAATGTGCAGTGTAAAGGGGGTTCTCCCTGCTTCCTTTAGAAACCAGTGTACACACTGGCATCCTCCCTGGATCTCCAGGTATCAGTACTTAACTTGTCAGGTTGCTCAGCTGAGATCCACCCATTCCTCAAAGAATAGTGAGAACTCATCGTCCAGAGGATCTGTTCATGCAGCACAACTGGAAACAGAGCTGGGCTTCCAGTACACCAAGGGCATTCATTTCAAACATGGCGTAAACTAACATAAAGATTCTACCTCCCCCTCAGTGCTCACATCCAAGGGTTGGTAATCTGGATTCTACACTGTGCCAAAAGCTGGCAGCATTTTTCTCCCTTGTTCTCACAAGTCTTGACAGACAGATGATTGTCACTGTTACCAACGTTTTGGTAACACTTGGAAGAATGCTACCTGAATTCTCTACACAGAAAATGTATCTTTCAAAGAGATCCAGAAATTGTGAACTATCCTTCTCTTCGTTTCACTAAACAAGTTAGGTTAGAATCGGTCTTACCCTAGGTGGAAGGTTAGAATCAGTCTTACCCTAGGTGGAAGGTTAGAATCAGTCTTACCCTAGGTGGAAGATGAATGTTGATTTTCTTTTAACAGAAGAACAGTAATTGTATCCCTTTCAGCAGGTTTATAAGTGTATTCTACACCTGGATCAAACTGAAAGTCACTGCTCTACATTTCCAAAAACAAGAAAACAAACAAATAAGATAAATACAGTTTCCAAGCTGCAGTCTCTCAGACTGCAAACTGTTTAACAGATATTGAAGGGGCATATCATGGAAGTTTATATTCTTCTTGTATCTCTCATTTTCAACCAGTAGTAAAAAAATAATTAAAATTAATATATATATGTTTGTAATTTTTGTCTATTGATCACTGACAGAGAAAAAAATGTATGAGTGGTAGACCTTCAATCTGACCTGGGAAGGCAGTTCTAACTTTCCTATGCTTAGATTTGCCACCTTAATGCTGATAAACCAAGCAAAGTGCTTGAATCACAAGAAATATTGCCATTTCTTAGGACTTTTCACCAAACTCCACACAAAAGTCTCTTGCATTGCCCAGACAATAGCAACAACAAAAAAAAGGTGTCAAAACTTTAGAAGTATGTTTTCCAGAAAAGAAATGTGTTACCCAAGGCACTAGTAACTATGACTCCTGTTGTTTTCACTCCTGACCCTTGTCACTTTCAGTTCCGACCCTTTAGGGCAGCAGCATGTAGACATCAGGGAAGCCAGGTGAGGGCACCAAGTTCCTCTTCCCAGCTGCTCAGGAGCTGCCAAGGCTTCTGCCCTCCATGGAGCAGACGTCCCATAGAGACTAGTTAGAGAAAGGCACGCAAACCCTTCCAGTTTCAAATTCACTAGTTTGCTTCACCAAGTGAAGCAGTGAGGCCAGCCCTACAGCCCAGGAACCGCTGCACAAATCCAGCTTCAGCAGGCACATGGAAGGTGAGCAAGAGGGCAGGAAGGAAGAAAGGGAGAGCTCCCAGGGCTAGAGCACGAGGGTTAGTGACATCTGACTCGCCTGGGAAAAGCTGAGCCGCCTGAACCGGTGCTCCCCACCGAACTGACCGCAACAGCGCCTCSCACTGCGCAATAATCCCCAACCGCCGCTGCACCCGGGCACCGACGCGCCCAACGTCTGCCAGGCAGAGATCCCTCCGCGCCGGCGCCCCGCGGACCGGCGCTCTACCTGCCTGCCGGGACTACACAGCGCTGCGGAAGGAGCAGCTGAGCGCGGGGCGCGAGACGGCCGCGGCCGTCATAGAGCGCTGGTAACGGTTACGGAGCTGTACTCAGTGCAAATCAATTCACGCACTTCTCAAGCTGAGTGCTCACCTGCGTATAGTATGCCCACTGCGGGTTTTTTTTTTTTCTCCCTTGGGCTTCAGCCTCACTTCCAACTTTTTCCTATTTACTGCCTACTGCCCCCTGTTTGGAGAATTAAAATGTCTGTATAATACCACGTGAATTTGTGGAACTGCATTGATAGTAAAATAACGGTAATTCTGTACTAGGAAAGCTTATGTCTTCCACACTAAAATGCCCGAGCTGCAAATATAAAGTAGCGACACAGGCGCTTTTCAAAGCCCTGCAAGACGGAAGGGGGTGATTCGCCAAAGGCCACTCGCAGACCCGCAGCCCCCTCGGCGAGCAGGGGTATTTATGAGCAGTTTATGTATGATGAAGCATCTATACATCGGCAACGGGGCACAACCAGCCAGTCCGTGGGGCAGCCGCGCTCCGTCCCCGCCCGTGTCGCGCCGCCCCCGGGGACGGGCGGGCGCAGGCGCCGCCTCCGCGGCTCCGTCCCGAGCTGCCCCGTGGCGACATGGCGGCGCCGGCGGAGCTGCACGGCCTCAGCGACGATGCCGCGTACGGAGCCTGCTCCGAGCCGGACCCCAGCACCAAGGTGGGCGGCGGGGGGCGCCGCGGGGCCCTGCCCTGCACGGGGCGCCCGGGGAGGCTCCGCGGCAGCTCGGGGTTCGCGGCCCCCGCTGCGCGCTTCAGTCCCGACGAGCGGGCTGCGCTGCGGCGGTCTGTTGGTACTCCGTCCCCATCCCCGGCTGGTTTTGGTGCCAAGGCGTCCCCGAGCTCGAAGAAAATGAACCCCCCCGCCTGGTGAAACAATCAAAATAATGATTTTTCAGAGTAGAGCTCTAGGTATGCTGTGAGGCCTGCTAACAAATGCTCACCAAGCTAATACACTTGCGTACAAAAGCAGATCACGTGTATAACATGGATCACATGTATAACCATGATGATTGATTATTTTTTTTCCTCCAGGATTTTATACTGCAGCAAACAATGTTAAGAGTTAAGGATCCTAAGAAGTCTCTGGACTTCTATACAAGAGTTCTGGGAATGACGTGAGTGAAAGTTGCATGTTATAATAAGCTTTGTTTGTACTAGTGTGGCATATTAATCTAAAAACAGAAGGTTTCTTCTAGTGTAATTATACTAATTGGTCTAACTACATGACCAACACTGGCCCATCAGCTAATGCTAAACTGGGTAACTGACAATCTTTGATAATTTCACAGCACTGTTAGTGCCTGAGCTGCAAATAAATAGTTTGCTATGACTAGGTTTTTTTTTTTTTTTTCCTTAAGTAGGTCATTAATTAGCAGCATGCAACTTGCTTCCTTCTCAGTGCTGACAGTTGGCCAGGACTCCCCTGGTCTCTCTGGTCTGCCCATGGTCTCATCATTAGAGACTCAAGACATAAGTGGCTCCTAGGCCATTTCACCTACCTGCCAGGGGGCACAGCTGGATCTTTGCTAGTGACCGCACACTTAACAGTGTACCCGTGCTTGGTCTAGTTGCTGTCACCACAGATCCACAGGCCCCTCGGTCTGATTCCACTTCCTGCCATTTGAACCTCAATGCACACACATGCGTGTAGAATAGATTCCCTCACCCAGGAGAATAGTTAGAGGAGAAATTAAGAAGAAGGTAGGATGGAGAGCGCTGTGAGGCACGGGTATGGCCAGGCAAGCGTGCTGACCAGACCTGTGCGACCAGTCCAGTTCCCCTATCTGTCTATTTTTCTCCTGTTAGTTCTTCTCCAAATGACCTAGAAACTTTCTCCAACTTTGGTTCCTCTCTTACGCATTTTTTTTATAGCTTACTATTCAAAGTATAAATATAATTCATTTAAATTGTGATAATTATCTTTTTTTTTGTCCTGTTGTTTCTTAAATTTTATCTAGTACCAATGAACATATTTGAAAGTAAATATTCCTTGGTGGCATTCATTTTGACATAGATAGACTTAAGGATCTGCCTGAGGAAATATGTCCTATTAAGAGTTAGTGGTTACTTCACACTGAAGCCTTTGTACTAGTGTTTATATCTAGTTATATAATATATAAATAAATTTTTATATATAAAAATCATATATTTATATTCAGTTACATGTAATTTGGCTTTTAAGTGTCTAAATCTTCTAATTTTTATAGACCTATGATGGTTTCTTGAGCATTTCTGATTGATGGTTCAAAATGTAGCTATTTAGAAATATAGATTACAGTGAGAAAGACAAAAAGGATACGGCAATAATTCTCAAATGTGATGTGATCCTGGGGTATGATCCCGTACTTTTTTTTCTCCTCCTTTAACTATTCAAAACAAATGTTTCTTTTTAGACTGCTTCAGAAATTTGACTTTCCTAGTATGAAGTTCTCACYCTATTTCCTGGCATATGAAGATAAAAATGACATCCCAAAAGATAAAACTGAGAGAACACCTTGGACCTTCTCTAGAAAAGCTACACTTGAACTGACACAGTAAGTACTAATATAATAAGAACTGACATGTACCTAATGGTGGTTAAACTAAATGTAGAAGCCTTTTGGATTTGATACAAAATGCAGTAACTACTGTGAAAACATCCTTGTATCTGTCTTGTAGCCTTAAAATGTGGCTGAGATCATGTATACTTGGCAAGCTTAATTTTTCTCTGTCTAGAGCTCTTATCAAACTGGTAGATGAACAATAGTACAAAAGTGTGAAATAAAACTGAAGCATTCCAATAAAGGATTAACTGTTGCTTGCAAAATATGATGAAAGCAAACATTCAGTCAGACATTTTATATCAACAATTTTGTTAGTGTTCAAATCATGGTAATTTATAGAGGTGCAGAGACAGATTCTCGCACTACCACTGTTTAATTCCAGAACCTGCACATTTCACCTGATGTTCGCTAGTGACTGTGCCTCGTGCTCTAGGTGTCCCTAGAGCTGGAGCAGGGCGGGCTGGACTAGGTGATCTCTAGAGGTCCCTTCCAACTTTAACCATTCTATGATTCTGTGACTGGTAAGTCACTGACTCATAACACAACCTTCTCTGTAACTTGGAATGAGGTAGGAGCGTCTCTCTGACTCATTCAAATGTAGAACCTAAAAGCTAGCAGAATGACTGTGAACAAGACTGGGTTAGCCCCAATGTCCTATTCCTAAGGCTGTTTGTAGGACCTGTGATCAGGGAACATAGTGTGATAGCTGAGTTAGTTCAGTCAACGCTTAATTCTCTGCTGGTTCAGAATACCAGATGGTCCATCTTAAAGGAAGCTCCTTATCCTTCTGAGGAGGATTTAGGACTTGGTCACATCCATGCTTTTTTTTTTTTTCTCAATATGCAATTATTACTTCTTACAGCAACTGGGGCACTGAAAATGATGAAGGACAGACCTATCACAATGGCAATTCGGATCCCAGAGGATTTGGTAGGTGCCTTGTTTTGTGCATGCGTGTTTTAACCTTCATTTTTATTATGACAGTATTCTTCCTCATTGACTGAGGTGAAACAGAGGTTCAGACATTTAAAAAAATAAAAACAAATGAACATATGTATGAATACAGTGCAAAGGTTATTGGCAGATTTAATTTATGAGAAAGAGTAGGATAAAAATTCTCAACTTGCATGCCTGAGGAGTAGGTTTTTTTGAAGAAACAGTACTAACCCTCGTAAGGAAGGGAAGTTCTATGTTTTCATTCTTATCGCACATTTCAGCTCATACTCTGAAAGATCATGATATATTTCAGAAGAATGAGTAGTTTTATATAACGAACTTAATCTTGTGGCAAGGAAACACATGCTATCACTCGATGAAAACCTATAACTACACTTGCATATTGGATTATCATAACATTTAGACTGATTTAAGTTTTGATTTCTATTTTTTAATGCCAGCTACGTATTTTGAGACTGAAGGAGAATTCTGTTCACATGCATGACTGAGAGTAGCATATGTATGGCAAGATAGAGAGTAATTCTGTGATTTGTTATTTTGAGCCTTTGAAAGGTCACTTAAGAAATAAATTTCAGACTACATCTAGCCACTTGACATTTCAAGCTTCTGACTTGATCTGTAAGCTGAGGCCTTGAGCAGTGCTAGTGTCAGTCTCTACTAATATAGCATTAATGTTAAAATCCTTGTAATATTGAATTGAACAAATGCAAAGAAATCCTGTTACATGGATGTGCTTCAAGAAAGGCAATACAGACAAAACATTTTGACTCAGAAACTTATTTTTTTCATATTCCATATAATGTTCTCAAATATTTTAACTTTTTTTAAGGCATAATTAAAAAGCAAACTTTCTAATGTTAATTCTTAAAATGCTGTTCATTCTGGAAATAATGTTTTTCTCTGGTAGATCATATCTGCTGTGACTTATGTCATGTAAACTTTTTGCACAAATGAAATGTTAAGCATCTGTTCTTTGCTAGAACACTCAGCAGTACTTAGAATGTGCTTTATTGTTTTTACCTTGTTGCATAGGACACATTGGAATTGCTGTTCCTGATGTCAACAAAGCTTGTAAGAGGTTTGAAGAACTGGGGGTGAAATTTGTGAAGAAACCAGATGATGGTAAGTCATAGTCAGAAATTAAGACCTTGTTTGAAAAATGTTTGCAAACTTGTTTGCAAAGTTTGAAATGAAAATTTTTAATTCCTTAGTTTTAATATACTTTTCTTAGAGGAAACTTTCTAATAGTTAATCTCACCGTTTAAAATACACTAAAACCAATTGGCCCTACTCCCTCTTACACAATGGGGAAAACTGATTGCAGAGAGATCTCTGTAACTACAGTAAATTGGCCTACATCCATTCGGTATTTAGTTTGATCTTCACTAAAATTCATGTGCTATGTTGATGTCTTGCTTTACTATATATAATATTGCCTGGAGTTATTACAGAATTTCCTCTATCATTGGCCAGTTCACACATTTAACATGTGTTTGGCTATTTTCATATTAAAGTAAAATGACTTTGAAGATGTAACTTCCCTGACTCATTAAAACTGAATTACGCTTTGAACAATTTTTTTTTGTGTTAGTATCTTTAATTTTTCTAAAACTTGCCTTTTAGTCATTATTATTCTAACTTTTCTGTCTGCTTTGTTATGATTTAGATAAATGAGGATATTTTTATTTGACCTGTATAACTTTTTATCARAAATGCTCAATGCACAATTAAAATTGTTACTAGAGAGTAATAAATAGCATCCTTGTTTCATCTAAAATGTGGAAATTGGTAGTAAAAAGTCTTGTGCTGTTTAACTGAATTCTCCTTCATCAAGTGATCTCGTGATAGTTTTATTATTGATGAATTMCAAAAGAAGCGTTTAACACCCAGCAGCATACACAAATCTGTGGTACTCCTTCTTCCTTCTGGCTACACACACTGGATTGCTGTTTGTACTAATAGTTTTAGATAGAAAAGGTAGCTTCAGCTTACAGGTATTAGAACTGATCATCTGGATCCCTTGTTAGAAGGATCTAACATGCCCATCTCTCCAGACTCAGAGTGCGTAGGCAGAAAATTTATATGACTCAACAAAAGGTAGTATCTTAGTCACTTTAAAGTATAGTTTTCCTGAGAGTAAGCAGTGACAATGCAAAGATCTAATGCCAATTAAAAGTCAATTTTACCAGTTTTCCAACTAATTTGTCTAGATTTACCTTACTTCCTGTGGCAGCTAAAAGCGAAAGTTGCATTTTGATTTCTCTATAGTAGTCATATTCAGATTAAGAACCATTCATATAGCTTTACTTTTTTTTTTTTTTCCTCTTTTTTTTTTTTCTTCTCTTTCCTTACAGGTAAAATGAAAGGACTTGCATTTGTTCAGGATCCTGATGGCTACTGGATTGAGATTTTGAATCCTAACCACATGGTGACTCTCACTTAGTTCTGAAAGAAGTATACTGTGTAAGAGATGTGCACTGTCAGTCCCCTGGAGCAAATCTGTAACAGCTTTTGTGAAATTCTCACTTGATTGAGAAGGATCAATTGTATTTAGAGTCTTCTCTACACTATGCCCTGGAACCTCAGTGTACTTGAATTCCTCTTTGTTGTCCTATGATGCCATCAGAGTTTGCTTCCAATTAGGAAAATTCAACCAACTGTCTTTTAGAAGTGCCCTTACAGAGATTCTCCTCTTCAATGTTGATTTCATACTTCACTGAACACTCTCACAAGATATGTGACCAGAAGTTCACTGCATTTCACACTGTTTAGATTGAAACTAACCAAAACCTCCTCTAAGATGAAAAAGGTCTTGCTCATAATTTTTGATTTGCTGAGATTCTGGGGCCATGTTAAACTTCAGTGCTCTGTAGAGTTTTATGTTAGGAATTTAATGAAAACAGCATCTGCAATATACGTTTCTTAGCAGGCGTTTTSTTCCCCTCACCCCCTCCGCTTACGATGAGTAACACTTATAGAAAATACACCTGTAGATAACAGGAAAACATGTAACATTTACATCCATTGTATGAATCAGTTCATCTTAAACTGTTGCACCTGTTACAAACAGTGTAAAATGTGTCCAGTTTAAATATAGTGTTAAAACAACAACAAAACCCTTGGCTTATTATGGTTCAGCTGGCACTTGTTCAGTGAAGTTTTCAGTGACGTAACTGTTGAATTCAATAGTGTAATGGCATTGCAGCTCATTTCCAAATAAAGCATCAATGAAAACAACAAAATTACCCTTAAAGCAATATAACATTGCTTTCCTAGTTGATGAATTTTGGTTAACACAAAGGCTGCTTGCTTTGGTTCATGAATCATTTTTGAGAGGAAACCTAGCAATAAAAATACAGAACATAGACTGAGAGTAGTGAGGCTGAGGCCTATAACTGAGAGACTTCGTTTGCAGAGTGTTGCATTAACTTAATGATAACGCAGAATAATAAGGACTCTATCATAATAATTCTTGGGCTCATATAAATGAAAACATAAAGTGAAAATGGAAATGTATGAACTATTGCATTTGCTTTCTACTGTTATTTTTAAAATTACCAAAAAAAAGTATTAATAACTTAAATTCAGGGATTGCCATATATGCATATCTGAAAAATTCTTCTCGGTTTTGTGTGTCGCTGCTTGACAAGATAGTACATACAAATCCAGCAATTCCATAGATTTTAATTCCACAAACTTTGAGTCATTCAGGAAACTGGATCTAAGACAACCTTTTTACACTTGGAAATAAGTAAACTATTAGTGTTCTTGATGCTGCTACAGGTGCCAAAACAAGCATAAACTCATGAGAAGGTAGATGTAGTAACTCTAAAAGTTAATCTTTGTGCTCTGTCATATGAAACAAGACTAGTAATTTAAGTTGTTCTTTATAGGATGTTTTCTAGACGGCCCCTACTTAAGTGGATACTGTGCTTTAGATGATGCTTTGTTGGTGTCTCATACAACAGAATCTTTTTCCTATGTGGATATATACCAAGCTTGCTTTTTCTGCAAGGGTAAATACTGATGCACATTTGCATTCTGTATTTTCCTTCTGCTCTTTCAGTACTAATATATCTATTCTGATCCCCGTCTTGTTCCTGTGAGGTTCATTTCTCTCTTGTACATTAAGATATTTTGGTAGGGACAATACACTTGTCTTCACTGTTGGCTGTAAAGTGAGATCTGAGAGCTGAGCTGTGTGAGCTGCCACCATATGGTCCTGCTGTCGTCTTCCTCATGACTGTGGCACTCTCCCACCTACCCTTCCAACAGGCTGATTCACTTCCCAGAAATAACAATTATTTTCTTGAATGCTGGGTTAGATTTTATGCCAATTTATTGGGCAGTTCCAGGAGCCCCCAGTTCCAGAAAAATTAATTGGGGCTGGCTGCTTTTAATAGAAATTTAGGTTGGTTCAGCTGACTCATAAAACCTCAGCCTCTTTAAGAAAGGTAGACAGCACTGGAAAAAACTTGAGAGCACCAGTTAGAGAGCTTCAATGTCTGATTAATATTTTAGCATAGCTTTGGCATGATTTGTCCTTTGAAGCTTTGTAGGCAGTAGGAATAATGCCAAGAAGGATGAGAGCTGCAGCAGTGAGACAGAGCACTTAGTTGCAAATTATGTGCATTTTGATGGCTAAACTGTGGTTTTACATGCATTCCTTTTCTTGCTCATGTTCCAAAATAGAAATTTAAAATGAACTTCAGCTGAACTGGAACAGAAGTGCTAACTGCAGTTCCTTACCATTCAGCATCTTGCACTAGATTGTGTGCAGAGGGCAGTTCTTCAGAGTAATGTTGGTGGTTGCCTGAAATGTTCTGTGAGTGAAGTCTTCGCAAGGAAATTTTCACAAGCATCTAACTCTAGGAGAACAGATCTTGTTTCATCTACATTGTTCTTTTATAAAGTTTCACCAATACTTATTTCACTAAGTACAGGTGTGACTGGAAGCGCTATTGACACAATTGTGTGGAATCCAGTAATTAAAGGCAGGATGATTCAGGAGCGGGGTGAGAGCCGGGGCATGCGTGTGGAAGCAGAGGGATGTAAGGCAGTGGCTCCTTCTCAGGTTCTCTGCTTCTGAAATAAAACCTACTCTGAACACGTTTGCTAATGGCCTTTGATTTTTATGTACGTGGCAAAGCTTAGCACTGCGACAGAGGATGAGGTAGTAGGTGGCGAGGACAACGACGTTTAGCTCTGGCAAAGAGCGACGTTGTCCGTGCGGCACCTAAGCACAACAACAAGGCGGCCTTCCAGGCCCCGCTACCGCCTGCCCGCCGACGTCAGCACGCAGGAGGACGGCGGCCGTTGCTACGTGACGTCAGCGCGCCAGTGGACGTAGCGAGGGCGGAGGGGAGGAGGCCGTGGTGGCGGTGAGTCGCGCGTGGAGGTCTGTGCTGGGGGCGCCCCATGGTTGGCCGGGGCCTCCCTGTGGGGCGGGCGGAGCCCGCGGCACCCGGGTGGTCCCGCGCACGGCGGGCGCGGCTGGCGGGCGGCCCGGGGCGCAGGGACCCGGGGCTTCCTCCAGGAGGGGCGGGCGCCGGCGAGTGCCGCTCTGTGGGCCCGGGAGGCCTCGGCCCGCGATGTCGTCGCCACGGCGCGAGCAGCTGCCGGGGGAAGGCGCAGCTGCCCGCGCGTCCCCGCCTCGTGCCCTTGCGCGGCCCGCGTTGTCCCATTCCTGCGCCGGGGACGCTCCCACTCCGCCCGCGCCTCCCCGGCGCCTTTTACAACACGGTGGGGCCGCGTTTGGGTAGCTGGTTGCGCAGAAACAGCGCGCTCAGTGTTGGGACGGCTTTGCCTGGGGCCCTCCTGCAGCTGCGTTGTTGTGCACTACTGTGGTCGGCGGTGATCGCTCTCCACAGTTGAGAAAGTGGCATGTTATCAAATACAATATGCTATTTTTTATTTTTCTTTTCATATTTAAATTGGTCCTACTCTTCCCGCAGACGTAACTGATGTGATCTCCAGTTATAAGCCAGTAAATCTGGAGTGGGAAGCGTGCTCTACTGTTGCAGTGTGTTCCTTGCTACTTACGTAGAACAAATAGGCAAAAGTTTTGCTGAGTTACTCTTGAATGTGTTTTAATAACACAGGCCCATTTAATGACACACGTTGTATATGGGAATACGTACACATAAATGGCCCTGTTACATTTATTAGGAGATTGTTTTTGTGGGACACCTCTTTTCAGTCAGCTAGATTAAGGTGTGGGCTACCTAAGAATATTTCTTCTTCTTTCTCTTTCTTCTTCTTTTCTGTCTCGTAAACATATACTTAAAAGAAGTTAGACCTTTTTTATTAGAGGATCTGTAGGTGTCATCTGTTTAGCAATTTAAATGTGATTTATTTTTCCTGCTAGSAGGTATGAGAATATCAGTAGTTATACTTATTGAGAGAGAATCATTGTTTTGTATGTATTAAAAAAGTGGAGTGCTTTTATTTCTGTGTTTTCTCACCATATAGTTTTTTTTCTTTGTCTTGAGGTTAAAAGATTGCTCTGGAGAAAGATCTGCAGCTGCATTAAGTACAGAGAGAAGGGCAGTCTTAAGCTAGACAAGAACACTTACCAAACTTTGCATACTTGAGGGATAAAACACATGATGCAGTGTGCATAAAGCTTGTTTTCTGAAGAGGCTCATGTCAAGAGTACAGTATGGCTGGGGGGAGATGTTTTAGCTAGAGGGATGACCAGAGTGAAGTTTTTGGGTCTCACCATTACAGTTCAGTTTCAAGATACATTTGACTCCTGTGATGGTTTGAAAAAAATTGGTCACAATTAAATAGTAACTGCTTGGGAAAAGGTATTCAAATGATTTAGTCTAATGTTGTTTAATGTTTTCTGATAGAATTAAAGGATATAAAATATTTAAAAAAAAAAAAAAATCTGAGAAACATGTGTCTCAAAGAATCAGTTTTGCCGTAGGCTGCATGCCCCCTATTTCTGACGCTATATTTCTTATACTTTTTTTCAGGAATATGGTACATCTGTTGATGTGCAGCTGGATGTTACTAAATAACATTTCCATGAGATTGCTCTTCAATCTTTCAACTGTTCAGAATGGCAAAGAACCCTAATTTTCAGGAAGTTGCTCATCAACCCACAGGCTGCGTCCACTACAGATCTTCAGACAACTTTACTGGTAAGCGGGTAAATATATATATCTTTTAGTTTAGGCTTTAGTTGTATGCCATTTTTATATGCCATGATGGATCAAGTGCAATAATATTGATTTTGTATATGTGTGAATACATCATTTGAACTCTTATATGTTCCGATGCCCAGCTAACCTTAGTTCTGCTATCCTATTGGAGGAATACATCTTGGAAGAAAATATAAAATGCTAACACTGGAGTGATGAAGTAATTGAGATGTATTTGCAGATGAGCTCTATGTATGTTTCCGTGTGCTTTAAATCAAAATGTTCTAGTTCATAATGCTGCATGAAATGGTGTGATAAATAGGATTATAGATTTTTGTTTTATTACTTTCACTGCATAGGAGTAGAAGGTGAGAGTTATTTTGGGGGAATTATTTTGGGGTATAGTGTTTACTTGAAATTCTCCTTCAACTTTTACAAAAATAAACTCCTGCTACTTGGATTACATTTTTACTGAATACTAAATAGGAGCAATTTTTTTCTCAGACATAGATAYTAACATGATATCAAGATTTTACTTTTTAATTAAAAATCAGGCTTTTTTTTGTTTTAAACTTACAGCATGCATTATAGAGTTCTCATACAGACTGATGCCAGTAATACCATTTGTGTAACATTTTAGTTTAGTTGGCTTGTTTGAACATCTACTTAAAGGAGATATTAGTGGGATAGTTGTATAGTTATATATCATTCCTATATAATTCATTGCAAATCGAAGCCTTGCTTTGTGGCATAGAAAACTTTTTCATTCTTTCTGTGATATTTTGGAAATTTTATAAAAGAGCAAACCTTTTTTTTGAAATACTGTAGTACTTTGTTAAAGAAACATCTGATCTGGGAAGTTAGATATGCTTGAGAATAGCAGAGTTAATAGTCTTCAAAAAATATAAGTAGGCTTTCTATGTAAGAATTATCTCGAGTAAAATGGTGTTTGTTTTCTTTTAATGCTTTGTTTTTCCCTAAGTCAACAGTCTGTGTCATTTTGATAGGTACAGACTGGATGATAAAGGACAGAAGTGTTTCAAGGACATGAGGTTAACTGCTCTATTTTTATAATCCAGACTTCATAAAGTTCAGAGTTCTGACATTGTCTGTCTACTTTCTAATTTGCTTTTTGTTCTAAAAGTTTCAGTAGGGCCATCAGCTGTGTAAACATTTTTTCACTCATCTTTTACTTAAAAATTTCCAGAATACTCACAAACAATTTCTTAAGTTCCTTAATTTGTGTCTGGTACAAATGTAACTTTTTGATGTTTCTTTGAATCAGAGCTCTTTTTCAGAGAACTCTCTTTAGTGATAGTTCAAATTTGGAGAAATGTAAGGGAGTGCACAGGATTGGACGTGGGCTTAGTACTGCTCTTTATTGCACTTCAAATTGGAGAGTTGTTTAGTACACATCTCACTGTGGTTTTGCTGCTGTTGCAGCATTTTCTGGATTGTAATTTTTGTGTGTTGTGACATCTTTTATATTATTTACTAGACATTACAGGCAGAAGAAGCAGTCTGTTACGATGAAAAACCATGAGGGCTAATGTGCTCTATTGTTGGGATAAAAGGATTCCTCTATACAGTATCCTGTGTTTGTTATAGTTCGACTGCTTCTGGTATCTAATGTCCACATGGGCAAGTGCTTTTAATTCAGATAGTGGAGACAGCCTGAGGAAAGCTGGATTCTGTTCCCATTTGTGCTGTGACTTGTATTATCAATTTAGTTTGTTGTATTAATCTTTCTCTTAATTCATTTTCTATTTCTATCCTTTTTCTGAGTGGTTTGATTTCAAGCTCTCTGACTGCATTTCTGCAGTCTCTTAATTTCAGATCAAGCATTTCTGGGTGTTATGGAAGTACAAAAAATACTACCATATAAATTTTAGACTTTTCTGAGGAAGCAGAGGTAACTGGAAATAGCTGTGTTTTTTCCAGTTACACTTTATATATACACGTATATATATACACTTTATATATATAAACAAATGCATTCCTCTCATGAAAATTTCCTTCTCAAGATGTGTGTTAGGTACTTACAGGGTGTGATTTTCGTATTTTTACTGTTATTTTTGGCATGCTGTCTTTCCTGAGTACTAAGTATATGCCCATTTTTGAAAGGTGGTCGACTCTTGGGGCACAGAAAGTGTTTGCAAATATGGTTGAGTTATTACCTGGAAGAGCTACTGTCATTTTATTTAGAAGTAATATGTAGTATAAGAAGTATAAGTGACTGAATTAAGACTTTAATTCTACTGTTGGTGCTCTTGACAGTGAAATTATATACTGCCTTAGGTGCAAAAATGAATTAATTCAAACAAACCAGGAAAAAAACCACCCTTATGATTTAAGAAATTTCAAAATGACTTCATAGAAGATGTGAATAGCACATTCATCTCTATTGTAAATCAGTACAGTTTATTACATAATGATATATAGGTATTGGTTAATTTCTTTTCCTCAGTACCTGAAGGAACAAGAAGTTACCAAGAAAACTGAGYAAAAACAGTCAAAGAAAAACCCTGTACATTATAAAGGTTTGCTCTTTGGCAAAGCTTTCCATTAGTTGCTAAAGTCATCATAAATTCTAGTAAGTTAATTGGAATTCTACAAATATGAATTACATACTCTGATATTTTTACTCATCACTGATAAAAATATTTTAGTAGACATTTCAGAGTAAAGACTAAGATTAATTGATCAGATTATTTGTCTGTAATATGTAAGCATTTTAATTCAGACAAATTGAGTAATAATTTTATTTGAATATGCTTTTTAATTTTTTTAAAATTCTTTTTGTTGGAAGCTTTTTGTTTTGAGCAAATGGATTGTCCAGAATAGTGAGGCGCTGGGATTCTCTGAAATACTTACTGTGAACTAGAATTGATGCAAACAGTAATGGGTCATGTTATAACTGAATTTTAATAGAAAAAGTATTTCTTTCGTTTTCCTTTGGAATATATTGGAGCTTACATTATTAATTTATTTTCCTAGTTGCAATTTGATTTTTGCCATTTTTAAATATATATGTGCATTTTTAGTGCTGCTGATTTTCTTTTTTCCTTTTAGGCTACCAATATCATCATCCCTCCAAGATGAGTAACAGCCACCCACTCCGCCCTTACACAGCGGTGGGGGAGATCGACCACGTTCACATTCTCTCTGAGCATATTGGCGCGCTAATGAACGGGGAGGAATATAGCGATGTTACCTTCATTGTAGAAAAGAAACGTTTTCCAGCACACAGGGTGATCCTGGCTGCTAGGTGCCATTATTTCAGGTGGAGTATAGCTTTTTTGTCAGGCGGGTGGGAAGTTTTCATGCAGATAAGATAAACATTGTTTCTGTATGAACTTTTCAATGTGTAATCATCTGTCCATTGAGTGTGACCTTTTCTTTGTGAATGTTTCCCCTGCACATCAAATCACTGTGTCTGGATATAAAAAGATAAATACCATGTCATGACGTTATTCTTTGACCTTCATTAAATTGGACTTTGAAGATATTATTTCTCTTGAATTTGTGAAACTAACTCTGAAACAAGAAAATTCTGTTATAAAACTGTTGTGATTTCTCAGAATTTGGGTGTATTCTTCTGTGGAACATATTAATTGAAAACTTTAATTTGATACATTGAAAGTGAGCATTTTAAAAGTTTTGGCTGATGCAGATTAAATTGGTAAAATATTTATTTAAAAACCAGAGTTAAAACTAAGAATGATGCTAATTTATTTGATTTATTTATTTGTTTTATTTATTACTTCTCTGAAGAGCTAGATATTTTGACTCTGAATACAGTTAATGGAACTTCTTGGTAGACCTCTAAAAGTTAATTTTGTCAGAGGGATAAACTAATAACTAAGCTAGGATGTGAATGTAAATTGTATTCAAACCGCTTATCATGTTTTAGAAGTAGGTCACTGGTGTGTTGATTTTTCGCAAGGTTTGGTACTTCAGCGTGGTTGCTATGAGCTGATTTTAGATTAAGAAAGAGAGGACCTACAGTCCTAAGATTTGCTAAACTGCCACGGTTGTTATGGTGATGGACAAGTTGTAAACGTGTGTATGAAAGGTTTTAGCATTAGGTGTTTTTGTTTCTGTGTTTTGGTGGGGGTATGTGGCTTGATGCTTTTGGTGGAGAAGAAGGAAAAGTACCAGGATGCCATGTAAACTTGTGCTTAATAAACTATTATTCCGAGAAGAGATGGAGCAATTTTTCTGTGGGATTAAAAATGTGATAAATTAGAAATTCATTCCTGTGCAACTGTTTTCAGAGCAGACTTGTAGTTTAAGTGTAGGAGTTTCTCCTTTTATAATTTCCTAAACCATATCTCCTGTGTCTTACGTATGCTAATGTTTTAACTGCTGTAAAGTCCTTTTTTTATTTTTTTTTTTCTTTTAAGTGGTGGTAATGTTATTAGAATTTTAGTTTCTCAAACTTTTTCTCTTTTTTTTATAGAGCGCTGTTGTATGGTGGAATGAGAGAATCCCAGCCTGAGGCAGAAATTCCTCTTCAGGACACTACTGCAGAAGCATTTACAATGTTGCTGAAATATATTTACACTGGTCGTGCTACACTACGAGATGAGAAAGAGGAGGTTCTCCTAGACTTCCTAAGTCTAGCACATAAATATGGCTTCCCCGAACTGGAGGATTCCACATCTGAGTATCTTTGCACCATACTCAATATTCAGAATGTTTGCATGACCTTTGATGTGGCCAGTCTTTATTCACTTCCCAAATTAACTTGTATGTGCTGTATGTTCATGGATAGAAATGCTCAAGAGGTGCTGTCTAGTGAAGGCTTCCTATCACTCTCTAAGGTATATATTTTTTCTCTTTTGGTCAACGGTGTTAATTTTAGTCTGTTTTCGTTCCATAATAAACTACTGATGGTGGCATAAAATGAAAGTTTGCATACTTGTTAAGACATGTAATTTTATTTCAATGAACCTGGCAGTTGGAAATACCCAAAACAAGGAGAAATGCAAATCCTAGTAAACCATTTTGTATTTTTTATGTATTCAATTCCAAACTTTCAGTCTAGTTAATACCTATTAGGTTTAATATATTTAATGTGGGAATGGACAACCTAATCTTACTTTTTTTCTTGTGTGACCTGTCCTTGATATACAACTTGGTTTCTGAAAACTGGTCAGTGGGTATATAACAAAAGATTGAGAAGATAGCAGAAGATACCTTATTCTGTTTATTTCTTGATGTATACTGTTTCTGTGTAGAGTGACTTTCTGCTGTGTGAGCTAAAGCATCCTGGAAGCTGCCATGATTTATGTTCATTGCTGATTGTTGTCATGTTCCCAATAAGGAATATGGAGGCATTACAGGGTTTGGGGGACTTTTGGGTTGTTTCCTGTTAGCCTGTGTAAATATTTGTGCAGGAATCTGAGAGTTGTATATCTTGGAAATTTTTCAGTCACTCTGGAATGAACCTTCTTGAGCTGCCTTGAGTACCGATTCGGTATTTTCACATGGTGTGCATGTGAAGCAGCCTCACACTTTGAAAGGATGTTTAGTTTTATAAAGAACAGTGTAGTTAGAGCATGTTGTCAAGATGAACAAAAATTAGCAAACTTCTCTAATCAGGAAGCATATACTTTCTGATATCTTTGGCAGGACCAGAGACAAGAGTGTCCTTTTTTTGAGGCAAACTGTGAAACAGATTATTCTTCTGAGCCAAAGTGCTTCTTCTTACTAAATGGAAAAACAGAAAACTATTCAATTCTTTTGTTCTCCACTTGCAAACAGTGTTTATTTTCTCCTGAAAAAGAGCTACTGAGGTCTTACCTGTTGATACTAAGTTGGTCCCCAAGACAGAAGAATGAGGAAAACAAACTCAAATCATTAGAAATGGTTTAAAGGGGTGATTGCAAACAGCAAGCAATTTTTCTAATCAGTTTTATCAGTCTGTGTTTGAAGGAATGCTTTGAACCTTACTGCCAGGCCCAAAAATAACTTCTTAAATTCCTGAGGAAATATAAAGCAGTAATTTGGAATAAAATTTATTTGAATGGTTTTCCACAGTTTCATACTGCCATATTTCTCCTGGTGATTTTTACTATTGCCTGTTACTTCAGAAAATGCATAGCTGCTGCGTAAGTAGCCGGATAGAATATATGAACCATAAATACAAGAGTGAAACTGAAAGGGTTTTTTTTTTTTTTTTTTTTAAATTTGAGAACTTTAAAGTTCAGGAATCTTGAGGAAGATTTGGCTGCTTCTCTGAGCTAACAGCTTCAAACATTCCTTGAGGAATTATTTTTTAATAACTACCAATTGAAACATCTGCTATTTTTCTGTGGTTTAGGTTTTTTTTTCTTTTCCTTTTCTAGGCTGCTCTTCTGAATATTGTATTAAGGGATTCATTTGCAGCTCCAGAGAAGGACATTTTCCAAGCTTTGATGAACTGGTGTAAGCACAACCCCAAGGAAAGCCATGCAGAAATCATGCAAGCAGTGCGTTTACCACTAATGAGTCTAACAGAACTGCTGAATGTTGTAAGACCTTCTGGATTGTTGTCACCTGATGCCATCCTAGATGCCATTAAAATTCGCTCTGAGAGTCGGGACATGGACCTGAACTACAGGGGCATGTTAAGTGAGTATCTTATTTTCTGATTTGGCAAAGGATGAACTATAGTTTTCTGGAGAGTGTACTTAATATTCTTTTTTAGATTTTTGTCTTTTTATCAAAAAAAAAAAAAAAATGCTTGCATAATGAAATGTCTGYTTATGTACCATTCTTGATGTCAGAATTCCTCAGATATGCACAGGAATACATTTTATTGTAAAAATAAGCAAAAATGTATGAGAAATTTTATTTGAACACAGACAACAACAACAAAAATCATGATAATTTAGCAATTAGATATAATGTTTAGCAAAAATTTTTATAAAGAAGTTGTTCCTTTGCTATTTAATGTGTGTGTTATAGAGTATTTGTCCTAGAGTGGAGAAGAAATTTATATGATCTTTTAGAAATACACTGTAGTGCCTCAGTTATTCAGGAGGAGAACTGAAATGGAAAACTGCTTTCTTAGAACTGCGACTCTCCTTTGTTCTCTCTTTGAAGATAGAAGTATTAATATTTAAACATCTGAGTTGATATTTAAAAAATCATATCATGTAAGACATCCTGTTGATAGTGCAGTAGGTAAATCTGGAAAAGTTAAATGATGCCTTCTAACTTCATTTTTTTCACAGTCATGTCTCAATAACATGCTCTTCATCTCAAGATTTCTAACCTAGTCAAAATCACAGTGTCTAAGGCACTTGACTTTCTCTGTTGGTTTAGAACTAGTTCAGGCTCTTGGAATTTTACAGAAACACTGTTAACTACTTGCAATTTTGTAATTATGCATCGGTGCATTTGATGCTTGTTTTAGTGCTACAAACTGTATACATACTGTGTAGTATGTAGTTAAAATTTTACCTCTTCAAATTAAGTTTTTTAGGTATTAGACATATCATAAAAATTTGTATTTCTCTTGCCAACCTGGCTAAAGAATTCAGGAAGCACCTTGTTGTTGTTCAGTGTTCATGGTAACTTTCAAACAAGGCAGTTAAATGTCCTGTATTTATTTATGATTTTTTAAAGCTTTTAGAGTTAAGGAATGTTGTTCTCTGTTGTCTTGATGGAAAATTTGTTTCTGGAACAGTGTGAAATGGTGTCAGTAAGAGTCCATTAACCATATTGATTCAAAGACCAAGGAACTAATAAGAAGTTTCCCATTAGCTTTTCTTTTTTCTTCACTCAAGTTCATTTAGCTTTGCAGAATATTAGAAAGTTAAATAGCTATTAAAAAATATGGCTATGCCATTCTGCAAATTGATGGTATATGCACATCTCGGGCGTTTTGCGTGGTTTTAGAGTTCTTTCGTCTCAAAAAAATAGGTCAAAATTAAACAAAAATAGATGGACACAAGGATAAATGGAGTTATGGTGAGAGGTTGATTGCAAGGAGAGACTAATTAAGACAAAAGTATCGAAGTAGAGAAGAAAGTAATGACTGAATGGGGAAGGTAGTTTAGAATTCTATAAAATCCTGAAAGGCACCGAGAGTGTAGATACCACATATTAGTAAGTAATCACTATTTACTGTTACCACCATACATGAATCCAAGGGTATTAAATGAAATGCAGGAAGTGAAGTTTGTAACATGCATTTTGTTTAAAAAGCATAATTGCCATGGTCATAGTGCTGCATTGTTCTTTGAAAGCAAAATATAAATAGATTTTGTAAAAGCTGATTTGGGGAAGGGTAGAAATTCACAGAATAATCTATKCTTGGCTGTTACATACAGAGATACAACTTATGTCTTGGGAAAATTGAGTTGTGGATTGCTGGAAACTAAATGGTTTAGACAGGGAGAGTGTTATTCAGCACTGGCTCTCTTTCTATTTTTACTTAAGCGTTTGTTACTGCTATTGGAGGAGGGATATTGGCAATAAATCTCTATTCTGACTTAGCAGTTGATGTTCAGAATATGTAATTTATATTGTGGGATCATAAATATTAAGCAATTATTTCCTTTTCTTCTTAGTACCGGGGGAGAATATTGCAACAATGAAGTATGGTGCTCAGGTTGTAAAAGGGGAGCTGAAATCCGCTTTATTAGATGGGGACACTCAGAACTATGACTTGGATCATGGATTTTCTCGACATCCAATCGATGATGATTGTCGTTCTGGAATTGAAATTAAACTAGGCCAACCATCAATAATCAACCACATAAGGATACTCCTGTGGGATCGAGACAGTCGGTAGGTAGCGAGTTGGCATAAAAAGGGAAAGTGATAATTTTTGTACCTGTCCTAACATATAAGTGCTAAATGTTCATAAATATTTTATACAAGTGTCATGATGCATTGTTGGGGATGGCATTGACAAATTTTATTTGAAAAAGTGTTTTTTTTTATTTTCTTTTAAATACAGTTTTGGTTACTTGCACAGTAGGCTGTATATTATATTAGACTTACACTGTAATACCTCATTGTATTTGTTGTGTCTTTGTTAGATAGCTTGTATTACTAATAACAGTTTTAACAATTCAGTTTTCTATTTGCCATTTAGTTTTAAACTTTTTTTGTTTTTGGAATAATATTTAGTGGGATTTTACCTTGTTTTCATTTTTCAGAAACTTATTTCATATCTATTTGAAGAAATTTGTTCAGTTTTTGATCGTATCAAAATCATATAGTATTAACATTTTTGAAAATAATTTGCAGATAGTGCATTTTTTTATGATGTACATTCAGCTAGCTGCATCAGTTAATACAGACTTCTTTATTGTGAGACTTGTGAAGTATGAACTGTTATGATTATGTTAGCCAATACCTGAACTGATATTTATGCTCAGCTACTTAACATTGTAATGGCAGGCATGAAAGATCTAATTATGTCCCTAAACAACTGAGTAGCTGTGCAAATAGGAATATTGTAAGACTCTTTTTATGTAACAGATTAAATTTATTCATTTTTTAACTTGTCCTCACCAAGATTTTTGCAGTTTAGTAGACAAGTTGTGAATATATTTTATTAAAAGTGGTAGAACTAGATACTTATTRCAAATGTAATAACACATCAAAAAAGATATCTATCCAGACTAGTAATTTATAAATTCAAAACTTATCCTTTCTCTCTTTCTAACCATCATATTTTAGTTTTTTACCAAGTTTTATTTGTCAATGACATCAAAACTTATTTAAAATATGAACTGCAATCATTAGTCATTCATAATCTGCATGATTTTTTTAAACCATTTGATTGTTTTATGCAAATTCAGCTATTTTAGAACAATTAATTTATGCTTTTTCTATTTTCTTTTTATAAAGACTAAAAAGCTGAACATTTCAAAGCAAGCAAGCTACAGGTCAACCAATGTAACCAAGTATTTAAATTTAAAAATGTAATAAAGGCATATTAATACCGAGGAACTCTAGCAGTTTTCAGGGAGATTGTAAATGGCAAAGTGTTCCCCATCCTCAAGGCATAAATTGACCAACAAATTCTTAAACTAGGTTTAAAAACAAACAAGAAAACCCTTGTTCCTAATAAAATTTAATGGGGGAGAATTTTTTGAGTAAGCTGCTGTATGTCTTTCATCAGATTTGCTGGTAGCAGATTATCAGCCAGGGCAGACTTCTAGAATGGCTCTTTGTTATGAGAAAATACTTAGGTTACAGTGATTTAGGATCTAGTTTTGGTGTCATCTCTTTTCTGTGGAAAGTTTGATATTGGATTCTCAGTTTTGGCTTTCTGTTAGACATCCTGCCTAAACTGTCTTTTTTTTTCTCATGGTAGCTAAGCTGTCTGAAATAAATGCAAAAGGATGCATTTTAAGTCCTATGTCCAGTTATGGACTTCCCAGTACAAGACACTGATGTGCTGAAAAGAGTTCAAAAATACACCAAGATGATGACTGGATCAAACAGTGTGCAAGGAGAGACTGAGAGAACTGGGCTTGCTAAATTTTATCGTAATGTTGTCTTCACCTATTTAATAGAAGGTAGAAGGAAAGTAGGGCCAGACTCATCTTAGAGCTGTGTGCTGATGTGAAAAGAGGCAGGGATTGTAAGCAGCAGCAAAGGAAATTCCAATCAAATATTAGGATAAATATTCATAATGAGGATATTCAAACATGAAAAGCCTGCCCAGGGAGGCAGTGTGTCAATCTTTGGAAGTACTAGCCACGGCCATGAGAAGCCCTGCTCTAAGTTGTCCTTGCTTAAGGTGTGGGGACTGGACCAGACAATTTCCAGCCTGCTTTATTCTTCTATCTTAAGAATTACCAGCTGCTTGTTTGTCTGGAACTACATATATTAGCTATAAATAACATGCCTCTATAGTAATATGGGAGCTATTGCCAGTTGAAACTTATGTAAGGGTCAGAGAGTCCAAGGAGACTGATTATTCAAATTGCATCTGCCAAAAAGGCACCATCCTTAGCAAAATCAAACATTGTGTCATGTGCTAACTGTATTTTTGATTTTTTTTTTAATATCTTTGCAAGCTGATAGGATTCTGTAAAGTGGTTGCAAATATGTATTATTTCAGGTATAATGTTGGCAGGATCCCTGAACTCTCATCACATAGGGGTCAACTAGTAACTTTTGGATGCAACAGACATATTTGTACAGGCTCCAGAATGCTGGAGCCTCATTTGGTCAAATATGTATATGCTAGCAATAAGAAAGTGTTGAAAAACAGTGCATTTTATATATGAAAAGTATATTAGATTTAAAAATCACTTTTTTTTTTTGGCAATCTAAAGGTCTTATTCCTACTACATTGAGGTGTCCATGGATGAGTTGGACTGGATTAGAGTTATTGATCACTCRAAGTACCTCTGTCGGTCCTGGCAGAAGCTGTACTTTCCTGCCCGTGTCTGCAGGTTAGTTCATCAATATAATGTTATGTGGGTATCATTAAATAATGTAGATATTGGAATAAATTGCTGCATGTTTCAATTGTATTATGCGTTTCTGATAATATATGATGTGTACAGCTTTCATCAGTCATTTTAAAAAAGTAGTCTGTCTATCTTGGTGCATGCTTTCTAATATAAATGTAGCTAATAGACTGCAGGCATCAAGTATCAAGACTGGTGCTTCCATTTCTGTCTGTGTCCATCTTTCACACTCAATTGTACTCACCTTTCCTTTTGTAGCTGCATTCTGAAAACATAATAATGATATTTCTTACTCTGTGGTATACACCTTTCCTTAACTCTGTAAAGTTTAAAATGCTTTTAATTACTGATGATACAATTTGGATACCTCTCTGTTTTTATGTATTTTCTGTTAGATTGAAGTAATATTTTCAACATGCAGTTATGCTAAAGGCATCTTGAGCAGTGCCTTGTGTAGGACAAGGCAGCTAGACAAGTTTACTTGTCAGTGGAATGACAGTGTCTTTTAACTGGAGGAACTGGGCAAAACTTTATGGCCTCCGCTGAAGACATCCTACTTAAAAACTGCCCTGAGCTCCCCGGCAGAGTGCCAGAGGCACCTGATGATCATTAGAATCTGTGTCATGTACACAAAGGAAAACAGGGAGGGGATCAGTGTTCTTCTAGAGGTTCATGTGGTGCCAGAACTTAATCATTTTTGTTTGATTCTCTTATCACKTGTTGTTATCTGATGAAAATGCTTAGGTTGGATACTGTGGTGTTTCTGTATCCAACATTATGAGTACAGAAGCAAAATATGAGCCAAATGAGATCATCTTTAAAAAACATTCCTTTAACACTTGTCATTCTGTTTTGACAAATAAAAATTATGTATGCCCATCAAGGGGCAGATAGTGTCTCAGTGGACTGTGCACTGGCCAGGAAGAAATTTTCATCAAATTATCAACAGATAATGAAAAAAAAATCAATTTGAAGGCATAAAACACCTGTCTCTCCATTTTTAAAGCAAGGCTGTATGTATGTAATGTAATTCGGCAAATTCTTCACATTTATTAGTACTTGGTTAAGCACTGGGTTGATTTCAAGACTTCTAAACAAAATTAGTTAAGTGTTTGCTTGACACTGTGTCTGCTCTATATTCTTGAGTCAGTAAGCCCTAGCACCAAAATTTTCCTTTTCATGGACCATAACTGTGAAATGTATTGTGAACATCCTATTTTGCTCTATATTGTGGCTATTATTTTAAACATTAATTCCCCTGTGGTGCTAGTAATACAATTATATGCTCCTTGCAAGCAACACCCTAGGGAACCTTGTGGAATTTTTTTAGAAAGTTTTATATATATATATATATGTGTGTGTGTATATATGTGTATATATATATGAAGTGTGTATATATATTTTACAGTATAGGTTTGAGAGATTGATTTTAGGTGGAGATGCTTCATATCACTACATAGGAAGATTTTTCAAGAATAGAGAGGAATTAAAGCATAAGTATAGACTGGGGTTATATGTTCATTGACTGCAGTTCTTACTTATATGTCTTGTTCTATTCTCTTATTTTCAAAAAGTCATGTTCTGTGCTTGGTGTTAAAGGACGACCTCTTGTGTCTAATGCACTGATGCGACTATTCATATTTTAGGCAAGAAAATTGAAAGCTAACAAGGGCTGAACTAGTATGCTTTTTTGAGTTTTAAGAAATTGCCTTAGCATTTATGTGAGAATGAATTCTCATTGTGTCTATTTCCTCTTTGCATTTTGCCTACATGCCTTCTCTCCACTTTTTTTGAAAAACATTTATCTTTTTCAAGTGTGAATCTTTATCCAGTTACATATCTGTATTTTTCTATAATCAATGTGTTTTTCACACAAGCTGGATGACAAAGATGCCACTTTCTGGCAGTAAATTGTTAAATACTTAGCAATCTATATCACAGTGAACTAAGACCAATTCAGTTTGTTTAATTAGTCCTTTATTGTATAGCATATATCATGTCCTCTGCTGTAACTTTTGATTTTGATTATTAAGAACACTGCATAACATCCACATTTGGTTTTGCAATTATGGGCAGTGGCTGAAAACTTTTTGTGGAAGATATTTTTCAGTTGGCAAAGCATCTACTGAGATATCCAAACTGGCTGGATGGTCTCATGGACCTCAGTAAAATCATGTGGCCTTTTACATTCAATATTTCTTACAGTTAACTCAGACCTGTGTTTTAATAGGTTCAGAGAAACTCCTGGCAGCTATAATCTCTGCCAAGTATTAGCACATGAAAAATGGAGGAATAGAGACCAAAGACTATAAATTTCTTTATTTTACAGTAAAAAGATGGTTTAGACTTTCTCAAGCACAGAAGGGGGTCTGTTTGTTATTTGTAGGATGTGATCCCCAACTTAAATACTGAAGCTTTTTTTTAACGCTTGTATGGTTTTGTAGAGATGTCGGAATGATTTTTCTTTGTCTGTATCTTATTTTTYTGGTGTATGTCTATTAATCCAACAGTATAACCTGTTCTTTTGTTCATCTGAAAAAATGAACTCCAAATTCTTGGTAATATTAAAAAAGCATTTCATATATAGCACTTTACCTATAGTACATAGAAGATAATGCTGAACTGTGTTGCTTCTTAAAGAAATCAGTGATAAACTTCATACTAGAACTTAATGCAGGGTATCTTTCATGGTTCATGAGGATGTAAGTTCAGATATGAGTGAGCAGCAATGATTTTTTTTTTTTTTTTGAGAGAGAGAGAAAAGTGAAGCTCTTGTGATGGTTGTTAGGGCTGTAATTCTGAACCACAATTTTTTGTTGAAATAAAAACATAGCAAATACTTAGGGACCATGTCAAGTAAATTAGTACTTCTAAAGATCTTAAATAATGCTGATTTTTGTTTGATCCTTTTTGATTTCTGTTTTATATTTTCCTTTTATTTGTTTTGCATTGCGTCTTTTTAATTTCTTCTAAACCACAAATTTTGAAGAATGTGTTGGAGACCTCTCAAAATTTTACCCTCAAAATTTTGAAGTAAATCAAATATAGCCACAAGGTGTCACTATGATGCAACTTTAAAAAAAATTCTTTCTGCCTTAAATCTTGTTAGTGGATCTATTATTGCTGATGTATCCTGTGCTTGTATCCTGAACTTCCCAGGTTTATGGAAACATTCTGATTGTTTTTGCTATAGACAGAGTAAGTACAGAGTTAGTTTGCTGCACTAGTAGGGACTTCTCCAATAAATATTCATGTTTTTGTCTCATGTCAGATGACATTGAATTTTAATTGGAGGAGTAATTTTCCAGGTAGACCAATATGCAAACTGAAAAGTAATGCTGTTTTTGTCAATAGTACTAAAATTTGAAAAGAGTAATGAATGGCAGTGAGATCTAATTTTAATTTATATTTGCTATTGTTCTTTAGTAATAGCAAATACTAACTTTAGAAAGTATATATATTCTTATTTTTCTGGAAGTGACTAAACAAAACATTAATTCATTATAACTATACAATTTTTTTGTTCTAAAATAACCTTTAGTATGAGACACATATGACAAAAATGTAAATGGGGGAAATTATGTCAATTGTACCTTGAAAACTAAGAAACATTTGGTCTAATGCTATCTGTTTGATTTAGTAGTGGAGTGATATGAATGAATCCTCAGATATATTCCCTTTAAAGTACTCAGCTGCTGTAGAAAGTGTAGTGTTGAATTGTTATACTTTAGAAGATGCACTTGTATGCTAAAATATGTTTTTTCAGTGCAGAGGGAATTTTTTCCTTTCCTTTTGTTAGGCATTAACCTTATAGGGGGAAGGGTGGCGGGCAAGGAGAGTTATTTAATGCTTCAACTGTTTAAGCTAGTAATAATTACCCCATTTTTCATCTGTCATAGTTAAATTATATCCCCTATATCTCCTGAGCTTTTTAAGAAAAAGAAAATATAAAAGGAGTAAATATTTCAGTAGTAATTTAGGTCTAAACTAAAGATTTTTGGTAGTTGTGCCAAATATATTTTTTTTCAGGTAGTAACATATCAGTGGTGTTGTTTATAAGTATTGGCTGGACAGGTATTTTTAAATATCTTTTCTTGATCTGTGATGCAAGTGATGGTGTAGGTGTTTTTTTTTTTTTTTTTTTTTTTTTTTCTTTTTCTCTGTTTGTAGGAACCATTAAAATTAATTACCGATTAAGCAGTAATTTTTCATTTTCAGCCTTACCAATAGATCTCTGAAATCCTTATCCTTCGTAGATGTCCATTTTGCTTTGTGTTCCTATGCTTAGTGTTAGTAATTCACAGAAAGGTATTCAAGATATTGTTCAGTTTAAGAACGTGCTGAAACAAGTGAGTTTCAACAAGCTATTGAAACACTTAGGTATTTAAAAATAAACCGAGAAGGCAGCAGAGTCTGCACATCTAATCTTGCACTAGATTTTTAAAGCAAGTAATTCTACTTTCTCCTCCAACCCCTTGTAGAGTGTGGTGTTGTTTAGAAAAAGTGCATAGGTGTCCAGAGGAAGCTTTTGAACATTGCTGTAACATTAAATGCTACTCTAAACCATCTCTGACGTAATGAAAAACATAGACTAACTTGTTGGCAGGAGCTCTGGTAAAGCCTTCAGAAAGTAGTTGAAAAAAAAGTCTCACAACAAAGCTAGTCATTAATCCTCCTGAAATAACTTCTTGCAGATGCTTCACTGATTGACTTTGGGCAATTTTTACTTCATTTGCCACCTTGAGAAATTCTAATGGTTGCATAGGCAACATATTTTTCTTGATTATTGAAGCATTGGATGATCTGCAAATACTAACTGCAGTTATGCTGACTTGTCAAAGTTCAGGGTGAAAAAAACCTCAGCAAAGTAAGTATTAGCTACAAAATACTGGACAGGACAGATTGGCCCCTCTTATTTGCTGCTGCATAACTAAAATCTGGCAAGTGATCACCTTTGTTGCTGTTTACTTCAAATAATCAAAGTGCTATGAGTCATAGTCACCTTCAGTTCACCTTTTCAGTTTAAAATTCAAAATATTTTCCTAATTCTAATATCTATGTAATATACCGATAATGTAATCAATGCAGGAAAGAGGAAATATCTAAATCTGCAACATCTTATTTTGTATTATAGAAACATAGTACAAGAAAGTAACTTTGAAATGTCTTTCCAGACCTTTCAGGGGTCTGGCTGAAGACTTGACATTTCATTGTAAATGCACAGTTTTCTTCTTTGCTTTCAGGGCAGGAAGAAATAATCACTGTTTCTAGCAGGTGGTGATAATCCTGAGGACTCTTTCTTGGCACATTTCCAATACTTCTCTTTTAAGTTTGTCAGATACAGAGAAGTGGTTTCTTGAAATCTCCATTTTTGTGGCTACCTATTGCTTGTTTATCTTTCTGTCTTTCAGTGTTTAAAACATCTTTCCAGTATGCCTTTATTTTTTCCTTCTTCCCAAGAGGACAGCATAGTCTCAGATATTTCAAATTCTGCAGATCTTCCCTGCAAGCTCAGGAAGGTTATTGCTGTCCTTCTGAAATCCTGTTTATTGATTAGAAGATCCTTTTTTGTCTCTCTCTCTCTCTTTTTTTTTTTTTTTTTTTTCTTTTTTTAAAATCTTAAGCTTGCGCTTTTCATTTCAGCTCTTGGTGTGGTCCTTATATTTTCAGTATATACAGAAGCTGGTTTCTCCATTGGCATAATCAATTAAGTTTTTCATCAAGATCTTTATCTAGACATGCCTTTTTCTTCTCAGATTCTTTCTCTATCATAACATTCAGTTGTCCTAATCAAAGGAGYCTGTCTCAAATATGAGAAAAACAAAAATTTCATGTGTATTTAAGCTGGGAATGATAACAGCTTGCTGGACAGCTCATCTCTGAAAATTAATCTTTGCCTAAAAGGTTTATGTAAGGGAGATCTGCTTGGCTTGTATAGAAATTCTTCTGTTGTGTTGGTTCATATATAATGAACATAGAACATATGTGATGTTGATAAATATAAATGTGAAAAAGTGCCTGCCAATCCCGTTTATTGAATATGAATTACAAACAAGTATTGATATATTCTCTTCCTATGTTGTTTATCTTATAAATTAGAAGAAACAAACTTTTAAAGTGATATAGGTCAAATATTTCTCATTTTTGACATAAGAAGCAAATTGTTATCTGTAACAGATATGTTAAGCTTATACTTTTATTAGAGTTTCTTAGACTGTAAATGTTTTTAGGTCTGTTTTAACAAATTGTCTAAGTTAACATTTGTTGATGATAATTATACAGCACTTTAGGTATTTTGAAATTAATTTTGCATAGGACAAGTCTTTGTGGAAGAAGCATCTTCAATTTTTTTTTCCTGTAAATTCTCTTCTGTGAGTTCTCTTACCCTCCAAAAGCTAGAATTAGCTGTGAAAACTTATCGTATRTTTTACAAGAAAAGCTTTTAGAAAAGTAAATTGTATTCCGACAAATTGATAAGGGTTTTGGTCTATTTTTAGTTTCGTTGATCAGTGAGGGCCATCTGTCAARATTTTTTGATGTCACTGTATAAAGCATCCGTGTTTTTCCTGATTTCTAAATGGGTAATAGGATGCATGTTTGATGTTGATGTATATTTGAAACAGACGGTACCACACATAGAGTAGCATGTGAAGTCTAGAGCTGATATTGATGCCATTTCTGGATTCTCATGAATATTCAAATAGTATTTTTTTTTTTTAAAAAAGTGGATTCACTTTTCAGTTTCAAAGTTTATAAAGCCATCTGTCAACCAGTACTAGGCCAAGCTCACATTTGGAATAATTTGTTTTATAAGAATGGTATACTAAAGTGAATTTGACTGTTGTTAAACTTAATTCTTTGCTGACGAAACCTTGATTTGCCTTCTGTGTAGTAGTGTTTTTGGGCTGTTTGTTTCTTTACTTTAAGATAGAAATCTGTGTCTGAATGGGAAAGCTGTGATTTATTCAGTGTAATTTTTCTCTTTAAACATTCTTATAGAACCCATGCTGAGCATGAGTTTGAGCTTGGACTGTGCTTGTTCTTTCTCCTTTCAGTTTTAGTTGAGAAGATTAAGCTGATGGTTCCATTTGACATGCTAAATGTCTTTCTAGCTTGCTAAAGGAAAAGTCACCTTCTAATTAAAAATGAGCAAGCAAAAAAGCCCCCCAAAATGGGTGGGAGTGATGAAGGTGGAGGGAAAATGGGGTAATGGATTCTCTGTGTGCGTGCTGATGTACTCTACAGGAAGAACAGCAATCATGAATGCATCAACATAGGAGTAAAGGTGCCTTACAGTATTGCAGAAGAAATGACGGGCGAGAGGGAAGGTAAAGAGAACAGTTGGGGTAAAAAAGGAACAAGCTTTAAGAAAAAACATCAACATCTTCAACTGACATGAATGAGTGAGTGAAGGACAGAAACAATGAAGTGGAAGGTTATAAAAAGGAAATATAGCATGTTTAAAAGAATACAAATCTCATTGCTAACTGGAAGAATATTTTAAAAATATATTGTATTTACAATATGGGCAATATTTGTAGTAATAAACCATATGCTTTTTTTTTTTTTTTATTACTGCACAAAGAGCTACTGTTTTTGGAGAATTGTTGGTGGCTCCAAGCTCTCCTCTCTGAGGTCGGAGTTTAGCATTACTCAGATTCTTTCTTTCCTTAAAATTATAAATGGCTGATGCTCATCTACCACCTTTTTGTCTACTGAAATTTTTTTATTTCATTTCCCTTTAAGAAAGGCACCTTGATATTCTTAATTCCTATTTAATACCAGTAAGAAAAGTAAAAATAGGTGCTAGCAGTATGTGTATATGTATGCAGAGACCTTTCCCATTCAAGTTGTTTTCTAGCATCTTTTTAAAAAAGAAGGATTTAATGTATGTTTAGATTAAAACTACTTTTAAAAGCTTCCGTATATTAAAACAGAATGAAGAGTTGAGAGAAATTATTGCTGATGATTCCAGTTCACAGTAGATTGTAAGCATATATAACGGACTGTAAAGAGATACGGTTTTTTATGTCATGCTTCATGTTGCCTTTGTAGCTAAGTATGTAAATGAAAGGGAAAATTGTTTCACCGTGGCAAATCTCTATTATTTCCTTAGAGCAAGAATGAGTGAAATTGAAGTAATTCACTTATGAGTGAAACTAGAAACTATAAATGTATTTTATCCTCTTGCTGCAAATTGACATACTGCAGATTAGTAATAAAAGAAAGTTCTTTGTATCATCATCAACTGTCAAAAACAGTCATGCATATTGAATTACAGTCAAGAAAAAGTTCATAATACTTCCCCATACTTTACACAGAAGAGCGTAAATCTGTCATTTTAAACCGAAGTTGCTCTTCACTGTTAGAGACTTTTTCAGACTTTACTCTGTATCATCTATGTTGTGGGAAGTTTCTAGTCACCTTTTAGTTGCTATGAGTCATCTGATTTTTGGGAAGATGCTGAAGGTTCTTTACGGTCCTCCAACTTGTGATTGTGCCAGTGTGTTGTCAAACTGAGTGTGTATTGATGTTGCCAAATCTAACTCCTAACCTGTGTCTTCCCTGTTGTTGTGGGTAAATTAATGTTATAGGAAGATTTGAGGCAAGCAGCCTATTTGGAATATTTTATTTCCCCAATCAATTGACATTATCTTCAAATTTTGCAGAGATTGAGAGACTGTACTTAGTGATGTCCTCCAGGTGCTCAAAAGTTGCACAATGCCATGTGCAAGCTGAGTTTATCGGTTTGTAGTGATGACACATGAGCAAGGTAGAAGGAGAAGTCTCTGCAACCACCACACCACAACTTTGCTTTCCTGTCAGCTGCATCATGACTAAGAGAGTCAACCCTGAACTGACCTAATTATTCAAGAGGAAGATCTTGACCAGTTTAATCCTTCAGTTTTGCAGGTGGACGTAGCTGGTAAAGTAGCTAGAAAATGACCATCTTCTAGAGATTTGTTTATTTATTAGTGTTTCTCAGTTCTGAGTTCTCAGTTCTGGGTTTAGATTACAATTATTTGTATGCCAGGAATAAATGGCAGTAATTCATTATTTGACAATAACAGGTTCATCGAGTTACTCAGAACTGCTTTGCTATTATGAATTCTTCTATTATTTGACTTTAAAAAAAAACCTCAAAACACTATTTTTAAGCAACATTTTTTTGCATATACATTTGTTTTGTCTCAGCAATATGAATGCAAAAGTCTGGATGCTCACTAATTTTCGTGTGACGTGAGATGCTCTCTAGGCATTTGTTTTTCTGATGCATAAGCATTGTTTGGAGGCTGCTACTGTGAGATTTGTCACAGCAGAGAATTGACTAACGTTTCACAGAAGTAGTCTAAGATGAATGAAGGTTGGCTGACTTGATAGCAAAAAAATAGAGTAAACATAATGTAGAACAAATTTTAGGTAGAACAAATTGTAGGAAGAGGCTAGTCTTTCTACATTACATACRTATTAAAGAATGGAGAACTTCCAGGATTTGTCAGAGAGCAGGAACCTACGCTTGATGCTTTGGAGGAACCCTCAGGTGACTGTTCTCATGACATGAGATAACCAAGTTAAATGCCTTGAGCTAAATTGTGTAAATAGTTTGTCTTTCCTTTAGAGTTTCTTTTATCTGTATCTGATTTTTAATACTAGCTGAGAACAATGTTCGCGTTTTTTGTAGATGTGTTTTATTAGTTAATTATTATTTTGAGGGAAGGAATTGGGTCAAATGAAGTAGAAAAGATGTTGGTAGGATAGAAAAGAGAATTCTGATTTTTTTTGACATCTTTACTAGATTATTACACAGTTTTCATATAAAATGTTTAAGATAGTTAAATTAAAAGAAAAAATTCATGTTGGAGTTTGTCAAAGGCTCTTGTTTATCTAGATAAAAAAACCTTATTGTTTAGGAACAAAGGAGTTGACTGAACGCTGTATTGCAAGCATATTTAGTGCATACATCTGAAAATTGTTGACTCCTTTAAGTCATCCATTATAGAAAAAAAAGCAGTTCATGAAATGCAAACTGAGTGTCTGCCCAAGTTTGCCTCTATTTTATTACCATTGACAATCGTGGGACCTCTGAGATAAAAATGTCGAGTGGTGTATTATTTTGTATGTAGGTGAGTGGAGTGAGAGAATACTGATTTTGATCAGCCTTTTGAGCATCTATAGGAATTCAGTTCTGTATCATTTATAAGTATATTTGAAAGGACTGGTTTGAAGTATTTATTCAGAGAAGATTTATTTTAATTTGATACTTTTCATCACTTTATAACTGAGTATTTAAAAAAAAAAAGGGGGGAGAGGGAACATCTAGGAAATGAAGAACAGTCCTTAGGGCAAGGTAAGCTCAGTAGTACACTGTTTAAAACTGCCATTTTTATGACATTTTTAACTTTTTATTTATGAATCAACTTCTGGCTTGCATTGTATGCAACTGCCATGATGCAATTGGATAAGTTAAATATATCATAATATATAAAACATGTGTATATATGTTACTTTTCTATTGCCTAAAAAGGAAGTGTTTCAGAAAAACGATACACTCTTGTCAGTTTCTTAAGTGGGGTGGGAGGGGATGGGAATTGCTCTCCATCTAATAGATTTAATAGCTCATGTTCAATACCTTTGGAACAGAAGTAATATTTTGCAGCTGAGTAACTGCAGATTAATCCCTCAGAATTCTAGAAACTTCTGTAAAACTGGGAAATTGTGATATTTTTTCAGGCATAATTGCCCTTAAATGTGTTTTCAGAAGTTTTGTTCATTTTAGCTTCATAAACTAAATCATGCCTGCATAAACAGTTATATTATGTATTTYGGTCCTTCCAATAAGATTCTCTTTTGAACATTAAAATTGGGTACTTTGTATGCACTTACCATTCATGTTGTTTCAAATAATTATAAAGCTAAAGAAAAAGCAGAGGTCCCCGCAGGAATGACAAGTGATGGAGAGTACTTTTAGGTAAGAAGTGTTCTGTCAGACTGGTAGGTAGGGACTTGGCTTTCTAGTTGTGTCTGCAGTGTGTGTATATAATATATATATATTTTTTATATATGTATAAAATGCTGTGTGATGTTTTTGCTAACTTTGAAATTATGCTTCAGCAAAAGAAGTAACACATGCCTCTTACATAGTCAAGATTATCTGTTGACAATTTTTGTGCATCTTCTGATGATATAATTGGATTAATATGTAAATGCAAGATAATATAGTTCTTGTGAATGTCACCCTGATTTATTCTCCAAGTAACTATTAGAAAATGGAACTGGTCGTTGTTGTAGTTATAGGAAGCTGATACTAAATTATTTTCTTTCTTGATATTAAATTTATGATTTAAGAAAGTAATTTAATCCCAGATGAAGATAGCTTGCATTCTTCAAAATTTCTYCAAAAGTAGGGATTAGCCTGATCAGGGGGATTAAATAAGGTCTTAAAATCTGTGTAGTATGTGAGGCTCGAAAGAGATTTGAAGGAGGTTTAGAAAGCCTGAATAGAAAAATGACATAGCAGGATAAGCTTTTAAAGTAAAGAAAGCCTTTTAAAGTAAGAGCATTAGCCAAAGGTTGAAGTAAGCTGAGCACCGAAGACGGACTTACACGTGCGAACTATCTAAACACAGTCTTTGCAACTCAAGCCTAGGGAATGCTTATGGAGGTGGATATTTTTTTTTGTCTAGAAGATATATTTATTTCTAATAAGTGTTGTAATAGACTTCTGAAACTTTTTCAAATAATCTATTACTGAAACAAAATGAGTGAACTAACTAGACTGAAGGCCCATTCTTTAATCCTGAAGGAGTCACAGCTTGGCCAGATCCATGCTCTTAAACTCTGTCTGCAGAATGGCTTGACCATCCATTGCTGGCTAAGAATAATTTCTAACTTGTGCAGGCTCTTACCTAGCGCTTGAGGACGGTATGCTAGTTCAGTTAGGCTGAAATCATACCAGGGAAAGTTTTAGTGCTTTGTTCCACTAAACCACAGGATGGTTTAGAATGGAAGGGCTCTTTACGTATCTTGTAGTCCAACCTCCCTGCTCTTGCAGGGTCACCAAGGGCGCACTGCCCAGGAATCAATCCAGCCGGCTTTTGAGTATCTGCAAGCATGGACACTCCACAGCCTTTCTTGGCAACCTGTTCCAGGGCTCAGTCACTCTTACATTCCATAGAATTTTCCTCATGTTTAGATGGATTTTCCTGTGTTCACCTTCTTTACACCTTCCCTTCAGGTACATACATATACACGTTAATGGGATTTTCCCTCAGTCTTTTCCAGGGTGAACACTCCCAGTTCTCTCAGCCTATCCTCATGTGAGAGATGCTGCAGTCTTAACACAATTTTCCATTAAAATTCTTTTAATTTGTTGTTATCCTCATTTTCAGGTGAAGAAAGTACAACTAAAAGTTACTAACCATTTTGCTTTAGATTGGAGAGCAAATCAACATTGGACGGTCTTAGTGGTCTAATGAAGGGTTAGGATGCTGCGTATTAAACGGATGCAATATAAATTGCTGGACTTTTTAAACAGAATGTAAGATACATAGTGGGCATGAAGTGGAACATGAGGTGCCAACTGAAGGCACTGTATTCTTGGTTTGGAAATGCAGAATCATTTTGCTGTTACACTATGTTAAAAAAAAAAATAAATTTAGTGTCCCTTTCTCTTGTACAGGAAGATAATCTTCTGGTCAATGTTGAGATTTAATGCTGCTTTTTTTTTTTTTTTCCTCCCTCTGGTTTGATCTTTGACTCCTTTCTGTTAATTCGAAATTGTCTAACATCTACTGATTGCTTTTAGGAGGATGATATTACTGATTAATTTCTCTTAGTGTGAGAGATGGTTACTCATTTGAGTTACTGCCTGTATAGAATCAGAAACATGATGGTAGCATATTGCACTGACTGAGTTAATAGTCAGTTAGCCAGAAGTGAAAGTAGCAAGAGCGTAAGAGGAGTAAGAAATTAAGTGGTATCTTTTTAGAAGTCTGCCTTATTTCTGCCTGCTTTGCTCCTGTGGGATTTTTCTACTGAGTGCTAGAAAATCAGCAAGCTCTTCTTGAAAATCCTAAGATGAAATTACTGCCATAAATTTTTTTTTTCCATGGTGTAAAACCTTAATTTAGATGGGAAGGGTTTTTTTACTAGTGTTTTCTTGGCGTAGCTAAGTTCAATTAATTTCAGATGACAAGCTCCAGGGTTTTCTTGCTTCCCCCCACTCCCCCGCCTTCCCAGTATGTGGAAAGTACAATTTGTTATTGGTTTGCCTTGGGCTCTTGAGACCTCATTAAGGGTCCAGAAAAGGATTTCTGTCTCTACTGTTTCACATCTTTCTGTTTTCTGCTGAGCTGCAGCCGTTTGCATTCTTGCATGGAAAGGAATATAAGGGCTCGAGGATGTTATGTGTATATTGCTTGCCTATGATCAAAATGATGCCAAATTAAAAAAATGTTGATCTTTAGGCTGTAATATAATACTAAAATTTGTAATGCAAACGGAGATGAGCTTTAAGATGGGAATGTAAGCAGGAAATCCCATATAACTTTCGTTCTGATGGGTTATATGCAGCATATACCCTTCACATACTAAAGAAAGATCGCCAAAGTGTGATGTTTACTCACATCTCTAAGAGATTGCATGCTACCATTTTCAAATTACTATTCCAGTCAAAATAGTGCAAAGCACTTATTGTGAGGAAGAAATTAGGCTTTTTAGTCTGCACAGAAGTTCAATGCTTGTTATATTGGAACAGATACCATATACATATGATCTTTTAATCTACAGTGTATTTTCATAGCAAAAATATGCCAATGACAGGCATTCCATTCATAAAATTACTGTAACATAGGATTTAGCATGAATTGTAAACACTTGCATCTTAGTAGCAAACAAAATGGCATATCTAATCTATTTAACCCACACAAAGGTACTAAATTTTAATTTAAAACCTTTTACCAAGGTAACTAGGAGTAAGATAAAACTATTTTATTGAAAGATAACACCTGAGGATAAAATAAGAAATTCAACAGCTTATATAATGTTAAAAAAAGGAGGGGGAGAGGTAATAAATGCAGACATAATTCAGATTTTCAGTAGCAGCATAAAGCCCTCTTCCTCATCCCAACAAACACGTATACCTGAAAATACAGGCATGTGCATATATACAACACATATGAAAGGATTTTAAAATCCCATGTCAGGAGTATTAAACAAAAGTCTTCTACAAATCTATAAATTATATTATCTTCCCTTGTATGTAATACTTAGCTTTTTCATAACTGTAACCGTTCTTGTAATTGTGAAGGCAAAATCATGGTCAGACAGAGAATACTATCAGGGAAAAATCTGCACAGTTGAGAATATAAAGCTCTTTGCAAGTATGCCCTTAGAAGAAAAGGTAGGGAGAAGAGGTACTGATTTGAAGACTAGTAAATTCCTCTGCATTTCTTGAAGAAATAAGCAAACACCCTTAAGAAACCTTAAAAAAACTATTGGACTCAGTATCATTAGTTTTCACAAAAAAGTTGAGATTTGATATACTCCAGTGAGACACTAAAGTAGTTTGAAAAAACAAAACAAATGAACAGAAACCCCAAACCAACCATGTTACTTTTCCTCTGAAGTGAGGAATATATATTTCGGTTTGTTTATTTTTAGCTAGAAAGAACCCGACATGTATAAATTTACGTTATACTTGAAGTGGTCGGTTCCTTAGTTATTTTTTTTTTTTAAAAGGCATTTAGCGGTTTTGAAGACATTTGGCCACTAGAGAGTGCTATGCAATCACTGGAGTTTTCTCTCTCCAGAAGGAAAAAAAAAAATCTCCAAATGCCTCTTTCTCTGTTGAATATATAAATGATTTATATTCCTGAAATGACAATTCAGTTTATATTTAACACACAGACTTCAACTGAAGAAGCTTATTTAAATGGCTTCACTGCAAGTTATTTACATGTTTAAGGTTATAATTTTGTTGAATGCATATAATTCTTTGATTTTAAAAATATTGGTGATATTGCACTTGACATCTATCTGTTAGCATCTCAGTAACAGTTAAACAAACATAAAAACGTAAGCAAACAAGAAAACAATGCAAGACTAAACCCATATCTTGCTTCATATTCTTCAGTCAGATTTGTGAGAAGTGGGTTGGAAAGAAAGTCTGAAGAAAAATATGTTTTGTAGATTGTTTGGATTGTATTCTCAATGAATTCATTATTTTCTTTCTTCATTTTAATAATTCTTTGTGTTAGTGCTTTAGTAGATGTGCAGCCATCATTGGAAGCAGAGTTAAATAGCTGTTTCACTTAAAATGCAATTTCTTTCAGGCCTCTGCAAAATCTGTATTCTATAAGCTTCTTAAAAATCTGTATGCTCCTTMTGCTGCGTTTGTTGAAATAACAAAATTAGTGTAACTGCCAAACAAGAGACGTAAATGTTGACTTATCCAACAGTGGTAGCACTTSAATTCCTATGTCCTATTGCTAATGGAATAACTTCAGCATTCAAGCCTAGAGAACTCATCAGCAGTATCTTTGGTTTTTGGAGCCAATTCAGCTAATAAATGCACACAAATTAAGTCTTTTGCCCTATTTTTCAAAGGTTTGAATTTCTACTTTGAGAGTAGACAACTGTTACAATGTTGTGATAGTCTTGGTCACTTTTCATGTTTGAAATGTACTAGTTTGCACTGTGTGATTACTCATGAATACAGTGTTCTGTTGTCAAAAGTCCATAGTTAGGAATCTTCAATTCCTAGAGTTAATTTAGCTTGAGATGCTTCATAAGGGCATGCCCATGAGTCAAAATGAAGACTAGCTAGCTGATCTGATTCACTGGAGTGAATGTTTCATATATTTTGAAAAAGTACAGCATACCAGCCAAAATATCCAACTATTCTCCTGAGTTTAAGAATTTCTGTGGAAGATAAAATATTTACATCATATGTCCTTTTTCATTTTTTGAGCTTCTCCAACAAGATCATCAGGCCAGCTTTAATCKTTAGCTTCTGTTTCTGTGCCATTTTCCAAAAGGTTCACTCTTTCTATTTTAATTACCTTCAGAGTTGCAGTAATCAAGAATCTTTCAAGTCCCCTTACTGAAATGCCTTTTATAGGCACCACCAATACTGCTTAGCCTAGGTGAAGAACAAAAACCGGTTGTTGGTACTGCCATCTCTGATAAGAAATCTGTCATTGTTTGATGGCTAAACTATAAATTGGGATGTAGTGTCTTAAATGCTTTAAGTGTGTATGTTTTAGTATTCTTGAGGGTTTTTTTAATATATTTTAATCTGAGCTGAAATGGCATAGGAAGAATGAGATTCTTCCTATTGCCTTTATGATAAGAATATGTTATAAATTAGTCATCTTTTGACTAATCCTTAGGTTTTCTTACATCTCGGTGATATTTTTCTGCCTTATTCTTTGCCCAGTTACAAGCCTCTGCATATTTTTGATGTTTGATACTTAGTTCTTCATTATAGAAATATCCCAAGAAACTGTAGCTGAATTATTTTCTTTCTCTTACTTTCTAATTTTACTTTTCCTTTTTGGTAAATGTGAAAATGAATTTACCATTAGTTGTGGGGCACTTGGTCCATTGTTCTTTTATTAAAACATGAGATGTATGTGTCTCAGTGTGGACCATTAAGTCTGGTAACTTATTTTCTGTGCTTTTAACTAAAAGATTATTTTTTGGAATTCACATTTCCATCTGAATTGCAGCTTTACAATTATTGTGGAAATAAACTAGAAGAGATGAGCATGTTTTTGGCACTGTATTTATTCTAAATTCCTCTGTTTTCTGAGGGTATTTATTTTTTCACAGACCTTGAAGGAAAGTATTGCCTAGTAAAAGGAGCAACAAAATTGCAATAACTTAACTAGTCAGCATTATGTAGGGAAAAATAAAAGAGAAAGGAAGAAGTTACACTTGGATTTTTCAAGATCCTTATGAATAGAGTCAGAAAAACCTCTTCATGTAGCTAAAGTAAAAAAAGAATCTCTTTGGTCATGCTCATAATTTAGGGGAAATCTGTCTTGTAGTCTCGGAAAACCCCTAACCCCCTGAATTTAAGGTCTTCCTCACCCCTGTCTTCTCATCTGGCAGCCCTGTTTTACTTTGTCGTTATATGGTGGACAAGGTGGTGTTTTGTGGGGTTTTTTTGTTTTGGGTTTTTTTTTGTTTGTGTTTTGTTTNTTTTTTTTGTGTTTAGCTGCTAAACTGTTGCAAACAACTTCTTAGAAGGAATTTTATGGCACTACTAAACAACATCATCTCTGGACCAGTTTCTGGACCAGACTTGACTCCTTTTGAGAGCTTGCCATTAAAAATGTTTGTGATAAATAAAAATCTTAGAGCCTTTCCAATGAAGATAGAAATTCTGCTGATTAGTTTCTATGCAATTTTGTAGGTTGACAGACTGATGGAGGACTTCAGCGATTTTCATTAACCAGTCCGCTTATTTGTCTGCTTTCTCATCTTGCACAGTACAGTAGCACATCATAACAATAAAATGGTTTTCCAGGACAAACTTCTAAAGCATTCAGACAAATTACAGATACTTCTACCCTTCTCATCTGCTTTCACATTTGCTGTACTGTTTGTAAGAGAACTGAAATGACTTTTGCCTTATAAAGTCAGGATCTGTATCGTTAACCTATTTTATGACAACAGTTTAACAGGCATATAACTTCATTGGTGTCATAAATACAAAGTGGGAATGGATATATTCACACCCTTGTGTAAAAACCTTAACACTGTGTATGCATTTTGCTCAAACGAAAAATTGAGTCACTTGCTGCATTGTATAACGGGAAATAGTATGCATGGCAAGTTCATCAAAACGTAATTTGTTTTAGTGCTAGAACAGCTAGCAACTCAACACAGCATTTTTGAGCCCCTCCTGAATTAAAGACAAAATTATTTTTGCATTCTGTTCTGCCATTGTCATTATTTTTATCCATTCTTAAAATACTACCTGTATCTTAAAGGTGATGGTTAGTGTAAAAAATTAAAATAGGCTTTTTGCGTTTTATTTGCGATATTTCTCTACATCTATTTTGTAGTTTAAATTCAGCAATATGGATAATGTGCATCTTATTCTCGATTGTTTTCATGGTAAAATTTTACTGATAGCCCAGGTACACATAGACACCTTGAAAATCATCCCAACAAGCCTCTCTTTGGCAAAGCTAAAATATTTCTGAGCATGAACAAAAGAAGCAGAGCAAAATAAGAAACAACCTTTGTATTTTTAAGAAATAGCACCTGTGGATATCTTGAACTTCAAAAATGAAGAAAAATGGGTCTGAAAAAAGATTAAGTTCAGATAATTCCAGGAGGTTGTAGACTAACTAAATCTGGTTTTCAACCAGCTCATTTTTGGATTAGTCCCCAGGATTGTTGAATTTGATGTTCCTCTATTACCAGCGAAAGTCTGAGGAGCTTGCAGAGGATGTCCCATTCTCTTCTGCCCTTTAGGAGGGAGAATGACAATCTGCTTTTAGTTACTCCTGGTTGCCAAGTATTCATGATAAATTTGGCTTAACTGATCAGTTTAAATGGATGAAAGTATCATACCATGTGACAGACTTACAACTTTAAACTTCCAAAATTAATGCACAAAAATTCACACCGGGAATTCAGTAAAAATGCAAGTCCAGTAATTGGATGTTAGGAAATGCCAACAGTAAGGTGACAATGTGTTCTTTGGTTTCCAGTCTATGTTCTTTGCCCAGATACTTCTTGTGTTTCTTCAGTTTGTAATTAGGAATGTAAGGTGAAGCCGCAGGTGTCAGACAGTAACCAGCTGTACTTTAGTGTGTGGAAGCCACCCTGATGAGTAGCTTTTTGGTTGTCCCACAGAGCTGGCCTATGCAAGCTCCATGCTCAGGTTAGCAGGGCAGCATCAAGTTGTCTGAATCATGCAGCTTTCCTCTTTTTTTCCTTTAGTCATATTCTTCTTTTACTTGCACTTGTCTCCTTTTCTTAGTCTTCCACTTCTTAGTCTGGACTGCTTAGTCCCAGCTGCATCAGTACACCTCTACTGACTCTTCTGTGCTTTACTGTGAGGATGCAGAGAAAGTGTGTCGCGCTGAGAAATGAATGTGCTAAGGAAATAATTTTAGCTAACCTTGTGAGTCAAAAGTCACAATTTGGACATCAAACTATCCTTCTAGTCAGAGGAAAATTTTAAATTTCAATTTTTATGCGTGTGCATTTTGGTTAATGTAACAATAAAGATATTAGATTCTTAGTGGTTTTAAGGCCTATTCAGTGCTAAGAATATGCTAAAGTTAAAGGATAGATAGTAATGTGATACTCGTCATTTTACCTGCATGTGTATATTTAATTCCCTCACCTCCAGAATAGTGACCCTCAACCCTTTTAATATATGTGACTGCATAGAACATCTTAATTAGATTAACAGCTTATGTGAAGGAAATGAGTAAATTATTCCTAGCAGTATTCTAAATTAAGTATTTACAGACTTAAAACTCCAACTCTAATTTTTTTTTAATGCAGGATATTTTATTTTACATGGAAGACGTGAAAGATACCAAATGCTACAACTGATGTGTGTTGACCTTCTCCCCATCAGGTAGTTAGTAAAAGGAAAACAAGAAATTTTTTTTTTTTTACACATTCTGCAAGTGTCAGTAGGACTAAAAAGATATAAATTTTTTTCTTCTTCACATTATAATTTTTTTCTAAAAATTACCAGGACAAGTTGTAACAATGTCTTCCAATTCAGTGCCTTGTTCTTTGCATGTTTAAGAAGCAATGAATCATATAACTAAATGTGACTTGACGTCTTTCTGCTGTAGATTTCAAATTGTTGCCCGCTGATGTTTTAGCTCGTCTCTTCGAGCTGAAGCTTTCRGAAGAGCTATGTGTGTTTTTTAAGAAGTGAAATAAATGAGAATCATACTGGCACAGTTTGATGCTAATATTAGCTTAGGCTGTATTGCCAGAACTACTTAAATTGCATCATTCATATTTCTGTATCTGTACCTGGTTCTTGGATTTTTCTATGAAAAAGTAGTACACAAGCTAAAATCAAAGCTGCTATTTTGTAGCTGGTAGTCTAGAACATTTCTACCATCTAATTTATGTATCAAATTTAGGAGTCTAATCTTCATATATGTGTGTGTATATATATGTATGTGTGTATACACACATGTGTGCACATATATACATACAGATATACATTGTCTTTTACTGTTTCTGGGGGAGTATATGTTACATGCATACATACATATGTAATTTTATATGTTATAATACATATAAATGCATGCAAAGAAGGGCAGAAAATTGTCGGTTTAGGAGTCACTTTGGTAAAGCGGAAGGCCCAAGAACTACCTCATGTCAGTGGGCTGAAGAGCTCTCTGAAGGTGCCCTGCAGGTTTGTGCATAGATCTCTGTAGTCGTACAGCATCCGGGCATCTGGTTTGTGCAGCCCGTGCATGCCATGCCAGGTAATATGAGCAGTCTCATTAAGGTAACAAGTATGATTGTTTTTTAAGTGTCAGCTGTGCATTTCTGAAAGTGTTGCCCACTAGAGACTAGAAAGATTTCTTTGAATTAATTTTGTGAAATATATGTTTGTGATTTTTTTCTTGTTTGGCAAGTGTTTAAGTTGTGGAATAATTACTTGGAGAGTAAACATTGTACCTGGAAGGTTTTTTATTGTTTTTTTTTAACCTATACCTTCACTTTTACTTGTTTTGATGGCATTTCTCTAGTCAGATGTACCCTAATTCAGGAACTTTTACATGCTGCATCAAGTCTATTCCAGAAACCCAGGCAACTGTTTACTTGTTAACAGCAAAAACCTATTTGCTTTGTTAAAAATTGAAGAGGAAATGAGAGACCATATCTGTGTGACAGATCTGCTTAGCAGAGCTGCCTGGTTTAGCTATCTCAGAAATAGTTTGCAGGTTAAAGAAATTGTTGTTGGCAGCCATTAGCACTCAGTGGTGTAGCAGTGCCCCCCTTAGTTTATTTTTAAATGTCTTGAGGAGAAAAAATTGACATTCAACTGGGAAAAGGACAATAAACATGAAGAGGAGCATGGGGATGAACTTAAGAGTTTTGGCCTCTGGGCTGTTACACTGTCTATTCTTCTTAGCATGAAAGCATCCATGTTAAGAGTGGGGGCACTGGAAAGAGAGGGAACCTTCAGAGACTCCATGGAGGAAGGCAAATGAGTTTTTATAAGGGTGTAATTCAGGTTGTGCATACATTAAAATGGCCCATGAAAACTGCAGTGTATCAGATTAAATTGTGAGAGATTAATGTATTCCTATTAATAATTTTAAATAATCATAATGATTCTCATTCAGAAATTAAGCAACTTTAGTTTGCTCTTGCTTAATCCTTCCCAAGTAAGCTTAAAGGATGGATTATGTCTGGAGTTTGCAATAAAACTGTACCAGTGCAAATATTTTATCAAACCTTCCTAAAAGGAATATTGCTATCCAGCTGCATATATTTCCTCATAGCATACTTTTTTTTAATGTAGTTGCATTCCTTCTAGCATTTTCCCCTGATATAGTCATGTTGGACAGAGGTGCATTTTTATTTTAAATTTGTTTTTCTATGTACTGACATCATTATACAAAAGATTTATTTCTAGGTATTATTGTAGTGATCAAGCTAACAGGACAGCAGASAAAAGCTACTCTCCACCTTTCTGGAAGTTTAATCTTAATTCTTCTCAGTTTCCTGTTAATGAAAACTTATGTTGAACCGAAATATAGAAATTATTCCTATTTTTTGAAATTACTTTGTTAGCTGTGTGATATAAAGGCATATTTTAATACACACTGAAGTTTTGTGAGCAGAAACAGTTTCTTATAGTAGGCATTAAGAGTAACATAGATATATGTAAAATATGTGAACCAGTAAATGTGCGAATTCCTGTTTGTGCATTGTGGATTGTTGATGTATCTGCTGTATCTGATTCTCCCTAGGAAGAAGAGAGAAATCTATTTAATGAAGTCTTGCCGTTTTTCTGAAAGACAGACAAAGATTTTTTTTCTCTTATAATTGAGGTTGTTTTTTCTCATAGACTCTACATTGGATTCTGAAAGTATTCTTTCTGTGTGACATTCCTGGTTTAGGAAAGAATAGGGTGGGTAGAAATTTAATTGAAAATAGACTTTGTCATCTGTCTCTTGCAGGAAAGTAAGCATTTTAGCTTTAAAGCAAAACTGATTTAAAAAACACTGCACAAACTTGTAGAAGTGTTGCTTTTTTGAGTATTTTTGTTGCAGATCTGTACTTTGCATCATGTGTAGTCTTCTTTTTTAAACATTTTTCTTGTTTCTGTGAGAAGCCAGCTGTGTTGCTGAGTCATTGCCAATCCTGCTGAGTCAGTAGTGTGTGAGGGTGGGCAAGTGTCTTTCACACCGTCACCAAAATTGACCCCTGACTAAAGATAGTGTGATAAGGGAAGTGTCATGGTCATGGTGTTCTGGGGCATAGGCTTATCTCTTGCAAGTAAAATAAATATATCGAGGGAACAGTAGTCTTAACACTTCATGAACTTGGGGACAGTGTTGTTGGGTCTGTAAGTGCATTAAATCTATTAAGTGTCTTAATGCTGGAATGACAAACTTTTTGGAAAAATGTCCCTGTCCACTTGTTCTTTTCCTTTTTTGTCTCATAAAACATGTCCTAATGGGTAATCATGTTTGTGCAGACCAAATGCTATTATGGGAAGTTGTAGAATAAATTTTGTTAGCTCTGATTGTGGCATCTGTATTTTCAGTAAGATGGGATTGAAAGAGACAGAATAGGGAAAACCTCTGAGACAGGCAAAGGCTGAACAGATCCATTTTTATGTAGTCTCTTATTTTATCAAAGCCAGCATGTGTGCTTTAAATGATAAGACAGTATTGCAACTAACCAAACATTGTTGAATATATTTTTCCCCACTGTTTAAATGTGATAGGAAAGAAGACAAATCAATTGGGAAAGTCCTAATTAGGTTCCAACTTAGAAATTTATTAAGTGAAATAGTTATATGTAATTGATTAATTCTCAGTCTTATTTTTAGGGACTTTTAAAATGTATTTTTTCAAAACTGAAATTTGTTAATGTCTCTTGAAATTACAACATATTAGTCTATGCATATGATGTTCTCGAAACTTTTATCAAGCAGATAATTTGAAAATGTGTCTCTAAGGTACGAATGTGTTGTCTGAAATTAAAAAAAAAATATTAAACATGTCCTATTTGGTGTATTCTTCATGGTGTATTTGAGACATTATGTTAAAAGGAACAGATTGACTTTGAATTGTGTGAGGTTTCTTTTGAGAAGTTTCAAGTGTGTGACTGTTTGTGCCTTTGTGTTCAGAGAATAGTTTCTGTTGAATTAATGTCTCCTGCTCATCCATAGAGCAAAAATGCTTATAAAGTGAAGGCAGTTTTTCCTCTAATTTTCCTCTGTGCTGGGAGCTCTCTCTCAAATAGATTCAAAAAAGAAGCTAGGGTCACTGAAGCTTTGATGTCCAGAGTGTAGTAAGAAGACTGAATGGCTCGGTGTTTGATGACTTCGATCTGGCGAGTTTCTCTCATTTTAGCTGTCAACTGGACTGTCAACTAGTAAAGTGATCAAAGGCAGGATCTTGCCTTTATTTTGCAGATAGAGTCTTCTGCTAGGGGAAAAAAAAAAAAAAAAAGCCAGAAGTCTTTCTTTTGACTGTGTGGGAGATGGGACTCATTTCTATCCTGTAAATGTGTACATTAAGATAATAAGGAGCTCATGATRTATTTCATAGTACAATTTAGAACCCATAACTTAAATATTCTTTTGATATTTGAATGTTTTGTATGTCTGGAAAATCAATCATCTATCACAGATGTGACTATGTCAGATGTGTCTTATTCAATAATTTTATTTTTTAAATTATGATGGTATATCATCATTTAGCCTAGAGAAGAGAAGGATGAGAGGGGAATCTAATCAATATGTACAAATTCCTGAGGAGGGACTGTAGGAAGGAAGGGCCTAAACTGTTCTCCATAGTGGCTGGTGATAGGGCAAGGGACAGTGGTTTTAAACTAAAACACAGGAAGTTCCATGTCCGTGTGAGAAAGAACTTCTTTCCTGTGAGGGTGACGGAGCCCTGGAACAGGCTGYTCAGAGAGGTTGTGGAGTCTCCTTCTGTGGAGATCTTCCAAACCTGCCTGGATGCCACCCTGTGCCATGTGCTCTAGGGGTCCCTGCTGCAGCAGAGGGTTGAGCTAGATGATCTCCGGAGATCCCTTCCAACCCTAAAGATTCTGTGATATCAAGCGTGTTCCTCACTTTAATGTCCTAGCATATAAAGAGTATTCTGACAAGAACCAAAAATTGAAAACATGAAAATATATCTTTATGTTCATATTTTGAAAAATGAACATCAGTTTTTTTGAAGTTTCATATGTGAAACCTGGTATACTCATTTGATTTTAGCTTGAGACATCTGATTAGTTCTTACTAGTGAATAGAGATTTTTTTTGTTTTCTGGAGCAATGTACCATTTTTAATGATTATTATGCTTAACACCATTATTTAGCATGGTGTTGAGGGCTCTTTTTTATATATATATATAACATACTGGAGTAAAAATGTATTGATCACATTGGAATGTACTAAAATACAGAATGAATTATTAATGGCATAATAAGATAAGTAGATATAAGTTTCTTTTTCGTTATATTCATAGTAAAGGTTGTCTAGAAATCAAAATATGATCCTGTGGTGAAAATCAACTAATATCTTGAGTTTCGTTTCACTGTTCTTCTTGGAAATAACTTGAAAGATAGATTCCATAAACTTCATAATGGGATATTTCAATTTCCATTTCTTTTGAAATGCCAGCACTAAACTTCCTTCATTTCATAGAAAAAAAAAAACCTCTTCAAGAAGATGAAACTTTGAAGCTTGAAGCTATTACTTTAGCAGTTTGAAGAGCTTGTTGATAAATGATTTTACTTGAACACTATGAATCATAGTGCAAATCTTATTCAACTGATTTCAAGTCTATTTGCGCAGGGAAAGGGCGAGACATAACTCTTTTTGAATTTGAATATATCCTTTTTTTGCTTAAATTTGTGTGCAGTTGTTTTAATTGGGAAAATGGTGAGAGCTGCAGTCCTAGATGTAACATTCCTCAGTTTCCCTTGTCCTTCTGCTGCATTCAGTGCAAACACCTTCAAGTTGCTTGTAAAGGTTTAGCGCAGCTCATGAGCTGCATTCTGGCTCCTGTGGGGCTTACCTGGATTCTGCAGCCCTTCCTGAGAGCCTCTACCCCTATTCCTTCCCTCTCTGGATGGAGGAGGTTGAGAGCAATGCCAGCTGGGTGGCTGTTTGCAGAGTAGGGCCTGGGTTGGGGGAGTCTTAACACACGTTTCTATGTTGTGATGTGAAAAACTTGGGTGAGAAACATTAGGTGGCCTTGAAGAGGCTTGTTTGGGGGATGTGGCTGGACAGTCCTGGTAAGATCACACTGTATCAGTGTGACACTACTTCTGTTCCCATGCTGTAGACCCTTGTGGGCTCAATTTTGGACTTGCAGTGTCAAAACTCTGAAGCACAAGTGGTTTGGGATGATTATTTTGAGCTCAGTACCAAGAAAAGGCTTTGCTGAGTTATGCTGTTGCACTACAAGTGGTACAGCAGCATGCATATGATGGAGTACTTGAGTTGAAGAAAACCTGTTAGACTCAACATACTGTACATAGAACAGGGTTAACAGTGTTTGATTCTCTCACATGGGTCCTGTGTATGGTAGAAGAAGAGAAACAAATCATTGAGAACTGAAGAACAGTTCTTTTGATTTTTAATTTTTTTACTTGCCTTCTGTTCTTAAATCCAGAGTATAAGTAATATTATTCTCTGTGGTTCTCGATATAGTAGCAGTACTTTYTGTGACAGACTTTGCAAACAGGTAGTTTGCCAGGGCTAGCCTTTGAGCTAGGCCCCACAGTGTTTGTTGACCATCTGCCAGTATGATTTTTCTCTTGCGTGGAGCATGTATTGCTTTTTCTGATTATAATATGCACATTTGGAAGCTTGTTTTCTGTTAGAACAGGTGCTATCAAGTTAAAAACAGCAAATAGCTGCTACAAGTAATAGTTGATTGCTCCCCAGAGTTGGGAATTAATATAATAAAGGATACTGATGACTTTGCTTGTTTACCTCTTCTACACCAAAAAGGTATAATTTATACTACTAAAAATGATTATGAGAGAACATAAACTGTCTTTTTGTTTGCCTATTACATTTTCTTAAACGTGTAAAATGATGGATATTAGTAAACATGTGACCTTTGCATACAATTCACATTTTGAGTGAATGGTCTGGCAGTTTACAAGATAATCACAAGTGTACTGTAAATTTCAATAATTTGAGTCCTATGGAACATTATAGGAAAAAAGCATATGGTAATTTAAAACTTCTGGGTTATTGGAAATTCAAGGACATTTATCTCTCCGAAGTTTATGCTTTCTGTTGTGCTTTGAGTTCTGTATTTCTTTCTTGGCTTTGTAACCCACAGAAGTTTTCAATTTACTCTTTGTGGAGTTGGAATACTAAGCAGTTCACCTCCATGCGATGTCCTTACAGAAACATGACCTCCTGGGAGAGGAAGGAGACAGGGGTGTTTCTGCTTTCCCCGGAAAGGCTTTTCTAAGTCTAGCCATTTGGAAAAGAAATCCATCTATCGAGTATGAATGGTGCCAGAGTTGGGGTATGGGTTAGAACTATCTTTGAATTTTTTCCAATTTTAATAACTTGCAACTGGCTTTACATTAAATTGTAGAACATATAGGGTTGATTTACTTAAATCATGGCTGTTGCAGTGATAATGAGAGAAAATATTATTTTTTTTTAATATAGATATTTTGACACTTAGGACTATTTATAGGAACTTGTAGATATGCCAGCTTTTGAAGGATCTGGTATTCAGTAAGTAAGAGCTTAAATATCTTTAAACTTTTTGGAAAAGTTGAATTTAGTACTAGTTCAGTATAATGTAAAGTTTCTGGTATATCATGCATATTCCACCTCTGTTCTTGTTTGTGGTAGTATACTTCCCTTGAGTAGAATAGCAAACATCTTCCTCCTGTCATGTTGAAAACCTACACTATCATTCAGTTACTAGCTTTCACCTAGCATCTTTCCTAATTATGAGGACTGGACTATCTCTTAATATGTGTATGTATTCAAATGTTGTTTCTCCAGTATGCCCATCATGCAATGCAAATAGAAAACTAAAGGTATTTTTAGAGCTATGGTATCAGAAGATACAGATTTCTGCTACTCAATTCTCTCTTTATTTTTTAATTTTGTTCTGTATTTCTAATTTTAAAATAGTATTTAGAGTCATGATATTCTCTGTCGATTCCTTTAAGATCCACATACCAAATGAAGGAAAAAGGAATGTAAAATAAATGAGAAGGGTTGATAATAAATCTGCCTTGTGAAATGCTGCCCACTCTTCTGTTATCAGATCATAGCCATAAAAGGATAACGTGATAATGTGACTTTGAAAGTGAAACTTTATGAAGATATCAGCCTTCTTCTGAGATGTCTTTAATCTGTATATTTTAGCTCGCTTATTGCTATTGCAGAGCTTGTTCTTGTCTCTCCAGTATTGCTAGATATATGGTATGTTTAAAGGTACAAGTACAGCTTTATACTGGAAGATACGTTTGTTTGAATACCAAACTAATGAGACATAGACACAATATCCTCTTATCTAACTGGCTTCTGATCTCCTATTGTAAACCTTTGAGCGTTTTCTCATTTAGGTTGGTGTCTCTGCTGAAAGGCASTAATGGCTACTGAACTTTATGCAAGACAGAGGACAAGGACTGCAAATAAAATCTGGCAGGGTGGGAGGAGCACACTTTTAAGTGTTTGTCTCTTCAGAGTATAGGTACTCACTGACAAGTTAAGAATTTGCATTATAGGTTTCGGAGCACTGCTCTCTAAACTAGAGATCAGTGTCTTTAAATAATTACAGAATACTATTGTGAAATATGCACATGTAGGTTGCCAACTTAGTAACATGGTGTTAATGACTTAATAACATGACATTGACCATTTTAACTAGTTATTTTATACTTATTTAAAGTAAGAAGGTCACTTTTGGCTTTCTGTTGCAAAGCATAGGAGGAGTAATTATTGACACAGCTGTGTTTCAATTTACTCACTGAAGTTGCCCCCCTGAATTTTAATGCAACACAAATATTATGAGGGCATTTGCATGAAACAAAACATGGCCCTCTCAGAGGAATAAAAACAAATTCCACATTTTTGCCTCRATATTTTTCTTAACTTACAGTGGGAAAACAACACTTAGCTAACTTGCTTTCGTCTGTGTGTTCTGCTTTACACTGCCCAATTTATGTTTAGATTTTTGGACTATTTTTTAGCCTCTATGTATGGTGCTGTGAGACAAGACAGACTTTGAAAGACCTTTTTCTATAGCACTAAAAAAAAGTTTCTAGTAGAAAGCAAAAACTTTCATATGAACAAAGGATAATCTTTACAGTTTTCCAATGATTTCATTCATTATTAAAGAATCATTCATTCATTCAGTATTAAAGAAATGCTGGTGTGCATTGACCAGTAGTTTTTGAACTACTTTGGTAATACGAGCTATCACCTGGAGGGCTTTCTTCTGAATCTTCTCAGGGATAATCTTCTCAGGAAGTCAGAAAATTGGAGGATATTTTTTTTTTTGGCAGTGTTAGTTTTTAGTTTGTTTGGCTTTCCTTAGTGTATATAATAGAGAAAACCCTAGTGTATATAATAGAGAAAACCCTATATTATCATTTAGGGGAGAGTTTGAAGGATGGAGTTATCTAAATCCAAGTTATCTAAATTATTTCTGTAAGAAGGTCAGAATATAACAATTTCTTTCTTAAAGAAATTCCCTCCTCTGCCTTCCTTCCTCTGCCTTCCAGTGAACATCTCTGAAAGATGCTTAGTGTTGTATCATAAAGACACTGTCGCATCATATCGATGAACTTTTGGCGTCTATGGCATATGCTTTTTTTTTTTTTTTTTTTTTTTTTAAACCCAAGCAGATAAGTGTTTTCACTGCAATGCTTTAACACTATATGTTTCCTATTTTTTTAAAGCCATCAAGTGTAGCAGTTACTTTGTCTACTTTTTTGGTATATATTCTTCATTTATAGCCTTCAGAGGCTGTAAGTCATAGGTTTACATTTTGAAATTGGCTTTCTTTCATAGTCGGAGTATGTGTACAGTAACATAATTTCTTATATRTAGGCATTGATTCTAAAATTCCATATTTATGTTTAAAGGAAACAATAATGATGTTCAGAATGGGGAGGAGAGGAGCAGAGTACTTGTTCTTTAATTCATGACATCTTATKCTAATTTGGAACTATAATAATAAGTTTTAACGACAAGATATTGTTCTTGAAAATTTGTAGTATATGAGGCTCCGATTTCTTGGGGACAGTAATAGCAATTAATAGCTTTTGAATTAGTAGTTATAACTTTCAGATAGTAGCTTAGAAAAGTTATTAACTTGATGAGTATGGGTCCAAGATTGTATTTTTTTTCCTACTTTTAAAGGGGGTGAAAAGAGAGAGCTGAGGAGTTTTAGTCCATAGAGCACAACTTTAGTTTCTGGAAAAATATTGGAGCGCATAATTGAACCAATTTGTTTGTAAGCACTAGAACATAAGGAAATTACTGTCAAGTAAACTGGATTTGTCAAGAACAAATAGTCAATCTAGTTTCCTACAGAGATAGAAAAAAAATAGGCACAGGTAAGAAATCAGTAGAGCTTGGCTTTTTTAAAGCTTTTGATGCTAGTATGGTATTTCTTTATGAAAAGAAGGGAAATGTTGTCTAGATGAAAATATAATAAAATGAATATAAAAATGGAAAGCCACCTGTGAACAATTTTATGGAAAGGCAAAGTGGAAGTACGTAAGAAATGGAATTTTACATGGGGCATTTTGTGTTCTGTACTACTCAAATGCTTTGAATGGTAGAACAGAACCCATATTTTAAAAAGTATTGAAATTAGTCTGAAACTGAAACGACGTTTTAGTTGTGCAGAAGGACAAAAACATCATTTAGAATGATCTTGACAAATTGGAGATTTGCTCTGAAGAACTAGAATCCAGTTTCCTAAGAATAATTCTCCATTTGTACAGGAAAAAATGAGATACAAAATCATGATTAGGGACAAAAGTAGCTAAGTAGCAAGTCTGCAGAAGAAGGATCTGGATTATTAGTGGATTCCATCCTGGTGGTGAGACTAACAAAACATTTAATAAAACAAAATAAATTTAAAGCATATTTGAATACATAAACAGGAATAGAGCTTTTAAGACATATCAGTGTCATTCCTTCAATTTAATTGTATCTGAATCACTACTTTGGGATGATCTCACTTAATTGAAATTTCATGTTGTGGGAGGAGTCTAGAAGGAAGCACCAAGTACCATCAGAGTTTGATCTGCACAGAAAGATGGAAAAATTTGGGACTACCTGGTGTGAAGAGAGGTCTGAGGGAAAATGTGATAAATGTCTCAGAAAAAGCCCTTACAAAAGGAGATGAATATATTCTTCATGTTCATAAAGAATAAGACAAGAAGTAATAGACATAAATTGTAGTGATGAAAAGTTGGATTTGGCACTAAGAAAAACTGCCACAGTAGCTAAGTATAGATTGTCTGGGAAGGTTGTGAAAGCTTCATAATTGGATAATTTTAGCGATGAGTTAGGCACTTATCTGTCTGGAAAGTTACAAATATAGGTTGATCTTCCTTTGTGACAAAGGGATGGACTATATGACCTCTTAAATTCTTTTAAGCCTATTTTCTCTGACTTCTAGGCACCAATTTCTAGGTTATATATGTGACTTCCAAATTGATAGTTCGATTAAGAGCAGCATGAAAATGACCATCGGGTCAATARAGTACTGTTTCCTAAAATCTGGCGCCTCTTTTCTACATTCAGGTTGTCAGCTTATGTATCATGAATTGAAAATGATGCATGATAGAATCTAGCCTTATAGTGTCTAAACCATGATTTACTGAACAGTTATCCGTGAGGACATGGTAAATAGTATGGTGTAGCACATTTCCTTCCTAGTGCATGTACTCTGGTTTCATAAGAAAAATGAAGTCTGGGCTATTGTTCTCTGCCTGTCTCCGCTACCTCTCTCCCTGTGCCTCATCTCCCCTCTCCCCAATAACAAAGATGTGGTGTGACGGGGAGTGGGGAGCATTTCATACCTTTATTTTGCAAAAGAAAATTRATTATACACTATTTATGAAAATAGAAGGAAGAATCTAACAAGTTAGTTTATTTTTCCCCAGAAACTCCATTTTAGTGTAGAATTAACACTTCTAGTAGCACGCTAGGATGAATAGGATAAAATGGATAAAATGTCTCCCAATTGAAAGCAGGCTTCACTGCTCTCGTATTTCTGTTATTCAAATCATAGACAGAACACTTGATTCTTTGTTGTTTCATGACTTCAGTCAATGCTAAAACAGTAATCTAAGTCTTCTCTTATGATTCATGAGGCAATAAACATAACTTGGTGAGAAATTACACTTCCTATGTCCAAGTTTGCAAGAGGTTTATATCACTGTGTTTTGCTGTTTTTTTAAAAAATTGTTCCTTCCATTTAGTTTACTGTAAAGTGACATACTGATTCTCCATCCTTTCTTTCTAAAAAGGACAAAAAAAATAAAGAACAACTTGCAAATTTTTGTACAAGACAATTTCTCATTTTTATGCATAACAAAGTTACCTTTTTAGAGCCACATTTCCGTAAAACATTATCTCTTGTTTAAATTGTTGGAATTACTTCATTGTGAGTGGCTTTTCACTGTGAATGGCTTTTCACTGTAATTTTTACCAAATACTCGATTTATAAATACCTGTTTTCAAAAAATGTACAAAAGACCATCCAGATTAAGAAAGACTTGTATTAAAACATGCATTTTTAAAGGGGTTTGATTTCACCGAAACATAGGACTGAGGATTAAGGCATTTGGCTTATCTGTGTCACGGGCAGGAACAGGAGAGATCATCATTGCATGATTATCAGATTTCAGGCATTTTTAAACAAATGAAAGCATTGCATTTCATATTATTTAATATTTTAAAGCTCACTTTTTGTAGCTTTCCTGACATGAAAATTTCCCTATCTCTCATTCCTGTAAAAGGAGACAATTCCTTGGAGCAGTCTCTGAAGTACAAATTACTTTTTYTTTTTTTTTTTTTGAATTCTAAGATCATAATGGTGGTGGTAGTGGGGAGTGAAAAGCCTAAAGTATATAAAAATAACAAAAATAACATATAAAATAAGGTATATAAAAATAACAACATGCAAACCATCACGAATACTGCTTTTGTGCTTTTTTCATATATCAGCAGCAGTTGCTTGTTTCTTGAAGGGTCAAGTGGGTCAAGGTGCAGAATTTACCCAAAGCCCAAGAGGCTTTGAAAGTGTAAACCACATGGGTTTGTGCTCAGCTTTCAGTATATTTTTCCTTTCGGTATTTTTTTTCCTCTGTTTATTTTCTTGTGGAAGAGTGAGGCTAACAGTGGATATATGATGGGTATTTTAGCAGGGACTTGGAATTTGGGTGTCAGAGAGATTTACCCTGTAACAGCATGTCTGGTCCTGCAATAGACACTGAAATGCAGTGAAACAGGCTGACATCCAGTAATGCAGTAAAATATAATTACAAACAGGACCATATTGTGCTTTGTGTCCTGTCTGTCCCCATCTTATATTTGTTTTTGTGCTCGTGCATATTTTCTGTCCCACAGCCTTGAAAGGCAAAGCTTTGCAAACAGGTTCTGAGGAGCTATGTTACCTGTTCTGCTTTGCATAGTAATATTGAGCATTGGTCATATTTTGATCTTGATTAGATGGAATATGGTGTGAAAAGCAACAGTTTTAGTATAGAAAACATTGATTACAAACACTTTAATACATTTCTCTATTTACCCTATCATCTACCCCATCTACCCTTTCTTCCTTCCTTCTACTTGCTCAGTGTTTCTGAGACTTGTGCCTGTCATTTTCTTTCATTGGAATTATCTTTCTTCTAACCAAAGCACCGTTTCTTTCCTGTGTTTCTTTGCCAAATTTCTGCTTGTTGTCTGCTGTCTCTTCCCTTTATGCTTTTGTTTCTCCCCTTTATACTCTGCTGAATTCTCAATCTTTTTTCCACACCTTTTTCTTCCTAATGTCTTTTCTGTGCTCATATATGTTTATTACATTATCTCTTTGGGTTTTTTTTCCTCCTGAACTGCCTTAGTTGGTAATATTTTGAACTGTTAGTAATGTAAAATAACAATCCTGTTTTAGTGACCAGAGGATAAGAATAAGCCATATTTCACAGAGTTTACAATTGGAGAAAGAAAAAAAAAATGAATATCTAATTAGAGCAAGAGATTGTAAAAGTGTCAGCAGAAATAAAATTTCAAGAAAAGTAATTTTTAAGAGTAATTTCAACAGTTAGTGTTTTTGACAAAAGAAATAAAAGGTTTCTGTTGCAAATGTATAGGCAAATGAGGAACAGCATGGAACATGATGGGCAATTAATGGCGATACAAGCAGCAACCTAATATTAAAAAAGGTGGAGGTGTATGGGGGAAATGAATCATAAATCCTTGGGATGAGCTTTCATCCTACACTCTTCAGAAGTAAAGGGTACAAGCTACAGAAGCAGAGACCATTACTGCTCTGTGTTCTTCCCCCTATTAGAGTCTCTCTCAACATATTAAAAAACATCAGAAAAAAAGGAAATGTGAAATTAGTATTTAGAGCTAATTATTATTGAAATAATATCTAATAGAGATATATTTAGAATTCTGTGTACGCTTTAGACCCAGACTTTTTAAGAAGTGTAACACTTCGATTTTTTCCTTTCTCTTGGATATCAGCTTAAAAGGTGTATGGAAGGGAACAGGCTGTAAAGATAGATACCTCAAATATTCTTTAAGCTAGTGACCTGTTAAAACCATTGCATGTCAGAAGTGATGAATAGTTTTTGTGGGTCTGAGCAGGTTCCTGATCGATTGGTTGCTAGTTAATGAGGGAGAAGAAGAGCAAGGGAAGCTGAAGTCCAGCAGCCTGTGCGAGAGCACACCTGCCTTTTCTCCTTACTTCATTTTCTCTTTAATGAAGGAACCAATTGGTTTGGGACGATCAATGCTGACCTATTAGGATCAGACACTGTTCTGGCATTGCCAAGGCAATTAAATTCAACCGCATGGGGATTAAAAAGAAAGAAAAAGTCAGGGGTTTTGAACTGAGTAAGAGCTACACTGATGTCTTAAGGTTGATTTAAAAAAAAAAAAAAAAAAAAAAAACAGGGTAGTTTAAAAGAATTAAATCATTATCATGTTCTCTTTTTGTGAAATCCATTGTGATCAGATCATTGTCATTTGTCCTCAAATTTGTGTCTTTGGTCCTGCTTTTGTGCCTGGGGATTTCTGCACAAACTAACTCATGCATTTGGAGGACAGAGTCTATTTTGAAATTCCATATTGACATTTCAACCCTCTTCCCTTTGTCTGTGCTATTCTGCACTATTGAATTCATAAGCTGGATATGTTCATAAAAATGATTCATTGCAGAGAGGGGAGGGAACACACTCTTAGTAAACAGTCGTAACATTCAGCTCCTCTCTAATAAGGGTAAATTTAGAAAGATTTTCATGTATTTGAAGAGTTAAATAGATTATATATTTGAGATTTTGGCAAATCTTCTGTTACCTGCTATGGACCTTTCTTAAAAGGAAGGATGTTTTTCGTCAAGGAATTTCAACCTTGCCAAAACAAATATAATTGGCAATTTGGAATTAGTTTGCGTCAAGTGTTAGATAAATATTGCTTCATATACTGACTTAGGAATTTATTGAATGTGGACTTAGCTGGCAGTATTATTGATATTATATTAAACAGAAGGGCATTCATTCTGTGCCTCTTTCTTGCTTGAAAGAGACTAATACTTTTTGTAATATTCATTCATTCTGAGTCCATATGTTTCTGTTTAGAAAAGAAAATTGTATAGGCAAACAAGAAATCTTTTAAGAATACTTCTAAAGCATAATATAAAAAGCAGTAATATCCAGGTATGAAGTCTGTGCAATAGGGTAGCATCTATGCATATAACTTCAATTATAAGCGAGATCTCTTACAACCAGAGGTTTTGAACTGATTTTTTTTTCCCCCTTTGGAAGAAGAGGCAAAGAATAACACATTTCAAATTAAGAGAATAAAACTTGATTATCTCGATCTACTGGCTCAAAGTCTAATGGTAGTCTAACTGCCCTTGCAATAAAATTGAGTATAAATATAAAAGAAAAATGGTCAAAGTATATCAAGGAATTGTTCTGACTTAAGGAAAGTGATCAGCTAGCAATGTTGAACTTGCTCTCGAAAATGATTTGTTTGAACTATGCGTTTCTACAGAAGCCAAGCTGGTATTTCAGGACCAGCTGTATTTCAGGACCAGTCACCGTTGTTGTCAGTCTGTCTTTAGTTAAGTAAAGTTCTGTCTGTAGTCTGAATACTTCATTGAAATGCAGGTATAGAATTTTGCTTTCTATATAGAACTCTAAAAACTTACTTTTTATGATGACGCTTTAATTTTTCAAAGGTCTTGAAGATTTAGCATCAAGTTTTATTTTAAATGTGTCAGGCCTTTGGGAATAGTATTTATGGGAATGGTGAGTTATTTCAAGGTTGAAGTTTTATATGTATGATAGACATTTTTCAGAGAAAAGACTAAAATAAATAAATATATGGCTGGAGTTGCAGCACAGATGCAGCTGCAATCTTCTACATTTCCAGTTATGAATAACAGACTTTCCCAATTCACTTCTTCATTGTAAATGTTATTGCTGCTTGTGTATGTAGAGTATTGATGCCTTGTAGTGGAGGTTGAAAACTGAAACTAGCTATGGAACTAAAAGCATGTGCACAGGTTTTAACATATAAAAAATGCTACCCTATGTCAGCAATTTATAATAGAATTATTCATTGAAATTCCTACAAGTGAACATGGGCAATATGCGTCTCATCAGATAGTTTTAAAATGATGCTGCATTTTGTGTAGGGTAGCAATTTTTTTTTTTTTTTTTTTTTTTTTCTCTTCCAAACATAGCAATACCCCTTTACCACTTATGTAACAGATTCGTTCCTAACAGATGGGTTCCAAACAGATAAATATTTGGTCATTGTGCCAAACAAGGAACTGATTCTGTTGAAAGGCCTTTTTTTAACAAACCTTTGTTGAACATTTTAAAAATTGAAGCTAAGAGTACTTTTTTCATTATTTTCCCCTTTGAAAATATTCTAAAATACTTCTTGAAAAGCAGACTCCTACCAAAGGTTGTCTGAAAATCTGATAAGAATATTCTTGATGTTACTTGCACTACAAGAAAAGCTGCTTTCGTTAAGTATATGTAAAATAGATCAAATAGCATGAGAAACATTACATTATCCATTTTGTTTACCTGTTTCCATTTCCCAGATTGGGAATATTTTTACATGATGAGGTTAATATATGAACTTTGCTGTTATATATAGAAAATAGATATATATTGAACAAATTATTATCAGTATTCTAGCTATATTAACTTATTGGAGCTAAAATTTATTGAGGTATAATCTTGTTTTATTTATCAGTGGAAAATCAGCACATAACACTGAATATGAGAGTATGAGAGATAAAAATGCAACTTGATCATATAGAAAATTTGGAATCTCACTATACATCATACCAGAAGTATGACCAGCAAAGAATGCAGAATCTATTCTGTGGATTGCTCTTTATTTGTATGCAAAACTACAGGGCATTTGCAAGGAGATTTAGTAGCAACATAAACAGCAAGATGTTAGCTGGTAAATAAGAGAAGTGATTTAAATGGCCCAGGAAGTTGTTTGCTGCATCTCAAAACACATACACTGTTACAGCTGGGAGTGTCACCAATGCAAAATAATCTGAAAAAATGGTGAGTCCAAGTTTGAGGGTAATATAGCTGAGTCATAGGCAGTGGTTGGAAGTCAAGAAAACTCTGTGGTCATATGTGAAAGAGGTGGATGGGTTATAGATGGAAGGATGTACACCACATAAATCAATCCCAGAATTACCTTGTTTCATAATAAAAATAGAGCTGTTGAAGATAGAAGGGTTATTGCACATTTTGTGGTGAGAAGTGCACAAGTAAATTGCTGATTTCAACTTAAATTCGGGGTTTGTACTGTAATATTCAGTTGCGCTCTGAAGGTATCGACTGTTCCAGGATAATTGAAGGGCCTGGCAGGAAGCTTATTTGCACAGTTAAGGAAAGAGTGTAGGAGCTGAGAGGAGTTGCTGTTACGAGTTCTGAAAATGAAGTGTCAGTTGCCACGTTGGCTGGGAAGGAAGGCAGCCATATCATGGATAGGAAGTTCCGAATTTCAAAGGTTCACTTTGGGAAGGAGAAAAATAAGCCATAGTCCTATATTTATTGTAAACATTTAGTTACTGAAAATGCAGCAAAAAAATAATTTTGACTGTCTTTGTTTTCGAATAGAGATTCATTTCATTATTCTGAGAATAATGTTGTGTGGAAAATCTCACARTCAAGAACCAAATGTCGAAAAAGGAGACAGAGGAGTCCTAAAAACTTTATYTGAATAAAGGGAGAGTCCACCGGGCATATCCCTGTGGGGTCTCTCAAAGTGCTGGAGATCGCAGCCCCCCTTTTATCCTACGTTCCTGGCCAAGGTCAGCCCTCTCGTTTTGCCCACCGGCCAAGGTACTTGGGAGTCACAGGCTTCCCACCCACCTACACCAAGCTCCTGCCTCCTGCCAGTTCTTCTCACCTAAGGTCCCCTGACTCCTTTGTCCCCGTCACTGCTGGCTCCACTCAGTCTCCCCCCTGCATTTATTCCTTTGTCCCACTCGTCAGTCAGACTGTGGGACAGCTCCCTTATTTGTAAASACACAAACTTGTGTGTTCAACTCAGTGTTGTTACGGAAAAAACAATAGTGTTATCGTGGTAAAAGCCTTCTAATCATACCTGACATCAATCACTGCTAGGAATAAAACATTAAATAGCCGGGAAGAACTGCATCCTGAAACATGTTTTCATTACATTAGTATATAAGAATACAATACATGCAATACTTCTGTGTTAGCACATATCAGAACAATCTAGTACTGACTTGAAGTTACCAGCTTAATAAAATGGAGTGATTTAAAAAAAACCAATACAGCACATTGAAGTAGATTGGGTTGATACATTATGAAGGCTAGGTCTAGAGAGTCCAGATTCATACACCTGTCTCATTGGCTTCCTTGCACCTTAACTCTGGGAACTGGTATCACTTTTGAGATATGAATTATGTTATTTAGAGGGAAAACCTTTTTGAAAAGGCAAGAGTACAAGCAGATGACTTTGGTTGGCAGTCATCCTAATTGTAATGATTGAATTGGGGAATATGAGACTCCCTGTAACTATTATTTTTTCTCCCTTCCCCTCTCTGCTTCATTGAAAAGATGACAGAAGTGAAAGAAAATKACTTTCTATTAAAACAAAATCAATGTTTTTGTTTTAGCAACTGTGGTATTTCAGTGAAAGGTCTTGTTCTATGAACAAAATTCTTATTTCAGCTGCTGTCCAGTTGAAAACCTAAGTTTAAAACCTAATTGGAACCTAAGTTTAAAAGATGGTGTCAGGGATACCATGGTAAGATGGGGCAGAGAACTTAAAGATCTCTTCATGCTTTATATGTAGAGYGAGTTAAAGCTAGATTAGAGCTAGATTCGGGTGATTTTCATCTTGGACATAATAGTGTTTCATGAAAGAGAAATACTGACATAATCAGGGCCTAACTCAATGCCTTCATAAATAGTGGGAAGATTTTCAATGATGGTATTAAGCTGGGATCAAGGCTTTTGTCCTTTCTGAGTACTACCAATCTTTTGAATGACCAAGGAAGAGCATTATAGAGGAATGCTTATTACATAGTAGAATCCTAGGTAGCTCATTTAAAATAATCAGATTTTATTCTGTCATAATTTGAACTCCCAAGTCCTTCAATTTTCAACTTCTCAATATTTTCAGTACGATTTTTATACTTTTTTTTTTCTCTGAAACTGTTGCTGAACTTTCTGACACTTCTTAATGTATAGCTAAGAGGGAGGGGTTTGAGTGCAATTATGTCTTCAGGATAGGTGTCCAGACCAAACTCTTTAACCAAATAAATAATGTGAGGCTACTCACATATGATATCTACTTTTCTTCAGAGTTTCTCCCCCCTTGCCTTCAGTCCTCCAAATTCCTTTCATTTCAGTTTATCTTGTTCAAGGATTTAGAAACAACATCTTTTTAGCAATAAATATTTACCTAAAAGGAAATACTGTATTTCTGTTCTAATTCTATTCTGGCTTCCTTCAATAAGCGATGATACRATCTTTTTTTGAAAATGAATTTTAAAACAGTTTCTAATATTTAGCAGTAGTTACACATTATTTACTTTAATAACTTCTCCCTTGATAGATTTCATATAGCATTGTATTTTTTGTTTGATTATATTCTATAATCTGTTAGGTGTCTTAACAAAATAATTAAGACAGCTCTTGCTAAAATGTTCTTTACTTATGCTAGATCATTTCTTGTTTAAAATGCGTTGTTGATGTTGATGGAAGTAATTGCTTTAGGCTTTCTCCATGACCTCAAAGCTTGTTTCAGTGCAGAATCYATGCTCATCTTGCAACTGTTAGATATATAGGTGTGCAGGCAGGTACTGATGTTTTCATATCCTTTCAATGTTCTGTGGGGTCTGTTATTAAGCATTTGAAATGTGGTTTACCCTGCAGGTTCAAGGAGGATTGTTTCTAGCACAAAGATGGAATATGGTTCTCTTGTAAAAAGTGTTGGCAGTGATAGTGCCCTTCACTGCAGTATATTTTATTGTTTGTGTCTTGTTAGATTGTGGTGACCTGAGGGCATTGTATAAGTAACTGATGGCTCTGTTTCCCCTAAAGAGGTCTCTTTCATCCCCCAGTGATAGAGGTGATAATGTGGGATCATCTGTAACTTTCTAGTTTTCCTGGAAATGTTCRATAGTTTTGGTGAAAGATTGTTTGAGCGTAAATATGACCTAGTTTCTCAGTTTTCCAGTGGAAGTGGGCTTGATAGTGTGTTGATGCAATAGACAACTGAAGGAAGGAATTATCTGTCATAGGTGTTTCTGATACCAGATAGTCATGTGTGGATTTAACAGCATACACTTATAGAAATAGAGGAAACTTTTCAATAATGTTTGATGGTGTAACATTAATGCAAGATTACATGCAACATTTTAGTTTATTTCACCTAGATTTTATTGCATCTGTCAGTAAAGATGCATCTCTTACTGCTTCTGAGTTTCATCAACAGCAAACTCGTGTTCCAGGACAGAATATGATTGGCTTAAAAATAAGGCTCCAGTCAGAGATGCCCAAAACCAAACTGATTTCTAGTGTAAATTTTTATCATTTGCTAAAGTATGTTTCAACAGAATGCAAATTCATGACTAGTTTTCAGCAGCCTTTTTATTTTGATGGATGAGTACCACTCAAAAAACTGTTTGCTGCTCACTTCGTGTTTAGTTCATTTTGGAAAGATGAGAACTCTCTTACATAGAAAATAAAAGAAACATAGTTTAAAAACATCTTTCTTATTTTGATGATTTCTATTTATTCTGTTCCTCCATTACCTTCAGATTGATTTTTGGGGTTTGTAAGAGGAAGTATAAAACAGATTATTATTTTTTAGTTATTGTGAATGTGAAATGAACTGTAAGACTGTTAAAGCACCAGGTAAAGTGGTAGGGGACCTGAATTCACTTCCTAGCTCACTAAAGACTTCCCTCCTTTGCAAGTCTGCTCACCCACTTGACAGTTTATTAGTAGCATATTTTGTAGGCATTTCAGACTATTTTTTTCGTGTTGTAGAGACTAAGAATTGCATTTTAGTAAAATGATAAAATTTTAGGGGATTTGTGGTATCCAGTGTAGTGCTCCAGCCTGATAATAGTCTTTYCATGAACTAAAACCCACTGTGTAATCAGGTGCCTTGGTACAATTTTAATATGTCTTTTTCTGAGGTATTCAAACAGTTGTCCTGCTCCTTTATGAAAGCAGCAAGAGGAATGTGGTGAATATAGTTCCATTCTACAGTTAGAACTTAGGACAGAAAAAAAGAGGAAGGTGAGTAAGAGCAAAAATTGCTTATGTTAAAGGAGCATTTTTTTCCTAAATATTATGRTGAATGCTTTAAAATAAAACAGAACCTCAGTTTCTAGTGATTTCAGTATTTATATCCAGATACTGTGAGATAAAGTACTTCTCTTTTGCTGTCTTAGTGCTGCTGAACTATATGAGACTATTTGGTGCAGCTTAATACAAGTCTATTTATAGTCTTTATTTCTAGTAAAATGCAATTTTAAGAATAATATATTTATTTTACTGTTCAGTTCAAATCTGACTTAATTAACAGTTCTTGGATATACAAGAACATGTAAGCAGTTCAGATTAGAGACACCAATTAAGGTAGCAACCATAAATGTGTGTCAGACAATTTTACTAATTGACATTATGTCAGATTTTTCTCATAAAACACAACTTCATGATTGYGGAAATAATTGGTTGAATTTTCACCCATATAGTTAATATCAGCAGGTTTTTTTATGCAATCTGAAAAAAAAAATGTATCTTATAATTTCTAATTAGACTTCCTTTTTGTAGTGTCTGATTTGTATTTCCATAGGTTTGTAGGTTACTCCATTTGCATGTGTGTAATGATGTTTCAGTAAAGTCAACAAAAAGAGAAAATAAGCTACTAAGTAGTTTTTTAACCACCAACTATCTCTATAGGCTTTCAGAAACTTTGGGTTTCTACTGTGAATGGCTATTTAACTCATGTAGATCTGCTGCTTGTTGACTCAGAAGCCACAGTATCCTGTACCTTTGACCAAAAAGAAAAAAAAATAGTTTATGTCTAAGCAAAGATAAATCAGGCAGATATAAATATGTGACCAAAAAAAAAGTAATTGAGAGATTCAGAATGCTTTTTTGTTGATGTTTTTCCATTCCTTCAGTGACTTGCTTGTACAGGCAATTTAGAAGCAAAAAGAAACTGCAGTAAAACTTCAATATTTCTTCCTATAAAGTAAGCAGTGTAACTACTGATTTGAAAGAATACTTTGTTGCATAATAAATTTGTCTCTGAACAATCCACTAAATTGTCATCTGGATAGTCTCTCAAGACGTAATTCTGAGACAAGTGTAACTGTGTCACATTTTGTTTTGATCTAGAGCATCCTATTGAACATAGTACCCACGTAAGGCTTTAATTTGTAAAGTTGACAAATATAATGAAGTTGCTCATTTGGAATGTAATTTCATATTAGCTGTTTTTTAACAATATTTAAGAGATCGTCCTAAAAATGCACCTGTCATCTGTGTCTTTGATATTTCTCATTTAGACAGAGTAACAAACTATAATTTCAGGTAAACTAATTATTTGGCTTATGTGCTATTCCTTTTATTATTATTATTATTTTGCTTCGCTTCATTATTTTCTGATAGCATTTTCTATAAGCAGCTTCTGTCCAAAAAAAATKCAGGGCACTATAGACTTCATTGCTGAGTTGTGCACTTAAAAATTGTCTAGCTATGAAGACTTTACTAAAGTATTTTCCCTGTTGTTTGACTGTTGCAATGCATAGTAGGTTCATATGGGTGACTTCTGGGCCATTTTGCATTTGTTKTAAAGGAAAACTTGTATAACAAGTGTTAATAGTGATCTGCAGAATGCAATGMATGTTTTTTTATTGCAAACTATGAATGCAATGTATACAATTGAAATTTRTGTAGATACATACCCACCCACAATCTTTCAGATATTAAATGGCAGAGGTTGTGCTCCTGTGTCAGATTTTATTTTGCAATGCCTTACATGCAGCTATATATAAATTCTGCGCCTGTTCCTAATAGAGGTTTTTGTTCAGTAGCTAAGAGATAAAATCTCTTGCTGGCAGCTGCCCTTGAATTGTGTGTAGATTTGTCATCCATGACCTAGGGCTTGAAAAATTGAGCTTCAGAAATTTAATAAATAGATTTTTTTTCAGTAAGTAGGCACTGAAATTACTATGTATGTAGCCGTAACAGATGGACACAGCGTGGAAATGAAAAGTTAAACCAAGTAATAAAATTCTTGCACCTTTGTTGCTACAGGATTTTGATTGTTGAACAAGTCTATCATCATAATTACCTTTTTTAAAAAGGTATAATTTTTAACTTGCTGCAGTTCTTCCATGTAAAAAAAAGAGACCTAGGAAGCTTTGTTGCATTACACGGGAAAGGGTTTGACTGATATCCTGCTAGTTGAAAATAGGGCATTAGTTGTGATATGATAGGAATTTTGCCCCTGCAAGCATAAAATGTCCACTGTTTAAAAATTGGATGTTTCTTATTACCTGTGAGATATTTCTTATAACTTGTGAGTCAATGGTTAGTAATGTTTTTTTTACAAGATTTTGTTAATAATATAATCTTGTATCTTAAAAGAAAGAACTAGCAAAGCCATCTTTGTTTCGCATCTGAGTGACTTGGATATTAATATCGAAAGCTTTATCATAAAAGTTTAAATAAGGCAAACTTCACGTAATATAATGAGTTACCTCACACTTCCACATTTATGAACTCAAATTATGCATTGAGTCAGCAATGTTTCACATCTGTTTTCTAGCCATATCCAAATACAAGCAATTGGGCTTGTGGTTTGTTGTCTGTTGGTTTGTTTGTTTGTTTGTTGTTTGTTTTAAATTTTTGTTTCATAAAAAATAGATATTAAATGAGGCTTTTCCTGTCAAAAGACAGAAAGCCTTTTAACTTTTTTTAAGGCATGGTATGCACACTGCTTTTGCCTATGATTGAACTCTGACAAGGCTTCTTTCTTCCTTCTCGCCCTTTTTATTCTTTTGTCATGACTGTTGATTCAGCTGATCAGGTCTGAGCAGTTGTGTGTTTGACTGAGCTTGACTGAGCTGTCAGTAAATGTGATTTGGGTGGCTGTGAGTGGCTCTGTTCCCTGTTTCACTAAAAGACAAACAGAATGTCTTCTAATTCCCTTGTGTGCTGAGCTGTAACTCATACCTCCCTGTGCTGAAAATCAGACTATGGATGGTGTTTGTTTCAAAGTGGTTATGGAATATWTGAAGCAAGTATTACTCATAAAATGCTCCATGAATGAAAAAGAAAATGCCAAGTTTTTGAAGGCTAATTTTGTACCTGTTGCATTTTAGCTCTGTATTAGTTCCCTTTTGCTGTCCTGGGTTGCACTGGTAGTTAGTTAGTTGGAATACTATTGCAAAATACCTGCTAATTTCCTTTACCTCTATTTTAATCTAGTCTTCTGTCTCAGTATTCTTACAGAGTTAGAATCTATGTTTAATGTATTTCAGAGATGGTCTATATTTTAGTAGTGCAGTTATAAGAAAAAATAAAAATAACCCAAGTTTTTCTGCTTTGGCACATATGTCCCAGCTACTTTCCTGATGCAACCAACTGAGCTGTGGTATTAGGAGTTCTCCAGGGTATCCCTGGTTGATTCAGTGGTATCCTCACCAACAGCTGTTATCTGAACTAAATGAGTCAGCTGTGCAAACAGAAAGAGCAGAAGTAAAACATAATATAGCCATTTAGGGATATAATAGGAATATTTGTAGCCATGACAGTGTGTTCAAATAATAGTTTCATGTAAAGGTGAGGAATTGCTGGGGGAATAAATGAGGGCATTGCAATGTGGTTGCCTAATTAATCAATCGAGACAGTTCAAATTTTAATAGTTTAAGATTCTGCTGCATTCCARTAGAAGTCACTGTTCCCCTCTAATTGAAGAAAATAATTTTCTTCTACCGTATTGTGGTAATCAGATTTGAGGTCTCAGTAGACACAAGGTAGTTTGTTCAAGGGTCCTTAGTTCACAGCTGAGTTGCCAGATAGAAGTGCATGTAGGAGGAGGACTCCATGTGACTATCCAAGATAATTAATCATTTGTGTTGACTTAAATGGTATGAAAAATGCCCTGCCTTTCATGTCACCTATTAAAAATATTATCCTTGGTTTGTTTCCTTGTTCCTTTTTCTMATTCAGAGGACTGTTAGAACTACAAATATGTAATACAGGAGGTGTGATTTGACCACTCATCTTCAAGATGAACAGAGATAAAGATTACTTTTTAAAAATTCAAGATTATTTTCCTCTATACTGGAACAGGTGAAAGTAATTGTAAAGCAATGCAAAATTTGGTCTTTACTCTTAAATATCACAAAGAATCAAGATTAAATCACTGAGTGGGAGAGCACCCAGGATCTGCAGAATTTGTTGTCGTTTCTGTTAGGGGAATGTGATCCCTGGAGTGGGTATAAGATGCCCTAAGAAATATATGTGGCTTGTTTAGTATGAGGGRATGCAAAACTTGTCATATTAACATGAAAGTTCTTTTTCAACTCTGATGTCATCTAGTTTCTTGCAATTGTATATTAGTAACATGCATAAGAATAAAGAAAACAAGGGAATAAAGAATGGATAAAATGTATATACTGAATTGAAGGGAAAATAGATTTTGTCGTATCAGTAATTTCTCTATTGCAATAGTATTCCAGTGTTGTTTAAAGATTAATGTGTATATATAATTATTTTGATTAATAAAATTTTGTTTAACCTTACCACAATTTTTTTATTGCCACCAATGTGAAACAGTCAACTATTATTCAAAATATTGGATACAAAATAGTAGTCCATGTTCCTTTCTACCTGCTAGCAGAGAATTTGGCCAAATAGTGGGAGATACGCTATTTAACCTAAGTATGTGCATGCAAAGAACAAAGATGCTTTTTTCCAGGCATTTTTCAAATCTTGGCTTTATTTTCTCACCCCCTTGATATTGATACACGTGCATGTACATACACATATGTGTATGTTTGTGTGTCTTTATATGTAGATACATATATTWAAAAAAAAGTTGTGCATGTTTCCTGTATTGCTGCAGTTTTGTGCTAGATGAAATCAAAATAAATTAGGTTTTAGTAGTGATAGAATATTCTGAGCCAAGAAACTATTAACAATGTTAGTTTTATTTTCTCAGTTCTTTAAGGCAAACAAAAGCTTCTCAAAGTATATGAGTAATGTGCAGTTAATTAGTCTAGAGTGTATTTTGTGCAAGCATTCTAATTCATTCGATACATCTGTTTTGCCTGAGTCAAATTATTGTGTCTCTTAAGCTTGCCAACCTCATGGACTTAAAAATGCTTCAAGATAATTTCTAGGCTTGATGATTAAAAMCAGTTTATCTTCTTAACTGGATATGATGAAGAATGTTAAGACAAAATTACTGCGTTAGTGAATAGCCATTAGGTTTGAACTATAATTATTCTACATAAATGAAACRTTGATTTATATAACATACAAAGGATATTGCTGAAGATTCATATATTTTGATATTTCTTAATTGAAATTAGTTTTAATACACAGCTTTCTGTAATAGGGGTAACTCATCATCTGGGGTAATGTTATTTGTTCAAGGCAGTTTCCACTATTGTTTATCTTTGAGACACCATTTAGGCTTTTCCAAAATGTATGGTAAAAGCTGTCATGCCTTCAGAAAATGTGAGGAGCAGACTGAGTCAAGATTAAGGTCTATTTAGAAGATGAAGCCTCTAAAGTAATATAAAGAGTGAAAAGTTCTCATTATTTCAGAGTGGCTTTATTCGATTTTGCATTAGAGTTTAAAAGTTCAAGCTATATAACCAAGAAGATCACCTAAAGATAGCTTTGGTTAATAACATCTGACTTCTAAGATACTTATTTTTGTTGGTATTGTAATTAATAGCCATACATCTTSTGCATCTTTGTATATCCAGTGCATCCATTGCAGCTTGTGCAGGCAAGACATGTTGGTTTATTGGGTTTGGGTTTGTTTGGGGTGTATGAATTCTCTAATAGTGGTGAAGTAACTGATAATGAGTTTGCATGTGTGTGTAGTGGGGGTTTTTTGTTGTTGTTGTTGGTTTTGTTTTTGTTTTTCCTTTAAATCCTCTATACCTACAAGTAGATTCAGGAAACGATTTGTGAATTCCAAATGTTTTTCTGTTTTGAGCACACGTGTACTAAATCCATTTATGAGCTGGGGAGTCCCTTGTTTTGTTTTTATCATCAAATCATCAAAATCGTGAAAGATCACAATAAATTTTGCAGTTCTTAAATTTATTCAATTTTTTTCATGAACTCTACTGGAGCCAGTATCCTAAACAGATGCAATTTCTGTATTTCTGTTGTGATTCTTTTTTTTAAATATAGTTACTTAATCCTGACAGCTGTGCACAATACAGTCCCACCAAATCATTTATACTTTAGTGCACTGAATTTTGCCATATTTAACTTCTATCTATCTTTTTTCCGTAGGTACATCCGAATTGTTGGAACCCACAACACAGTGAACAAAGTTTTCCATATTGTGGCATTTGAATGCATGTTTACCAACAAAACCTTTACTCTTGAGAAAGGTCTGATAGGTAAGAGATATAATATAACCCTTTTCCTTTTATRTGAATATCTGTGAATTGCTACCAACAGTTCTGTTTGAAGGCTGACTGSTGCTGCATTAGAATCTCAAATTATGTGAAGTCCTGCTGTATGACTTCCACACAGGTTGTCTAACTTGCGTTAAATGATACTGTAAACTTAGAGTTAGCTGTCTTGTCCTATGACTACTTAGAAATTCTAGTTCTGTGGATATATTGAATGATGATACAGGAATGCTAAACTTTAAATTCTGATAACAAATATACTGGTAACTTAGTTGCTTTGTTACTTTTTGTTGTTGTGGTTTTTTTGATTGGTTGGTTGGGGCTTTTTTTGCATTTCATATATAGTTACTCTTTCTTCCAGATAGATTATCGTGAACTTTACAACTATTTAGACTGTGATTATAAGAAAACCAGGTGCAYTTATTGCTTGATCTGTGGTCTATGTACATATGAACTCCATGATGAAATTAGGTACACATGACACGCGTGTTGAGATTACAGCCCTCTTCACTCCTGGAACTCCTCTAGCAGTATGTGAGCCTGTCCACAGAACATGTTCCTCATTCCTGGACYGTGTAAAACTCCTGTGTCTGCATGTTTTGGGACAGCACTCCTGGAGAGTGGTACTACAAGGCATCACACGGTGTTTTGTATGGAAGCAGTAGTTAATATCTCAGCTGTTCAGATGTGGCTAGCAGTGGTGTTGTTTTTTACTTATGTTCATGTATATTCCCATCAGCTGGTTAATACAACTGTAAAGTTGAGCATTTCAAAATAACTGTGATATCCTTGCTTCTTGGCAACTTTTTCCATCCTATATACCTTGAAGTAATCCATTAGGAGYCTCAATTGGCAGTAGGATCCCTTCATCCCTTGGCTGAGCATCTGTCAACTAGCAATGTGATGTATGGTTAGCCACCTGAAAACAAGATTTAGGAGTATGTCTGTCAGGATTCAGGTTGACTGGTGTTCCTTAGTGGGATTCATGTGTCCGTCATTCCCTTTAGGTTGCTGGAAAGAACATGCAGCAAGACGTAGCAAAAGGCTGGGTGTAAAAAGCTTAAATGACAACTGCAGCTTGCTGCAGTATTTCCTCTTATTCATGTGTGATGCTCAGGTAGACTGGATTAAATAATTGACCACCACTTCATATGCTGTGACATTKTACTTCTAGTGTTTTTAAAACAATTCCTGCATTTTAAGTGCATTCCTGCATGTATTGCCACTGATTGCTAATGGCCATAGTCACCTTGTTTCTCTTGACTAAGGCTGAGAAACTAACTCCTAGTACTCTGGTCTCAGGAGCAACTAGCTCTGTACCAACTCATAACAGATTTTGTGCATATCCATATTGTAGGATATTGTAGACCCTGGGAAGCCCTTTGATAGGGGCTATGAGGATAGTGTGAAATAGATAGTAGAGCCCAAGTAGTCTCTCGGGGTTCTGAATTGTACGCTGTRCTAGATTTTGTGTGGAGATGGAGCAGTACATAGTGCTGCTCTTTTCATTCCCTGTAAGTGTCCTTGGATATATGCCTTCCTCTAGGATCCAAAGAAATCCACAGCCTCCACCAAAATCCATTGGGAGTCATGGCAAATAGTGCCACGTAATGGTAAGTGTTCAGTGTCTATCCAGGTAGACACTGATTTGTGATCATCYGTGGAACCATACTGCTGTCCAGTGTGGGTGAGTCAGGCTCATGTATATGTAAGTCCCTTGAAGTGATCTGCAACATGCAAAGAGAGGTCTTCAGCTTCTTGATGTCGAAGGGGTAGAAGTCATTGTAACTAGAAGAATTCTTGAGTGACTAGTAGGAGAAGAATGTAGCTTCTGATTATGAGTCAGCAAGTGAGGCAGCAAGTTGGGTGTATGACCTCACAGGATTTATAGTGAGAAAGGAAAAAATTAAAAGGTTTGGGGACTACCTGTGAAATGTTGCAGTGCTCAGTGGCTACTCCACTAAAATTTGAGTTACCCCTTCCGAAGTGTTCTTAGCAGTTTTGAAACMGCAAAATGTCTTTATATTCATGTAGCGCTGATGTTATGTAGCTGCAGTCATCAAAGTAACACATTGTCTGTCTCCCTCGATCAAGCAAACAGTCCCAGTTCCACTTCTGCCCAAGGTTTCTCTCTGTCACTAGGTGATTGACACAGATTTATCTTACTGCTCTAATGAAGACTTTGAATATCTCTCATCCTCAAGTGACAGGATAGTGTAGAGGGAACTAGAAGGCAGTTAGAAATTAACACAGAGTATATGAAAGTGCTGTAATTGCTTTTTGAGTATAAAAGCCTTYATTCTCAACTCTGGAAAAAGCCAAGTGAGGTAGAGTTACTGGATTAATTGTTTTGTAGTTTGGTCTAGGCAAGAACAAACACACAGCTGCTGTTTCTAGAACCCATTTTATTAAGGAAATTAAATGTTGGTCAGCTGCTGAAGGCCACATGGCTCTTTCAGAAAGTGATTCTCAACTTCTACCGAAACAACATTAAAGATAATATCGAAGGAGTTTGTCATTTGAAATTTCATTCTGAAGAAATCAGATCACTGAGGTATTTGTTTAGGGTTGTTTAAGAGTAGTCATTTAATTTTCATTAGAATCTATTGCGCTTGATCAGAAAGCTGTATAYGTAGTGGGTAATTTATCAGATATATTATTACTGATACACAAGTATCTATGTAATAACTGTCACTGTAAGCTGCAGATTAGAAGGCTGGTAAACAAGTAATAAAAATGAAGTGTCATTTCATACATTAGATTGATAGCTGCAATTTTATGTTGCTGTGTTTTTACATACAAAGTTTTCAGGACAAACCATTAACTCAACTTACTGAATTTGAAAGTTCATATGGACAGTTACAGGATACAGTACTGTATACTGCGTATAACCTTGTGGCAATTGCCTAGCGGTCCTCAGCTAAAAGCAGGAGGAAGGGTTTTTTCTAGCCTTGTCTGATGTTTTAGTGTTGGTTTACAGTTCCTTGTTTTGTTAAATGAGATCACATAAATGAATTAAATTATATGAAGTTATTCCATAATCCCTAATATAGTTGTTAGGGTTGAGATGTAATTTTGCTTTTGGCATATTACTGTTTGTAAGATAATAATCCAACCTACTTCAATCACAAGATTTGACATAAAAATTTTATTTAACATGGACATAAATATTTATTTAACATGGACATGGATATAAATGTGGAAAAGAGAAAGCAGTTGTATTATTTTCTTAGTACGTGATACATTTTTGTGAAATACTGCTGTATCTCTCTCCCAGGGAAGCACTAAGATGTGCTGTTTTCTTGTCCAGTTTAGCATTGAATCTGCACAAAGCTGTTGTATTCTGTTTCTTCCTCACCTTTTAAAGGTTAACCTTCTTTCAAAACTGTTCCTAGCAACATATATGAGCTTTGCTGCAAGCATAGCCTGAGGAAATTATGAAAATTTTAAGGCTATCCAAGTACTGTGGGGATTATTTTCCCTCTCTTTCTACAGTAAAGACCAGCTACATGATCAGTTTAGTTTTTAACAAAGATCTATTTATATACTTCCCGTTCCTCTACCCCACTGCCAATTCCAATTCCAGCATTGCAGCAAAGACTGCTTATTCCTCAGCTTTTCTGGGTTTTTTTTTGTTTTGTTTTGTTTTTTCCCTGGAAGTCTGCCTCAGGCTTACTAATGTTTAAAGAAATGGCCCTGTAGCTAGGCACTTGGGTGGCAGTGACAAGTATGCTCAGTTCTAATGACCTGTCTGATTTTTGGTGTGATTTATTGGATAAGAAGTCGTAAGCCATAGCAGATATCAGCTGAAAACTCAGCCTGGTCTTGCCTTATTTATTTTAATCCAGACTGACATTTGCAGAGAGCATTGAATATTAGTGGGATTTTTCTCTTCAGGCCTGTCTCATTTTCATTTCTCCTCTTTTCCAAATAGCAGATATCAGTATGTAAGAATGCAAGTAGAGTTTCAAGTTTTTGTGTAATGTCTGCTATGGATTAGTTTTATAGTTTGCTAGCAGTACTGTCTAAATCAGTAGGATAGTCAAATTCCTTTTATTTAGGGTTATGCCATGAGAACAGATGAAAGAGCAGAAGGTGATTCTGCATATATCTATCTTAGAACAAAAATACTATGTATTTGCCTATACTTAAATGGGTCTAACGCCACAAAAGTTAACTTAAACACTAAAATAGCACAATGACTTTAATACAACACTGCATTTGAGTGGTTTTAGGAAGGAAAATTTTAAATGAGAATTTTAAAGTACAATTAAGCAAAAAGTATACATAATACTTTGAAAAGGGAAGGTCTTTACCAGGAGTTCTAGAATTTGTACCCAAATTCTGCCAGTGAGATACTGAGTAAATTAGGAAAAATAGACTTCACATTACTTCTAAAACCCAGTTTTCTCTTTAGTACCATTAGAGGAGTTTTTCAAAAGTGCAAATAAGAGCTGGAAAAGTACAGCATTCAAATATCTATACGCAGGGAGCTTAGGATGCGTAACTATTGTGAGAATTTAGTGGGMATTTGGTGAAGTAAACAGTAAATGCTAATTGTGGTAGTGATAGTTTAAAGATTTGGGGGCAGATTTAACAGCGGTAACCGTGAGGATAGAGTTTCGGAGAGGAGGAGGGAAAAGCAAATGGCAGCGTAATAACCTTGGTCTTCAGGAGAGCAGAATTTGATCTTTTCAGAGATCTGCTTGGAAGAATCCCATGGGAGACCATCCTGCAGAGAGGAGGGGTGCAGTAGAGCTGGTTGACCTTCTCCAAGTGGTACATGCCAACAAACAAAGGTGATAGGGAGCCTGCGTGGATGAGCAAAGAGCTCCTAACAAAACTTGCCATATGAAGGGAGTTTACAGCTCTTGACGAATCGTCATCGGCAGCGTGAATTCCTACTGAAGGCCTTTCAGCAGCAGTGTGTCTTGGAGTCAACCGCATTTAGTCCTTATTTTTTGCCTTACTTTAAACAGCCTACTTTTCACAGCAAACTCGATGAATAAAATCCTTTAAAAAAAATCCTTTAAAAAATAAGAAAGAAAAAGCTCACTGTGTAGCAGGGATTGAATACACCTCCAGCAGATCAATGCTGGCATGTTAGATTCTGATATTTAGAAGTGCTTGTGTAACAGTATGTGATTAAGCAGCTCAGGACAGACCCTATAGCTATTTACCTGCCTTGTGAAAGGTGGTGTACTTGCAGGCTTTCAGCAAGGCCCAAATGTGATGCATCATGCACAAACATGACCAAAGCTCCCAGGGCTTCTAGGGAAATAAATAAAGTATAACACAAGAAGTATACATGTCAGAGATGGATGAAAGTGTGGTGATAGTATGTGACAGGCCTGTGACATAAGAATATGAGACTGCGGGTTAAGTTTTGTTTTCTTTTTTAAGTAACCTAGTAATGCCAATACCGGTCATTAACATTATTTTGCGTCTTTTGAGTTAAGTCTCCTGGTTATGCATTGAGGAGAAATCTTGTTCAACTAGCTGATCAGAAAGAAAACTAAACCACTTGAAAATTGGTCATTTTTTTTGACARTTCAGTTAGTTGATTTAGCTCAACTTGCAGCTTGATATCTTGTAACTTCACTGAAGAAAATAAGAAAGAGTATGTGAATGGGAAGAGAGGAATTTAGACTTTCATTAGAAGCACAGTCACAGAGACTTAACATTTCTTTTTAACCATAGAGCAAATAAAAATGTAATAGATTGTATCTTGAATAAAAACTAGACTAAAAAAAGTAATTTACCAAATGGAAAACAATGAAAGCTAAATGCACAGCTTTCCTTTGCTCTGAGCCTTTTTTTTTTTTTTTTTTCCTACCTGTCATTTTCTAGTGAAGAAACTTGTCATCTGTGTAGAGGAAAAGTATGATTTTACCCTGAAATGGAGAGACTGAAAGCTGAGCATCTAACAGGTGACAGCAAGAGAGAAAAATGGCTTCCTGAGAATAAGCAAAATAAAATAAACGTGCTTCCTCTAGTACATTTTTTTGTTCAGTTTCTTCCTGAAGAGTTCTCCAAAGTCCTGCCTCCCTTACCACATAGTTCTGCAAGAGATTGAAATGTATTTGGGAACACTGTTCCAAAAATGCTGTTTGCTTTGTAAATTCTTGCACATACACCATGGCACTTTAGTATGTTTTATAAGAAAAGTCAGTTTTGTGGCAGTGATGATACTAGCTGAGAACCCTTGATAGCTCATTATCCAGATTCCTTTATAAATATGTTGAGCAGCCCATGGTGCTTTAAACTATAACTTCCTCTAAACTCCACAGATCAGATATCTCCCTAGAGCAGTTTTAGGAGTTAAATTTAAGTTTTATTAATATGTATCCTGAAGCAACTTCTTTCTATACCTTCCTGTATCACAGAGATTTGTTTTTAAGAYGTTTTAGACCATGTTTTTCCATGTTACCCGGATGAAGACAGGTAAAGTTGCTCTGGATGCAAAGAAAGCAGAATCTGACCCCTCCAGACTGAGAGATGAAAGGAACTGTTTATTTTTTCTTCTGGAATACTTTTTTTTATGGAAAAGCAAGTGTGCTAAAAATCTTTTTATGGTAAGGATACATACTGATACACAGTAATAAATAGGTATGACCGAGGTCTGTCATACACTTCCAGCGTGTTTTTCTCCTGGGAGTTCTTTAAGGATAGTTGAATTACATGTTTGTCCTATCTCTAAGTATACCTTCATATAGCTGCCCATACCTTGCCCTAATCCTTAGGCTATACCTTGGAAATGAGTCTTTTATGAAAATAATGCTATTTAAGTTTAGTGYTGTGCTATTCATTACCCTATATTGCAGCATTAACCTCAGAAACAATGAAATAAGTTTTAATAACTTTTTTTCATGCTGTTATCTGTCAGATCAATTGTCTACTTTGTTTGYTTGCAGAATGCCTAAGCTTTGCTAACTTACATCCAATATATTAAAAGTAAATTGGATTTGTCAGAGCAAAACTGCTATATGAACAGTGAAAAAAAGAATTTCCATATTTGGAATTTCTGCCCTGTTGTCTTCTCTTACAACCTTGGTTGCTATTAATACCTGAGTAGATTATGATTATGAGGGTAAGAAAAAAAAAAAAACAGAAAAGCAATGCTGTTGTTTTTGGCGATACCTTTTTGTAAACAAGTGACACAATTTAAACAGAAATTCTAATGGAAAAAAGAGAATCAGAAGACCTGAAAATACAGCACAAACTAGTGCCCAACAGATGGTGTTTTTAATAAATTTATCAGACGAGTATGAAAGATGACTATGAACATTCAAAATAAGGAATGGCAGACCCCCCCCTTTTGAGAGAAGGAACAGTGTGGCACCTTCTGCATGCTGCAATTAGTTAGAATTAGTTTAATTTACTGCTGTAAAGATGAGCATGGAATTATATTAAATATGCGATAACGCAGTTTCTGGGCATGTATTAAGGAGTGCAACTATTCAGGGTGACATTGTCTTGGGAGTTCTTGGGTTAGYGCAGGTGCCTAAGTGCAGTTGGAACAAGGTGATGCAAGAAATACAGTGGATAAGCTAAAGTGACACTATTAAATTAATACCTTATTTATAGCTCACAAGGTATCCAGGGTATTCTGTAGATCCTCAATATGGAAGTTGGCATTTTACCACTTACTCCCTTTTTCAACCCTATTATCAGTAGCTTCTTCCTGAAAAAAAGTGGCACTATGGAAGGCTCGTTAATGCTGGTTTAAAATGGATATCCAAGGAAGTTTTCTTTACTGTCAGTGGAGGAAAGGAAGCTAAGCCAAACGTTTTTTATGCCAATGTAGTTTTAGTTTAAATTATTGATCTCTCTGTTTTATTCAGATCCTTCCTAGTAAAGTTTTCAGTCAGAGTATATCAAAAGGTCTCTAGAAAAATAATATGGTGGTTTTAGTAGTTTTTGATGAGGCAGACAGAGATGAGAGGATGTTTGACAGAGCAATTGACGTCTGCGGAGGAGTTGCTTTGCCACTACAGTGAGTTGTAGAACTACTTGGCAATAAGCTTAGACACTCTCATGTTCCTTTTTATGAATATTCTGCTCCTGACAATAACACACTTAACACACAGAATCCAAACTCATCATGGACTTTTTTTTAATGCCTGGCTCTCAGCTTTCATATGGCTGTATTTCTGTCATTTTCAGACAATGTATTTGTTTAACTGGGTTGCTCATTACTACTCTAAGTAAGTTTTCAGTCTCAAATGGGCTTAAAATGATGCACAAATCCACTTTCACATCATTTGTGTACCCAGGTGTTTGTTTTATTTCTTATTGGTATGTATGTAGTTTGTGGTTTGGTAGTGGTTATTCTGCTTTTCAAAACATTTTGTATAAGGAGATTTTTTTTTTTTAATTAATCACTGGCAGTCAAATTACTTTGGCAACCTATTTACTCTTCTGCTTTTTTAATTGCATTACCACATAGAAATTGCTTGATCTTCATCAGATATAGGCAGACATATGTAATCTCTTTTATAGCCATTGAAAGAAGATTTTTTGTTCTCCCTCATTTAACTCAAACAGTCAATGTTTTCAATATTTCCTTAAAAGAGAAAAAGTAAAGAAATAACTCTGATTTTTGTGGTTTTTTTTTTTCCACAAGCTGAGAGAGCATGTTTCTGCAGTCTTATTAATTTTTCAATTACTGGATAGAGATAGACATGGAAGAACTGAGAGAATTTGAGAAGCTGAAGGGGTTACCACAAAACTAAGCTTTCCGAGAAAGTGCTGGATGTAAATAGGACATCTTAAATAGTCTACTATATTTATTTGTCATCTTATTGGAAGGTGATGTTAAAAAAAAGCTTGGGAGAAGTTCTGAATCCTTCTGAATTTCGGAGAAAAACAAAGCCATGTGTCGGATTAAATACTAATGTTCTTTGAAAAGAAGGAGAAACKACTTAGTATTAGATTTTAAATCAGATTAGACAAGACTAAGGAGGCAATAGAACAACTTTCCTCTGTTTGGAAAGATTTCCAGGTCCTGACATCCTCTACCAAAGCAAACTATACATCAACATTTTCCATTTGCTGGGTATGTAATGTTCTCTTACTTTTAAAATCACCTCATAAATGCTCGAGTTAGCCATTGTCTAACTCAGTTTGTAAACAGCGGTTCCAAAAATAGAGTGTTCTACKTTGGGAGTACCAAGACGAAGAGTGAACTGAGTTTGGCTGGCAGTGACACACGGAGCACAGCTTTGGATGTTTATGCAGATTGCAAGAGAGGGTGCTAAAGATGAAACAAAGAACTCGTTATAGAATTGAAATGTAACATTTGATACTGAAGCTCTTTGTTCTTATGGTCATCCCAAGAATCCATTCATTAAATTCAAAATTCCTTCACTTACCTAAAAGTACCCATTTTCCCTGTAATATTCCAATATCTGCATTTAARGATTATGATAGAAGGTGAGTTCCATGTTCTGCAGTAAAACTTTTGATTTTTTTTTGGCATAGCGATTGCATACTGGCAYTTTTATGGCAGCATATAAAATAAAACTATCTCGAATAGCCTTTTTTTTTTTCTTTTTTGATGAAAAGAGAGTCCTCCAAGAATGCAACTGACTCCCTCTAGGAAGAAAATCATTATCCTATACTTAAGATTTCTTTTTTYCCCAAAAGAATCAGATCTATGTAGTTTCTTTTATTTTGATGTTGCGATAGTATAGCACTTTGTTTTGTAGAGTTTGATCACTCTTTTTTCTTGATTTTGATCAAGTGAGAAATACTTCTGTAGTGACTGGTTGATTTGGCTGGACAGACCTTTAAATCTTTCTTCCCCTCTCCTAACCCAAGATATTTTGTAATTAAGTATTTAGTAAATATTAAAAAAATAGTTAAGTTTCCTAAAACCTTATGTGCAATTTCTGGTCAAAAGCATGTCAGAAGTACCAACAGACACCTGTGGAGAATTGTCAGTTGAGCTGAAAGAGTGTGAGGCATTGTTTTGAAGTATTTAAGCCCTGATTTCCCACAATCTGGATCAGTGCTTTAAACTATAGCTGCATCTCCCCCTTATTATTTTCACTCTTGCTTTTTTTTAATGAATTTGTTTACATAGTGAGAACAGGAAGATAAGAAATGGTTTGAAATTTGTATAAARTTAGCTGGACAAGCTTTTCTTTTTTCTCAACTCTGTTTAAAAAAAAACCAACCTACTGTCATGTCATCACCAAGACAAAAATCTATATTAATAGAAAGATTAACCTGTTAATCTATTCTGGAATGCAACCTGTAAAAATTATATGTACTGCTTGACTTTGCCCCAGAATTYGTGCTAAACAGAGACATTTTTGTGCTTTGATCTCGCTTTCATTCTCTTTTTTTTCCCTGTATCCTACCCAGAAAAAAAGGCGATCAATATCTGAAGTGTTTTCTGACTGTATTACTGCATCTCTTGTCTTCGTGTTTGTGTTCACAGTTCCCACTGAGAACGTTGCAACAATTGCAGACTGCGCCAGCGTGATCGAGGGCGTGAGCCGGAGCCGCAATGCCTTGTTGAACGGAGACACCAAGAACTATGACTGGGACTCGGGGTACACGTGCCATCAGCTGGGGAGCGGAGCTATCGTAGTGCAGCTCGCACAGCCCTACATGATTGGATCGATACGGTGAGGGAGGTGCCTCTTCTCCAAATGAAGGGCAGCTGTGAGACTTGCTGAGTATAGTTAATTGCCTTAGAATGTATGACTTTTGGATGTGATGATAATTAGGGGACAGTTTTTGTTATTGGCATTCGGGTTTTTACTTTGGTGTAGTGGGCAAGTTAAAAAATAAATATACTGTTGAATTTGGTGTCAGGATACAACCAWGCAATTCCAGAAAAATGCATTTCAGAGATATAATAATAGCAATATTAACATTTTAATATTAAGGATGCATAATTATCTATTATGCTAAAATAGAAATTTAACTACAACCTTGCTTGTGGTAAAAGTAGATATAGTTCCTCTGTCATACGCATCTCATTATGAGAAGTATTTATTGAAGAAAGCCATCACCTCCGTGTCAGACCTGCCTAYTCATAGCTTACCTTTTCACTATGCAATTAGTTCCAACCCTTACTTGAAAGAGAAATGCTTAGTATGGGCACAATAACCTGAATATTACTTTACAAAGTTGGCTTAACRAGTGTGCTTGGATCTGGAATGAAGTTCGCTGAGCCTTTTCTGCAGTAAAGGCCTGTGTGTGCGTGGAGAACAAAGTTTTGCCTAAAGCAGAAGCTTCTTTCTTCTTCAGTTCCTCCTTCTGCTTCCCGTTCTTTTGGGCTTTGGAAAAACATTGAGGTGCAGAATGGTTCCCAACTGAAGAAAAAAAATCTTACCAACTTTAGATCAACTGAGTGTAAAATGAGTGTTTTATTTCATAAAATCAGACATAGAAATCCCTGTCTTAATGTTTYAGCGTTCTCTCTAAACTTAGAAGATGTGTTGTCAGGAACTGAATTTGTACTCTGTGACAACGAAGCAAAAGAGGAGAAGCTTTCTGAAATTACAGTGCCCACGAGAGATTTTGGGAACATCAGCCTAGATGCTGGCTAGCAGCAGGCTCTCTGCATAAGTATTGATTGCTAGAAGCCAGTACTGTGCCTTCCTTCTGTCAGAATAGACAGCTGACTGATTAGCAAGTGAGATTTGAAATACGTTCTGTTACTACCCATTTTTGTGCCTGAAATATTTGTCCACATTTAAGAAGAGTGTCAGCAGAGATATAAAGAAATGTCTAAGACAATGGCAGTTCTCTTAGATAACACTCTTTTTTGTATTCAGATTATATTTGCCTTCTTTAAAAGGAGAGCTCTTGAAGAGAGTTTTCTTAAAAATAAGTGCAGAATTGGCACACTGTTTTTGCTTGTACTAGCCCTAAATCTTGAAAAGTGAAGAAAATAATCGCTCCCCACCTCAAAAACTGTGGGTTTTCTTATCAGCTTGTGATGCTGCTATTGCCATTAAAAAACTTGGAGGATAGAGTTTAAAATCAGTTATCTAAGTAAATCCTTATCCGTAACAGAAGAACTGTCTGTTATATAGACGTTATACACAATGAGAGTGTCATTGCATGAAACAAGTTGAATAAAAATCAAACATATWGGTAGTGATTTTCATAAATATTTTATGCTTTAGAGTTTGAGGGTTTTGATATTCATCTACGTGTTGAATCTCAGCTAAAGAACTGGAAGACACAGTACTCAGATTTCTAAAGAAAGATAATTGAAAAATAGTTATATCTTTTCATGCTTCTTTGGACTTAAATTTAAGTAACAGCAGAGACTTGACTGCATGAGGAACTAAAAGAATTTATTAACTGATATGTAATATCTATGATTGGTACTGAGGTCAAATTGCATATAAATCATAAAATCATAGAATCATTATAGTTGGAAAAGACCTTCAAGATCATCAAGTTCAACTTTAAGCCATTCACCACCRTGCCTGCTAAACCATGTGCCTCATCTACACGCCTCCTGATCACTCTCAGGGACGGTGACTCCACCACTTCCCTGGGCAGCCTGTTCCAGTACTTGATTAAAACAAAGTTTTACTCTTTCATCTTAATGAAAGCATGTGACTTTTTTTTTTGAACAGGAGGGAATCTTGCACAGCTACTTAAATTCTTTTCCTTGCCTATTTTTCCAGTTGTCTGCTTGCCTGAAAACTACTTTGATCTCATCTTTCCACCTTGCAGAAAAAACAAATTCCAAGAGTACTTTTATTAGCCATACACAGCCCAACCACAGGTTATCCACAGAATTGCTCTGCTCCCAGAAACTTGAGTTGTTCTATCTGTGGATTTGGCTTATATATCAATAATTAGAAGTTAAAGTATGAATATAGCTGTATCTGAGAAAATATGTGAGCCTTTGGAACAAGCGTAGTAGATATTAGTATTATGTAGAAATCTGCAGGGTCCTGGACAGAGCTTCTATGAGTCAGAAAGTATCACCATAGCAACTGAGTCCTGGCTATGAATCAAGCAGGAGAAGAGTTGAAACTCAAAAATGCTTCAGAGATGCATAGAGAACTAAATGTTTCAGAAAGGTGTCTTGTATGAATGATTTTGGCAAAATTTATCCATTTGTCTTAGTATCACACAATCCTTCAGGCCGAACAGGACTTGAAGTCATCTATTCCAAYGTCTCCCTGAATGTAGGGTCAGCTATGAAATAAGACCATTCTGCTCAGAGCTTTGAGTAGTTAGGTCTTGAGAACCCTCAAGGACAGAAATACCACAACTTTTCTAGGGGTGGGCCTATAGTACTGCTTATTTATCCTCACGGTGTAACTTTTTTTTCTTTTCATGCATTTTTTTTCTTCTGTCGACTGAGCCTCTCATGTCCTTTCCAGAAGAGGCAGCCAGACCTTAGCCTGTGCTACTGCAGCAGAGTGGTCTGTACTAGGTGCAGGATTTTGCTTTTGTCCCTATTGAATTTTTCCTGCTTCCTGCTTAACTCGTTCCTCTGCTCTACCTAGCAGCTAGGAGCCAGTTCATCTGAATGTTAGCTGTACCCTTGGCTGTTCATTTATTGCATCCCACAGTTTACTGTTTTCTGAGAGTACGGTGAATTCTCATTCTATCTCCRCCTTCAGATATTTGATAACAATATTAAATGGTAAACATTAAAAGCATGGGTCCCAAAATCCCTGTGCGAGAACTCCATTTGCAGGTAAGTTACTGAACATTAACCAGCACTCTTTGAGCAAACAATCTGGCCTCCTTTCACCACTTTAGTAGTCCACCCATCTAGACTATAACATCCCAGCTTGGATGTGGTGATTCTTTGGGAGATGATGTTTTGCAAATATGAGTGAATCCTGTAGTATCAGAAACCACCCCAGCAAATCTTAGTCTTCTCTAGATCTGAATAAAATTAAAATCATGCACAATCTAGACAGTTAGTGCCCATAAGTACCTTAAGGGAGAGAGTGAGGATGATGGGGCCAACCTCTTCTCAGTGGTGGCCAGCAATAAGACTAGAGGAAACAGCCACAAATTGAGGCATCAAAAGTTCCACAGGAACTTGAGAAAGAATTTCCTAAAAGTGAGGGTGACAGAGCCCTGGAACAGGCTGCCCAGAGAGGTGGTGGAGTCTCCTTCTCTGGAGATCTTCNCTAGAGGAAACGGCCGCCAATTGAAACTCCAAAAGTTCCACAGGAACTTGCGAAGGATTTTCTTAACAGTGAGGGTGACAGAGCCCTGGAACAGGTTGCCCAGGGAGGTGGTGGAGTCTCCTTCTCTGGAGATCTTCMAAACCCGCCTGGACACCACCCTGTGCCACATGCTCTAGGGGACCCTGCGTGTGCAGGGGGGTTGGACTAGATGATCTCTAGAGGTCCCTTCCAACCTTAAGTATTCTATGATTCTATGTTGAAACCTCACTAATGTCAAATAAATCAAATACTTGTTTGTAACTGGGGTGCTCTTGACTTCTGCATCACAACTTGCTCATAAATACTAAAACAGATGTAATGATAGCCCTTACCAGAAAAGTCTTGGAAAACATTCTGTTTTAAATAATTATAACTAAGTAGCATGCTCTAATATACAGAAGTGAAAACTTCTTTCACCTGGGACATATTACAAAATAATTGGAACAGTTAAAAGACAGAGAAAATAAATTACTATGTTTTAGCTAGTTTTCCCATGTTTTCACTTGCCTTGGAAGAAAATAACATTCCTATTTTTCTTCTCTGAAAAGGCCTTTATCARTGACAGAAAAAAAATATGTTTAACTAGAAACAAAAACACAGCAATTGATATATTTATCATGGTAAATATAATTTAAATACCTTTTAATGGGTTCAATGGGTAAAACTTGAGTACTGAAAAATCTGCTGTATCAACATAGCTGTCTCTTATTTACTAACGCTAATTTAGCATTTTACTATAATATGGGATGTTTTGAGTATACTTTTGTTGAAAAAGTCAGAACATTGTCCTTCCAGCCATTCTGTAGCCGTTTCAGAAGAGCATAGCTTTCCTGCCAAAGTTTGTCCTGGTAGTTTGCATGCAAAGTGCTAGAGAGTCTGTGACATAAAGTGGCCCATGTGCCCAGTATGTGCTGGTGAATATTCATTAAGCACCTGGTAGTTTTTTGTTGGTACTCAGGAAAAACTTTTCCTGCAGACTACATTCCAGAGAGGTTTTGTGGTAAGTTTCCCCCTCTCCTCTCTCTTCTACAAAAGATATTGCAAGGAGGTGAAGCTAGATGCTATATGCTTTTTTAAAGACATTGAACTTGGGGTAGGTTGTTGTGAGAGGACTATTTATGCATGCTTAAAAGGAAGACATATGTCCTCTTAGCCTTTYGCTCTAAAACCAGCTCGGTTGTGTTATAATTACAGTATTGTTAGTTAAAATTTAAGCCCCTAGTATGCTTCTGAACTTCAAACTCTTGATCATACCTTTGAAAACCTGGATCAAAGAAACAGCACTGAGCCCCCAGTGATGAAAAAGATCCTATTGAAAAACATGATTAGCTACATTTTAATTGCCCTTTTAAAATAAAATAATTTATATATGTTTTTCCTTTCCTTTTTCTTGTCATTTAAAAGATTTAGCTCAAATTCAGATGTCAAATCAATTGTTATTACTGAGATCGCCCGCCTCTACTCAGCCCTGGTGAGGCCGCACCTCGAGTACTGTGTGCAGTTCTGGGCTCCSCAGTRCARGAGGGATGTGGAGCTGCTGGAGAAAGTCCAGCGCAAAGATGATTAGGGGCCTGAAAAAACTGCCCTGTGAGGAGAGACTGAGAGATCTGAGCCTGTTCAGCCTGGAGAAGGCTGAGAGAGGACCTGATCAGTGTCTATATGTACCTCAAGGGAGGGAGTGAGGAGGATGGGGCTGGCCTCTTCTTGGTGGTGGCCAGTGATAAGACTAGATGAAATGGCCACAAACTGAAGCATCAAAAGTTCCACAGGAACTTAAGGAAAAAATTTCTTAACAGAGTGATAGAGCCCTGGAGCAGGTTGCTGAGAGCGGTTTTGGAGTCTCCTTCTCTGGAGATCTTCAAAACCTGTCTGGATACCACCCTGTGCCACATGCTCTGGGTGATCCTGCATGTGCAGGAGGGTTGGACTAGATGATCTCCAGAGGTCCCTTCCAACCTTACGTATTGTATGATTCTATGATTACTATCAATTATCAGTGACTACTGAACTCAGAATTTTTATCTGTAAGCTTTCAGATTTTTTTAAATAGAAAATCTACTGCATTCAATCCTTTTAGTATTTGGAAACTTTCAAGTTGTAGACAAGCAGAATATGGAGGATCTGATGAAGCAGAGTTGTTCTAACCAAGTCTTGAATGATACTTGGGAAATTTCTTTTTCTTTTTTTTCTTTTTTATTAAGTCCACTCTGAAAATTTAACTTGCAAATAGATGGTACTAATATGGGCTAAAAGGCTTCTTTTTAAGTATTTTATTTTATTTATTGTTGATAGCTTATTATTTTTGTAGTGTTACTGAGCTATGCTGAGTTGAAAGCATCCCTATAGTTATACTTTAAACACGCTTGTCCAGTAGACCTGACAACATTTTGAATGCTGTGTTTCCAGAATGGGAAATAAAGAGCTAAATCAAATTTTCTTGAACAGAAGTAGCAGTCCTTTTTTCTAGGGCAAAAATGCAGGCATGCGTGTCCTTGATAAATTAATTCCTAAGACAGTCCAACTTCTACTTTGGACAGCATTTCCCTATAAGAGTAAGGATTCTGTGTTTGGCCACTAGCTAGGTCATTTTTCTCCCTCTGGCACTCTTGTTTATTAATGTTAAAGGTGAGCAATAACTCTTGCAGTTATGTTCCTCACAGCAGAGGTAGCAGCTGAAAGTAAGAAAATATTTTCTCACCTGGGAGAAGGAAATTTAGAACATGAAACTCAGGCTTTTAATAGATTTTTAGAGACAAGCCTGAACTTTGTGCCTAGTAAAGTTTGTAGAGTGGCACAAGTTGCTTTCCTTCTCAGATCTTTCTCAGCTCTCTTCATTGATAGTCCACAGATACTCTGAGCAGTGCGGATCTTCATAAGTTCTTTCTCACACCAGATGAATTCAATTTAGACATATTATCTGGATTTCAGTTCTCTGTTTTTGGTTGTAGTTAGGTTGTGGGTCATCAGTGTAGTTGTAGGTTTTTTTGGATAGTTAGGTATGTTTTGGTTAGTTGATAAGAGCAGTTCATTGACTTATCTGACTGCATTATTCCTGGGAATGGTAAACTCAGCGTGTTGGTTTAGTCTTCATCCACCTTTAACTCAAATAGGAAAGATTTTTGAGATTGTGTTTTAATATCACTATTGCTRTTGAGTTTATATGAAAACTGTAACAACAGCAATCAGTGGTCTAAAGTGTACCCTGCTCATCCATGGAATGAAACCAGCCAAGGCGTTTATGTAAAATGGAAGCAAAGTAGGCTCTGCTAATGAAAAATCATAACAAATACTTTACTGCTCCTAAAGAAAAACTACAGAAGTGTCTGGCAGTGTTTAGAGCAGTCCCTTGCCCCTTTGAAGTCTGTAGCTACCCTGTCACCCTTTGTAGATACCTCACTGGATAGAGGGGCGATGCATATCCATATCAGTTCCCAAGTCTGCTGTGAAAACTATTATCAGTCATCTTTGCTAGAGAGACATTCTACACTGGACTTYTTTTCCCCTTAAATACATGTATTTTGATCCCATGGGCTACTCCAAGGTGAGAGGAGGTTCTTTGTCTTGCTGTCATGCTGCATTCTTTAAGTTGTATCTTTAGAAGTAAAACAAAATCAAGGAATGATATTGGGATCTCAGATATCTCTTACAAAAATGAGGTAATGCCCATTTAAGAGATAAGGGCGCAGAGATTACAATTTATAGGAAGAATGACTAGATAGGTCATTTGAAAAAGATGTACTTAAGTTCAATTTTGATGTGTTCTTTTCCGTGGAACAATGATGGAAACTGAAAGATAATTTTTAATATATCCCTTCGTGTACTTCTCGAAGGGTTGCATATTCATGAAGATGAATATGAAGTAAATCCTTGAGGTCTTTTTTGGTTGCTTGTTTGTTTTAAGAACTTTGTCAATATTTCAATTACTTTTTTTTCTTGTTTTGTGATAAACTAGGGTTGAGAATTCTATTTTCTTTTTATTTGTCTTCCCTTAGTGTGTGTGGTATGTTTATCAAAAAACAAATGATAAAAATAAGATAATGTCTTTTTTAGTCATAGTAATCTGGTGTTTGTATGTTTTGTTTTTGTTTTTTTCTTCTCTTACATTGTCTATTCTGACGAGATCTTTTATTCAGGTTTAAAGCAGGCCATTCCACATTGCCAAATAAATTAGTTCATTCATTGACTTTCAAATAAGTTAGAGATAATTGGGTGAATGTCAAAGARTAATGCTAGTAAGATGGATAATGCGAGTAGAGACACCCGAGTTTGAGATGACAGAAACAGTTAGGAGCTTGTTAAATATTACAGGCACATTGAAAAGAAAAAAAAAAATTCAGAGATCTTTAAGAAGAGAAAATGAAGGACTAGAAAACTTGAGCAGCTTGGTTAACATTCATTTCAATTGCTTCTTCATACTTAGGTTACTACTTTGGGACTGTGATGATCGGAGCTACAGCTACTACATTGAGGTTTCAACAAATCAGCAGCAATGGACTATGGTGGCTGATCGTACAAAAATTTCCTGCAAGTGAGTTTATTCTTTTTCCGCTTATCTGCCCAAAGGAGGAACGGGAAGCTAGAACTGGAACTTCCTTTTGTTTAGGAGTTATGTAGTTGACTTTGTAAATATGATTTTTACATAACCTGTAGCTTACTAACTCCAGCCTCATGCAAATTTAACTTTAAAAAGAAGAAGCTTTTAGTGTGACTGAATATCTGGACTTTGAAACTGTAATCAAGTTCTGAAGATTCAGATTATTATTGTGTTTTCCAGTTTAAGTGTTCATTCTCAGAAACAATCTGACTACCATGCTTTTATTTTTGTGATCCTCCAAATTTAACTAAATTTCCTGAGTTTCAATGTGTTTATGTTAACACTGGTGTTAAATCATCCCTCCTGGAGAAAGATGGGGGAGAGGAAAGGAAGCTTGCTTGGTAAAGGATTATTTTTACCCAAAGTCCCAAAAGGGACTTTAGGGAATTAGGGCAGAGGATCAGGAACTCAGGGGCACAGGTTATATTTGCCTCCATTCTTCCTRGKGCYRCCAGCAACATAGAGAGGAACGGGAGGATACGAGCCATCAACACGTGGCTCCAGGGCTGGTGTCAGCAGCACAACTTTGGCTTTTTTGGGAACAGGAGGACTTACACAGCACCAGGCATGTTGGAACCTAATGGGATCCAGCTTTCTC